>JAMBLF010000115.1:0-407159 GCA_030578115.1 Leucoptera coffeella | reverse complement strand
AATATTGTTATTATTGTAATAATATAATCATGGCCATACTATAATTATTTACGTTCTTATCTTTCCAGTTAATTTATTACCTATTAGTATTTGTACTTATAAACAAATACACAAAGTTTATAGGGGGTTAAAGATAGCTTGTATCTGTCTTTATCAATTTGTACTTTACACCCAAGCACTAAAGATTAGATTGGCATAACAAATGTACGATAACAGTTTTTGTACTAAAAATTCAATTTTGGATACTTGTAACTAACTGACGTCTTCCTTGTTTGTTGTAAGAAGTGACAACGGACATCTTTTGAGATTTTTCTCATTGTTTACTAAAATAAATTACTATTATAAAGACTATTATTAATATTGATTAGATAATATTTTTAATAATATTAGTTGTTTGTAGTAGTGGGCAACCTACTCGTAGGTAGAAGTAAATAGAATCCATTTGGCGATGGGCTAGCAACCTGTTACCTATGTTTCATTATGTCATCGCAACCCCAATATTCATACTAAATAGTGACCTAGGAACTATTATTGTGTCTCTAAGATTCTGACAGCACCAAAAGAGATTAAGGGACGTAAATGTATACATATGTATGTATCCATAATCAAAGGATTTTGTAACGTTTTGGGACTACGAATGAATTATATTCTAATTATATTTATAAATGGTAGCAAAAGTGTCAAATTGTAAAAATGGCGAAATATGTTTATACTAATCCACTACCAACTTCACACTATTACTGATCTGATATTGAACAGATATTTTATTAAAACCATTAGTGGACTGAGGCCCCTGTTCACCCTGTAAGTTTCAACGTTCGTGAAGTGTTAAAATTTAATAAAATATAAATTACTAGTGTTATTATACATATAAACCTTCCTCTTGAATCACTCTATCTATTAAAAAAAAACGCATCAAAATTCGTTGCGTAGTTTCAAAGATTTAGGCATACAAAGGGACATAGGGACAGAGAACGCAACTTTGTTTTATACTATGTAGTGATATCTAAATATACATTGTACGAATAGTTTAATATACCTTTATTTATTCAAGGTAATGAGTTTGAACGACTATCAACAGGTTCAAGGCTTGTCAACATAGCAACAGAACTGATTAAATTTATCACGGTCTTTAACCCTGGTAGGGTGGACAGATTATTGGGCTTAACTTAGCTACGTATCAATATAATACAACCATAGATAGAAACTAAGAGATATCTCCTCCGTGACATAATATAAATATGTTGTTGTGATGGCATTAATACTGGAAATAGGTGAAAGATTACTAGTCCATTGCTTAATTAATTATATTTTGGACTAGTCTCTTAGTCACTTTCAACGAAAAGAAGATGTATGGGTGTCAATGAAGCGAAAGTGGTCTGTCAGGATCGGGACAGATGGGCATCCGTGATATCTGCCTACCCCTCTACAGGGAATCAGGCGTGATGTGTATGTATGTACTTTCTACGACATAGAGGAAAATAAGTTATATATTAGAACCTATTCTATTAAATAATATTGTCTTCGATTCGCGTGAAACTAATTATTTACTTATCTATCACTAATGAATTTATCACATAAACCGATTAATATTTGATTTAAATTGATAAATTTTATATTCTATTATTTTGATATTACTAATTATTTATAGCGGCTGTAGCCTAGTGGGAAATACCTCTGACTTCTCATTAGAAGTCCTGGGTTCGAATCCCGGTTCTGGCATGCACCAATGTGTTAACCATCTAGTGATAAGCGAGCTTTTAGTGGCTCTTAGATAACACACCATCCAAATTACGGATATGAGCTCTCAAACCTCTGACTACTCTGTCACAATAAAAAAGGGAGTAAAGTGTATGTTACGATGAAATGAAACATTTTCTATATTACCATATACTGTTAATGATAATCATTACTTCAACAAGATTTTTGACTTTACAATACATACACACATACTTTTCACGCCTGATTCCCTGTAGAGGGGTAGGCAGAGATCACAGATCCGCATTTGTCCCGATCCTGACAGGCCACTCACTTTCGTTTCATTGACACTCATACATCTTCTCATACACACTCGGCGGTTATAGATACCATATATAGAAAATCACTATCATTTATTCACGGTTCTGTCCAATGAGGATCTAAGACGTGAATGTATATGTATGATTATCATTCCTTCACGTATTTATTTCTAATTTCAGTTGAAGTGGGCCATCAGCTGTCCTTAACGAAGCCTAAAGTAGTACTCACAGTGCCCGAAACTCTAGACATTGTGAGGAACGCTTTAAAAAATATCAAACTAGATGCCAAAGTAATACTAATTGACAACCCTAGCAATACAGTACCAGAGAATACTATTCGATACTCCGATATCGCTGAGAATGGAGAAATCGATACTCAACTGCTGTCGAAAATTATCGTGAGTGAAAATGATACGTTGTGTATTCCATTTTCTAGTGGTACAACAGGGTTACCTAAGGGCGTAGAAATTACGAATAAAAACCTACTAGCTGGTATCGAAATGATGGGTGTTAAAGAAGTATGCTACCCGGAAATGACACATGGTAAGTTTTTTAAATTAATAATAATATTTAGGACACTGATAGACCAATTCAACTAGCTCCTTGGTAAGTTCATTTAAGATTTGTGTTAAGGGTACTAGTCAACGTATATTTATTAAAAGTATACTTATTATATAAAGATAAATACATAGTATATACTCGTATAATCAAAGACCAGACTGAAAAGCAGAAGATAAGCGTGCAGAAGAAGAATAGCTTACTCTGACCGCCAGGATTTAAACCCTCACGATTAGCGATCAGGTGATTAACCGATCGCGCCATGGAGGTCGTCAAAAGTTTTTCCTTATTATATGCATTTTGCATCCTATCGTTGAATGTTTAAGCTAATGTAATAGCGTACTAAACAATAAAGATACTATAAAGTGACATATTGCACTTACAGTAATACAATTGCATCTAATAATGTTTATTGGATAGTTAGATATCGAGATGTTAGTACCTAACATAATATACCCACTAAAAAAGATTGAGAGAGAAATGTATTCACGCCTCTACGTCCAAAACGAGATAGGCAGAGACTATCGATCACCATATAGAACAATCCTGACAAATCTCTTTTGCTTCACTCACACACTTAACCTTATCATACATGCTCTTCTGTTTTTAATAAGAGAAGAATCTTATTATATTTTTTATAGTTATTTTATTAATGTAGTAATGTTTCATACTATAAAATGAACTCGCTAGGAACATATTGAACTTTGAGCAATGCAATTACATCTTATAACATCTATATAATATTGATTGAGTTATTTTTTAATGCTATAAAAATGAATTTGGTTATTATTTGCATTATTATGCACTTTAAGAATTACATCAATTGCAATTACACCAGATAACTTTAATTGGATAGATAAATGCAGACAGACGATATTGAAGAAGTTATAGTATAGATAAATTTCTTTTATTACAAGGAAATATATAGGCCAATAAAATATTGCACTTTGAGCTAAACTATTACATCTTATAATGTTTATTACATAGGTAGATATTGAGTGATTAAAGATAGTACCATAAAGAAATGCATTTAATTTAGGAGTAATATTAAGTTCTTAAGCATCTATCCATACAATAATAATAAAAGGTTTTTATACAACAACAAGACACACAAAAAAATAATACAACTTCTATCTTCGATATATTTTACTAGAAAAATACAATTTGTTCTTGTGTGTGCCATTGTCATACAAAAAGGTTCCATCTTCGATAGGTGTAATAATGGCGGACAATCGTAACACTGATATTATGACGGAACGCATTAAGGCAACATAAATACAAATACCTCTCCCTTTCTTATGATTATACGTAAACTACATCTTCCTTTCCAGGATCATATCAAGATGTGGTTCCTTGCATTCTTCCCTTCACCCACATTTATGGCTTTGTGGTGGCTCTATTAGGCCATCTGGTCAACGGCTGCAAACTGGTTACATTGAAGAAGTTTTCTAGTAACTTGTACTTCGATGTTCTGAAGAATTACAAAGCCTCGCTGCTGTATGTCGTACCTCCTATTGGTTAGTATAACAGTATATAAAAAACATAATAACAAAAACAAATTTTTAGACAAAGTCCAGATCTGACATCGTATATTGGTGACAAACAGACACAAATAGGAAAAATAATATATGTTCCATATAAAAAATAAGGCATTGACGACTATTAACTCTGGCGGGGTAGCCAGGTTAGGGGTAGTTTCTATCTCCGCAATCGCGGAAGAAATAGTCCTATGACCAGATAGGCAGTACTCGATGTGACAGTTGGAAAGCCATATCGCCTTTTACAAGTACTAATTATTACCTGTTCGGAGAACAAGTAGCTTTCTTCACAATGTTTTCCCTCACCATAGTATTCGTTTTAGTAGTTATTATTTCGTTATGGCTCTTCAGTTAGAGAAAACATCGAATATGCCATACTCGTAACCTCCATTTAGCAGTATACTCTATTTTGGTACAAGATATATGAAACCTGGGTTTCGACACTTTCATAGTGACGATTACGGTCGAATGTTGGGTTAATTCTAAGATACCTTGACCTGATCCTTTCCAGTGGTTCTGCTAAGTAAGCATCCAGATGTAACCTACGAACATCTGCAGCATGTGAGGGTCTTGTGTTCCGGAGCAGCTCCTCTGTCCAGGAGTGACGTCATGCCAGTGCTGGAGAAGAGTAAGGTGAGGCCCTGAGTCACGTTTAGCTCTAACAACTGAGGCTATTGCCGATCGTATTTAGCTTGTAAGGACCGAGTTTTCTAGACTAAACTTAATTCTACCTAATGTAATGTTTACATGCACGATTTTTTATGAGGCCTTACTAGCTGAAATACACCTACAAGCTGACTTTTTATTAATATTATAATTATCTATATTATAATATAATTATAATTATCAGTTACTGTTTATTAATATTATAATTATCTGTGCCTCATGTATAATAGAGAATTTTCCCAATTAATTCACTATAGAAAAAAAGTAACATATCACTGCATGGAATGATATCAGGGCACCACTTTTTACTGCATTAAACAAACGTTTATTGCAACTGTGTTAAATGTAAAGATATTTCGTGTGTGTGATGCAGTTAATCTTATTTTCTTTCAGTTTTTTTAATACTGTGAGTCTTTAAGCAACTAGCAGCTTTCTATTTACATCCCTAATATACTCGTCTTTTCTAACGGATAATGTTTAAAGGAACATCAAATAATACGAAAATGCACTCCTAAAATACTGAATTTAACCAAAATAATACAGTCCCAACCCAAACTTAACCTTTGCTGTGCGTTTAGTTATATTTTGGTGTACATTTCAGTATTTTTGATGTGCATTGAATTATTTTGCTTTTCTAACCAGCTTAATAATAGATAACGTTAGCAAACCACATTACGTTCAGTTCAAGGCAACATAACCGCTTATTAGGTATTAAGTCTATTTATTGTGCCATCAAGGTCACAGATAGCCGTGTTTTATGGTCTAGAAACTAGATTGCATATGCCATAGATAATGTACTAGTTTACGTCTAGGTTTAATCTAGACTAGGTTGAATCAATAGATTTAGAAATTGGGTTATATAACATAGATTATTAGCTGCCTTTTATACGATTGAATGTCGTCTCATTGCCTACATAAAATGGTAAAAGATGTATTGAAATAGTGTAGTTTACTTTTAAAGCTCTTTTCAAGACATACTTACAACTCGATAAAGATACAATACATAATGCTTAGACAGATGTACTTATCTGTAAGTATATATGTATATTGTCTCTCATCGTCCAATCTCTTTTTTGGTCACCTTTAACATTTAATCACTACAAATATTATTAAACTTTAACACCACTATTGATTTCGTGGCTTTATTATAGAATATCCATGACAGATTTCAGCCCATCGCTAATTTATCATCTCGACTTCCTATATGACATTACAATAAAAGAAAAACTAACCTAACCCCTTTTTTCCAGGGCAAAATCGACATAACCCAGGGTTACGGAGCCACGGAAACCTGTGCCCTGACCACCTCCACCTTTATCGGAACAGCCGTGGACTATTCCGCCTCGGGACAGCCTATGAGCAATGTGGAACTCAAGTTTGTCAACCCTGAGACTGGGTTGGACGTGCCTATTGGCGAGGTAATGTCATACTGTAGATAGGATACGTAAAAAGCGGCTGTAGCCCAGTGGGTAAGACCTTTGGCTTCTTATGAGAAAGGTCCTAGGTTCGAATCCCAGCTCTGGCATGTACTAATGAATGTAATATGAATGAGTGGTTTTCATTTACGTACATAATTTAAAGTCGCGTAATATTTTACATTTAATGGTGAGGGAAATGCCTATATATGGCGGTACGGTTCAATACTTATCACGTTGGTGTTGTCTATCAAGTAAAACCCGGGCTTTAAGTGACCCGTACCTAACATTCCTTCGAAATTTCTAATACAGTAATACTTACACACTACAATAGATTTCACTTACTATTACTTAAGTTGCTTCATACATTGTGGTAAGAAAGTAAGGTATTTTGAATCTTTCATCTGTACCTTTGCTGCATATATAGAACACCAGTAATAGGTTAATTTATTTTTAACAATATGTAGTTTTTAATGTACTTTTATCCTTAGTAACCTAATACAGAATGTCGGTAGGAAATAACAATCAGACATTACACTACTTTTGTATTAACTTACGTATCTTAGAGTATCTATGACTGTACTAGCAAATGATCGCTCTGGTGAAATAATAAATATCTAAATACATACTCATACATACATATCACGCCTGATTCCATGTAGAGGGCTAGTCATAGATCACGGGTATTTCCCATAAATGACAAACAACTTTCGCTTCATTGACACTCATACACACTCGGCGGCGGTTAGAACTTCTAACGTCACCATTTCAATATGGCGTCTATCTGAATCTATGTTCGATGATCTCTCAAACTTCTGTGTACTATTGTGGGTAAGTTATTAATAACATTTTTACAATGTTACAGCAAGGAGAACTCTTTGTTCGAGGCTTAACAACAATGAAAGGCTACTACCAAAACGAGCAAGCTACCAAAGAGACGTTGACACCAGACGGGTTTTTCAAGACTGGAGATCTGGGCTACTATAAACCCGGAGTCGGCATTTATATTAGCGATAGAATTAAGGAGCTTATTAAGGTAAATTAGTTATGAAATGAAATTGTAAGCTTTTAAATATATTAGTGGAAATTAACCTAACTATCTCAACCAAGAAGATATAATTGCAACCCATAATTTGCTTCTATCTGTTAACTACATTTACGTCCATAAGCTTAAGTAATGTCATACTTGTGATTGTGTATGTAGTAATTGTGCCTTATTGTCCGTAATAGTTTCTTTTCGTTGCTTAATTTGATCGGTTGATTTAATTCAAGATTCAATTTGATTTGTAAATCATTAATTATCCCTTTGGACACGGATTTTAATTAATCATATACTCTTACCAGGACACAATCCTAAACAAAATAACGTAGAGCTACTTATTAAAAACAATATCTCTTACCTATTAATTTATTTCCAGGTCAAAGGCATGCAAGTAGCCCCAGCTGAGCTGGAAAGCCTACTCCGGACCCATCCAGCTGTAGCCGACGCTGCAGTAGTGGGGATGCCCCACGAGCTCTTCGGGGAAATACCTAAAGCCTACATCATCGTCAAAAATGGTGCTCAAGCGAAAATGGAGGAGATACAAGATTTCGTTGCTGCTAAAGTTGCGTCATATAAGAAGATTGGGGAGCTTCAAGTTGTGAATGAAATACCAAAGACTAGTTCGGGGAAGATATTGAGAAGGGAGTTAAAGAAGATGTATGCTTAGGGCTGGTTGAAATGGCTAGGGTAGGTTAAGTGACTATGTATTTATGTTGGATTTTGAGAATACTAAAGCTAAATTGGGCTCGTTGAAATATTTGAGGATTATTGACAGTAGATAGGTAATCTTTGAAGACATCTGGAAATGTAATCGTTGTTACGATGTATGATAATTATATTTAAAGTTAAATGATATTCTAAAAGATGTCATGATAACTATGACGTTAGGTTTTAAAATTTTTCTTCTATCAAGACACTAAACGAGTGGTAGATATATTTTATGCAAATCCCAGTCAAGTAAAGTACCACAGATTATATACATATAAGTGAAATATTACAGTAAGTAGATTTTCTAAAGTACTATGTAAATGAGAACTATAAGATAGCTAGAAAATAAACAGGTTCTGACCGCTGAAATCGAGATTATCAAGTTGCATTCTCGACATTGGAAAGTTATGTACTTTAATGTTATGTTTTAGTCTTCTAGATAAACTGCATTTGATATTAATAATTACCAATACATTGAAAAGCTAATCTTCAAGAAATTCAAACTTTTTCAATTTATAATGCTGATTTGTTCATCTATTATATTACCTACGGTACCTATAAAATTGTATTAACTATGAAAACAGTTATAAATATTTGTACACGACATAAATTTCAGAATGTAAGTTTCAAAAAACATATTTGTTCTTGCCAAGCTCCTATTCTGCTCGATGAAAGTAAATTTATTTATTAAGATTTATTTAAGTTTACTTTTGAAACTGTAGTCACTATTGGAGATAATCGATCACTAGGGGGCGTCATTGAAGTGAATAACATTTTAATCTATTTTATTTGATATTGTTGACAACTGACTGATGCATTATCTTAAGTTCACAGTCTTAAATTATTTACCTTGTAAACAAAAACTATTTTTATCTCATTTCACAATGCCTTTTGTTATTTTTTGATAAGATTGTCATGTAAAGTATTTATACCAATAAAATGATAAATGGAATTTGACTGAATTGTTTTATTTGACATACTGAAAAAAGACATCATTTGTAGTATCAATAATCAGCATGTGTATATTCGGAGGTGGCATGGATGAAATTGAAGAGAAAATGGTTTGTCAGGAACGGAATAACGTTTCGTATTTCATACTTTTATTAGCTATTGTGTTTCTGTCATAAGCGTAATGTGCTTATTAGGCATCGTTTAATGCTGACTAGCTGCCTTTCACGACACCAGATTATACTGTTAAAATATGACACTGTATAGATACTATTAGCCACTTTTTACATTTATGTAACTATTGCTACTTTTAACTCACAGGCGTCGTTGTCCATTAATATGAGTATGTTGTATGGAAGTCATTGACACCATTTACACAAAGATGTAATAACAATGCAGCGTTATCAGTCATGCCTGTTGGTTTTATCGTTATTTTATCCAAATGATTCAAGTGTTTGTTTATCATACAGCACATATAGTTAGGTTAGGTTTGTATTTTTATTTAGATTCAGCACAGATAATGTAATAATACTACTCATGCTATGCTTGTAGATTGACGACGTGACACACAGAAATTCATACATGCATACACATACACTTTAACATTTAGCCTGGGATGTTGCAGAGAAGATGAAACTTAAATAACAGCTTGTACATACCGAAATTACTGATAGAATTGTACGAGGTATTGTTCAGTAAATATTGGTAAAGTTCACAATTGAAATAAGACTGAAAAACGCACAAAAACAGCTGATTGCTCAATTATAAACATTTATATCCATTCACGACCGTCAGCTTTGACGGTATGGTCAGAGGTTGAGTGTCCATCATCAATTAATGTTTTTTATGGTCTTAGGTCACTTTAACCTAATTTTTATCAAATAATGAAAATTCAACGTGACAGATGGTAAACCATATCTCGGCTTACAGATACTATCTATTGCTAAATTTAACAAATACGCAGGTTTCCTCACGATGTCTTCTCTCACCTACGAGTATATAAAATGATTTCTCTATTCCTAGTCTATGTAGGTACAAATACTAATACCATTATGTAATGCAGTCATGTTTAACATTTCATTACCTCATTGTTGAGAATACCGCACAAATGGAAATAAACAGCCGACTCTTTCTGCAATCAGCCGGCGGCGTTCTTAATTATCATTAAAGCAATGATGCAAGCTATTAGATAGGTGTGTTTGACGAATGATTATAATACTGGATCTTACACAGGCAGATGCCTCTATCCTTTTATGGTTTTCGGTGTAAAGAGATTTAGATAGGCATAATATATAATAGAATATATAATCAGAAAGAAAGAAAAAACTCAGTCATCGTTCATGTGGAATATCTGCCTTTATATAGTCCAAAATAGTCCAGACTATTAAGCATAATCTACCATAGTCTACCCTAAGAAGAAACCACAAAGATTTTATTTGTTGTATAATATAAAAAGGTGTATTAACTTCCATATTGCAAACTACTTACTGTTATAGCTTAAGTCTTATCTATTAACTTACATAAACAAATACACCACTGCTTCCAAGCAACAAGTTAAAAGAAGTGACAACAACGCCCTTTATTCCAACATGACTCTTAGTGGATGGAGTTAAGACTCAAAATCCAATGTCAACACAGACTGTGAGGTCATATTCGTATTGCCATGCCATACGATTGTATTTACCAGCTGCGAAGCGGGTCAGTTTTGGTAGTAAACATGCAAGGAACAGACGTTTGATAAAACAATTAATTAATAAAAATCTACATAGGAAAGTTTACTCAAAAATTGGACTTTTGGAAACTAATACAGCTCTTCATACTTCTATTGGAATAAAAGGTATGTTATTTAAGGCTTTTTAACTTAAATAAACAGTGTTAGCTACCGGGGAAACAGGTTTTTGAGTTGTTTACGTCGTGTTACATGAATTAATATTGAAGCAAAAACACCGGTCGACCTTTGCACAGTTAAATTTCGATTTTCGAATGTTTTCTTTTGCTTAGGTGCTTATTAAACTATACTACAATAGTGTATATGTAGAAAAATGTATTTATGATACCCTTATATCGTTTTAGATAGGCAATTTAGTGCTTAGAATAGGTATTAAAAATAGCTGAGTTTCGAGAATAATAGCTGCGAGTGAGTTTGAAGAAATCGACCTGTTGCTTGTTTGGTTATATTTTAAATGGTGATAGACTCTCCACCTGTTCTTTATGTATGTTTTATCACAAGGCCAAATTTTGTGCTCATACCCACGTATAATGTTGGTAATTATCACTAAACCCTGGATTATCACTAACAATAGTTTCTAAATATGTACTAAAAAGTTATAGTCATTTATATTCATGTTATATACTACATTAATTTTTGTAAAATTTATAAATATTATTTTTAAAACCTTTCTATACGAAGGTTGTATTATTATTATAGTGCATATTTATTTCATATTTACCAATAAATAAATAACTTTTGCACATACTATTTTAAACTTCATATATAAAGTTTTTGTAAAAATAAGAGTACATACTTGTGTCCATAGTCCTTTCGTCTTATTAGAACTAAATGATGAATAGTGAATTACCATGAACTAGTGGTTAATCTATAGCACCCTAAAATATCCTTTTATATCCAACTGTTTGTTTATTCAAATCCAATGAAAACTTCTTTATATATGTGTATGAATGAACACAAAACCAACAAATTGAATCAATCCCAATCCACTAACACTCGAGTTGATTATTGAACTTTTAAGGGCACATAACATACATATACAGCGCGACTATCCTTTGTGGAGTAGACAGAGATTGTTACGTCCATCTGAAGAATTCATCCCTTGATCTCTCGATCGCTTCTTACGGGTATGAATCAGGCAGAAAGCCGTCTATATAGCATCTTATAAACGTCCCAAACTGGCAAGAAATATTTTAAATCTTATTATTTTCGGTGTTTATTAGTGTTTCCTGTTGACTTTTTGTAACAGAGTGGGTTTAAATAAACAATGGGATAGTAATAAGCCATTAATGGTCGTGAAGGCGTTTGTCTTTTGTATCTAAATTAATCTTTAAGACTGTTCATTCTTAAAATGATTGAAGAACTTATATGTTGTTGTTTGATGACCTCCGTGGCACGATCGGTTAAACACCTGAACGCTAATCGTTATGTCCCGGGTTCGATTCCCGGTGGTGGCAGAGTTAAGAACTACGCTTTTCTACTGCTTTCCAGTCTGGTCGTTGATTATATATGTATTTATCAATATATAATATGTATTCATTTCTTAAATATACGTTGACTAGTACCCTTAACGCCGAGGGGCTAGTTCAATTGGTATAATAATGTCAAAATAATATTATTATTATGTATATTTATTTATACGTTTAGGTCACGATGATTTGGTAGTATTGTTGTTGTAAACAAAATATGTCTACGTGACTGGCAACAGCTAGTGTTTGACATTGGTCACAATGGAGCGGCGTTTATATTTTTCACATGCTCTTTATTATTACAGCTATATTACACACCTATGCAACATGGGATATATATATATATGACACAACACAACTTTAATTCCTCTCGGAGTAGAAAAACGTTAATGTAAATTAAAATATCGCTTAGAAAAATGGTATTAGGTTGCTAGCCAATCGCCTAAAAGATTCCATTTAGCCCTGGTCCCTTAATCGTCTCTTACGACATGCCAGGAAGAATGGCAGCTAGTTAGCATTCTTTTATGTACTGCAATGTAAATGTATCACGACCCGCTACTATAATTTAAATCCTTAATTTATCTTATCTCTTGTCCTGTGCTATTTAGGACGTTAAAGGAATGCTAACTAGCTGCCGTTCTTTCCGGCATGTCGTAGGATGTGACTAAGGGACTAGGCTACAATAGATTTATTTAGGTGATGAACTAGCAACCTGTAACGAATATTCCATTATGACAACGAATCTCCAATATATATTTTTTAATTCTTTATTAAGCCATTCACCGCTAAGGTTATGTCGGCTGAAGTACAAACACTGATGCCACGGCATTTGAACTTCTTGTTATTCCATCGCCATGGTGCCATGGTTACACCAACGCCGCCAGCCGCTACAACCGAAGAAAAACGAAATTGAAGCTCCAATTCTTCTCTTCCTTGTTCTTCGGTTCGTTCCTGTTGAGGATCCAAATCTTATCCCAAAGCGAACATATTTAGTCAGTTTGGCATCATGATTGACTAAATATTCAGCCGAAAAATAATTATTTGTATTTTCAACTTTCACTGAGCTGCTGACTTTGTTGACTCACCATAGACGACTGAATCTCCAATATTCATGCTAAAAAGTTACCTTGGTGTTTTATCTCCGAGGTTCTGTCCACCCCGAAGCGATTCAAAGTCATGAATGTATGTATGTAATCGTAAAATTACCTCATGGTTCTGATCATCCCATAAAATATCTTTAGTTGTATACAAAAAGATTATAATATCAAGTGTTTACGTTGCCAATCAGTTTTTATATGTATTTCTGAGTCTAAACATGTTACGAAAGTCACAGATACAGAGATAAAAATATAAGCTTTATCTATAAAGATAATGATTTCGGTATCCAAGTCATATTACGCTATAGGTAAATGTACCTAATTTATCAACATTACGACCATATTTCTTCTTTGTTGAGTATTTTATTAACAGTTCTTTATGTATTATTCGAGTTTTATTTATCATACCATATAATGAAATCTTGAAGGTTTACTTTAATATAAGTATTATCAAATAGTTGACAATACATCGTCCTATAACAAATTAAAATCCATTATTTTAAATCCAACTTGCTATGATTAGCATGCTTAATGTTAGTCTACGACTTAAATATAATGCTAACAGTCTACCTTTTAATCCATCATGTCGTAAAAACTAATTCACTCCTAAATCAAGGAATTATTTGAGCGATGGATTACTAACCTGTTACCAATCTTCTATATTGCGGTTGCCTGGAAGAAATTGCTTTAGCCATAAGGCCGCCAATTGAGCATAACAATTAAGTTTTCCATCACTAGTGTGTATTATTGTGTACTTATGTGTAGAATAAAGATATAAATAAATAAATATATCAATGTCACCCCGATCACGATAGAAGACGATTTTCAAGGTTCTGTCCACCCCGAAAGGAATAAGGGATGTGAATGTATATCTATGAAAATAAGCATGATTTATTACCTACATAAAACCAGTAATTTATCGTTGAAGATCATTATCATAATAGTGTAACTTCATTCTATTACATAGTCGGACAAGTAAACATGCAATAATAGCAACAATTAAAAAACTTCAAGAATTCTTATAAGATAACATATGCTTCACGACTTGTGTAGACACACTCCCTTTTTTGTAGCTGGGTAGTCAGAGCCTGATTGCTCATATTTGAATATTCGAGGGCATGTTAGGTATGGGTCACTCGAAGCCCACGTTTCACTAGATAGACAGCACCCAACGTGATAGGTAGTGAACCGAATCGCCGTATATAGGCCCTGGCTATTACCTATCCCAAGGGTTTCCTCACGATGTTTGCCCTCACCGTTAGCAACTGTAAATTGTGTACGTAAATAATAAATCAATAAAAAAATTTATACGAAAGGCACATATTTAAGTAAATCCAGGACTAGCACGAATCTTGTATCACCAGACTCGAACCCACACTATTCCATATACGATTGACCTTCAAACGAAGCTGAAAACAAAACAATAAAATTCATCTGAGTGTCATTGACATGGCTTTTAAAATATGTCCCGTGTTTGTATTATTGTCATAATAAGGAAATTCCAGACCAGACAGTTTTATTTTTTAATTCTTTAATATGCCATTCACCATTAAGGTTATGTCGGCGAAAGTACAAACACTAATGCCAAGGCGTTTGCACTTCTTGTTATTCCGTCGCCATGGTTATGCCAACGCCGCCAGCCGCTACAACCGAAGAATAACGAGGTTGAAGCTCCAATTCTTCTCTTCCTTGTTCTTCGGTTCGTTCCAGTTAAGGATCCAAATCTTATCCCAAAGCGAACATATTTAGCCAGTTTGGCATCACAATTCACTAAATATTCTGCCGAAAATAAATATTCGCATTTTCAACTTTCACTGAGCTGCTGACTTTGTTGACGAACCATAGACGGCTGGAACAGATAGTTGATTATGCTATTTACGTCCCCGACTTGCACGTAAACGTTATTAAGGGACTAGGGTAAAGGAATATATTGGGTAATAGGCTAGCAACCTGTTACCAATATTTCATGTTAATGCTATCAAATCTAGTAGACTGATTAGAAGCAGTTATATTATATCTTCCTAATCCTATCACCCTCTATGTGTTAGAAGAACATTAACAAACATTAGCATATTATTGTACAAAGGTTCTATTTACCCCTTGAAAAAACCTTGACGCAATGAACATGAGTCATTCACATTATTATGACAAACGGAACCACCGATAATAAAATTTATTATATATTAAATGTAATAATAAATAAATAACTGTAAAATAAATTGACTAGCTCAACTCGGGACGTAAAAAGAATGCTAACTATTTGTCGTTCTACTTTCGTCGTAGGAGGCGACTAAAGGACTAGGGTAAACTGTATCTATTGGACGATGGGTTAGCAACCTGTCATCAATATACATGATATCCCCGATATTCATGTTAATAAGTGGCTAAGGAGATGTTTTCATGGTACCAAGGTAATGGACGTTAATGTATATGTATATATAGGTAATTTTTATTTTTCATTCTTACAGGCAGCAAAATGATACGAAAACGCATATTCAATATCCAGTCTATTTTGAGCCCTGCTAAAAGAAAAACCAGTACTAGAATAACGAGCGTCAGAGCTCAGAGTGTCTGGTCGGGTGACAATATCATCAAATCACCATTCAGAGATATTGAGATACCTAATATGACGGTCTACGATTATGTATGGGAGAATTTGGACAGATGGCCTGAAAAAACTATGGCGGTAAGTAATTAGATCAAGTCTATTAAATATTTAAATAGTAATTATAATCTTTGTAATAAAAAATACATTTACGATATATATTCAATACTACGGTGAGGCAACACATCGTGAGGAAACCTACTTGTTTCCCGAACAGGTAATAGATAGTGCTTGTAAGTGGAGACATGGCTTACCACCTGTTATATTGAGTACTGACTATCTGTTTAACACGTGGGTTCGAGGTGTCCATAGAATTACTACCTTCGCAACTGGGTACATGGACACGTTCTGACTACCCCGTAAGGGTTTATGGTCGTGAACGCGTTTTGTCTATATATTCTTGACAGAGGTTCGGGTGTCCATCTCTGCAATTAATAACAATATTTAGGACATTATTACACCAATTGAACTAGCCCCTTGCTAAGTATATCTAAGACTTGTGTTAATACTTATTCTATATTTAAGAAATACATTTATACTTAATCTACGTAGATAAATAAACATATAGCCTATATAACCAACGACCAGACTGGAAATCAGAAGAAAGGCGTAGTTCTTAACTCTGCCTCCACCGGGAATCGAACCCGGGACCTCATGATTAGCGTTCAGATGCGTAACCAATCGCACCACGGACGTCGTCAAATATATATATATATATACGCATCACGCTCGTTTCCCTGCAGAAGGGTAGACAGAAATCGACACTGACAAACCCCTTTCACTTCATTGACATTCATAGGCCTACACATACACACTCGGCAGTTATAACAATGTTCCATAACAATGCTATCATAAGCACAACATTTAAGCTATTAGCTTGATTATATATGTAATATGGCTTGGCTTTATCTAAGTCTATTTAAATCCATTATGGAGTGTAGAACATTGATTTTGTATTATCTAAAAACCTTTAACCTAAGTTGATCTTCACATAGTCGTGTGATAAGGTACGGATTACTTAATAAAGACTTATATGTTAAGTAGCATACACAATCACGTATAACTTAAACCTTACTTAGCTGTATGTTTACGAATTTACTTATACAGATAACGCAGATTTTTGCTGCGACAATAACATGCACAAGTTATACCCCCTAGTTTGTAAGTTTTATTTGTAAAATATTTCTATCGTGTATGTTTTAGTGGCTGTAAATAAATGCTTTTATTATTATTATAACTACATACATATATTCACACCTCTACCTCCCTAAAGATATAGGCAAAGATTGGTCGCTACCTTGAATAATCCTGACAAATCCATTTTGCTACTCTAACATCCATTAACCTTCTCGTATACGCTCTTCTGTTCTTCACGCTAACAATACTTTAAGGAGAGTGTCTTAAATTTCAACGAATAACTAACATTGATTCATATAATGTCCCAATTACAAGGTATGTCCTGTGCTAGTCTGAGAGGTAAAAATAATGCTAACTAGCTGCCATTCTCTCCGGCATGTCGTACGGGACTAAGGGACTAGGGTAAATGGAATCTATTGGGTTATAGGTTAGAAAACTGTTGCCAATATTTCATATGACAATAAAACCTCAATATACATCCAAAAAGTAAACAGGCAGATATTTTTATGTTTTCAAGGTTCTGTCTACTCCAAAAGGGATTAAAGGACATAATTGTATGTATGTATAAATATGACAGTCAGATAGATGCCATATTAAAAAAGGGTGACGTTAGAGCACCTATAACCGCCGAGTGTGTATGAGGAGGTGTATGAGCGTCAATGACGCGAAAGTGGTTTATCAGGATCGGGACAGATAGGGATCCGTGATCTCTGCTTACCCCTCTGCAGGGAATGTATATAATAATGTATATAATGAGATGTTTACTATTATTCTCCAGGTATGCGGTAAAACAGGACGTGGCTACACTTTCGATCAAGCTTTCAAGTTGTCAAACGTTTTCGCTGCCAACCTTAGGACCAAGTTTAAGATCAGAGATGGCGACACTGTGGCGGTCATGTTGCCTAATATACCAGACTTTCCTCTCGTTACCATGGGGATTTTGGAAGCTGGGGGTGTGGTTACTACTGTGAACCCCAGTTATAAAGCAGGTTAGTTGATTAAATGATATCGTTTTGGTTTAAGGTTAATATGAACTGCCCAACGTTAGTTTTAGTCCCTAATCTGTTTTGACATACTGTTAAGTATTCATGTATTTTTTTCCTTATATAATAATAAGTGATTGTAAATTTCAATCTAGTCATCAAATATATTAATATATTAATAAAGGCAATAAAGGAGCAGAAGAGAAGAGTATATAAAATACTATTGGCAATTGCAAATCTAGAAATTTATACATTTTAAGGACAAGGATTTAAATTTTATATTTAAGTATTAAAAATCAGATGTAAAAAGATTTTAACGTACGATTCATGTTTTGTTATCACACACTTCCTGTTTATTGTGGCGAGATAGACAGAAGCTTAAGTGCCTATCTCCGACATTTCGAAGGCATGTTAGGTATGAACCTCTAAAGCACACGTTTCACTGGTTAGAAGGCATCCAACGTGATAGGTTGAACTGTATAGCCGTATACAGGCACTAATTTCTACCTATCTCAAGGAATACAACATCTTACATACCCATATTAATATTCTCTCTTCCAAATTTCAGACGAAATTAAACGACAGCTCATTTCCGGCGAAGTCAAAGTCATAGTAACTACAACAGAAACCTTAAGTGAAGTGAAATCAGCCTTAGAAAAGGCTCAGTTAGACATTCCAGTAATCGTAGTCAAAGCAAACGGAGAACCTACTCCTGAAGGCTCCATTCTATTCAGTGAAATGGTAGATGATGAACACGTCGACACGTCATGCTTGAGAAAAGTCAGACGGTCACCAAAAGATGTCGCTTTCCTTCTATATTCAAGTGGAACTACAGGTCTGCCCAAAGGCGTGGAATTGACCAATGAGAGTCTCGTTACTAATAGTGAACAGAGCACTCCGGAACTTATTAGGACGTTTAATGAAACTACAGGTAAATATATTCTTCTTGTATCATAGTCTAATGGACAGACTAATGTTAGATGTAATAAGTCTTAAGAAATATGTTTGAGACTTTTGCGTTTCCAAAATAACGGACATTTGTTAAAGACCGATTTGACCCGTATTTCTTGAGACAGTCCAAAACCAAACTCTTTCTGATTTGTTTAACGTATAAAGGCAATTTATATCTCTAAAGAAAATATGCTACATTTCATTTTAATTTTCTTACCTCACTATAATACTGTTAAAAAGTTAATTGGTAATCATGTTTCAATGGCATGATAATTTAAATCTGCAACATTATCAGTTACGAACTGAAACTCACCTTTGATAAAAGTTTATTGCTTTTATCAAGACGAAATATCGAAAAAATGGGTTTGTAGTATCGGACAACGACTTATGTAGTTATTGATGCAATTTTATAGACATGCTCTAGATTTGGACTGTTTACTTTATATGAATTTTGGTAAAGCCTAAAGTTAAGTTTTTGAAAGATGTCACTCATTGGATTTCTGTTTTTCTGAAATTATTTAGTAGATTAAATTATTTAATTGAAAGATCAAGTACATAAAGATAGCTTAATTCCTAATTGAAATACTTTGGTACACTAGTTTGAAACGAGAAACTTTCTTGAGATTTTGAACAAATATTTTTGAGTTGCAGATTTTTAACTCTTTTTTCAGTCTTATGCTCTTTAATTAAATTATTTTCTGTTTTATGAGATTACATGAGATTATAAC
This sequence comes from Leucoptera coffeella, assembly GCA_030578115.1. Classification (NCBI taxonomy): domain Eukaryota; kingdom Metazoa; phylum Arthropoda; class Insecta; order Lepidoptera; family Lyonetiidae; genus Leucoptera; species Leucoptera coffeella. The sequence goes on along the minus strand of JAMBLF010000115.1, from coordinate 387,567 downwards.
TCATTATATTTATCTATTTCAGCCTCATATCAAGACTCCACTTTAGCAGTATTGCCATTTTTCCACGTGTTCGGTTTATCTCTGATGGTGATCCAAAGAATGGCAAAAGGGGTCAAGATAGTGACGCTTCCGAAATACGAACCTACTTCCTTCTTTGACACTTTACAAAAGCATCGGCCTAACAGCATATTTGTGGTGCCACCTCTAGGTAAGTTTACGGTCATAATGCCTAGCCATTTATATAAGTTATAACACTACACAAGTCCCAAGTCCTTAAAAATAAGTCTTAAATGTGCTTAGCAAGGGGCTAGTTCAATTGGTGTAATGTCCAAATTATGATGTACAAAAGTTAATATCGAACTATAGAATTCATCATCATCATCATCATCATCTTATGGTACCCCAGTGGTACAAAGGGCCGTTCGTGAGAAGTCGCCACCCGTTCCTATCCTGTGCCTTGCACTCCGCGTCCCTCCAACTCAACCCAGCCGCTCTCAACTCAGCGTCGACTGTGCGCTGCCAGGTGTGCGCCGGCCGGCCTGGGCGTCTGCTCCATGTGAATGCTGCCCTGGCGATGTTGTCCTCCGGTCTACGTAGTGTGTGCCCTATCCACTTCCACTTACGCTGAGCGATTTCACGCTTGATTGGAACTTGGTGGCATTGCTTCCATAGATCCTCGTTTCTGATAGTGTTCGGCCAGAATATGCAAAAACAAACTATAGAATTGTTGCATAATAATTCGACTCGTTGCTTTATGTCTGAGGCAAACATTATGTTCTCTAAAAATGGTTGTGTGTTTCAGTCTCTTGTTTTGCATATTTTATCTTTTACTGTATTGAAACACATGTTTTTCTTTTTTAAATGATTTTTATTAGTTTTATGCTTATAGGTATATTTTGTTTTATGTTTCAGTCATTGATATGGGCACTCACAAGCTAGCCACTCCAAAATCCATGGAGAGTTTGGACTGCATCATCAACGGAGCTGCGCCTATCTCACATGGGGATGGCGAAAGACTATTGAACCGTATTGGTGTAAGTAAAGTATACATAGGTAATAGTCAGTGCCTATACACGGCGATACGGTTCACTACCTATCACGTGGGGTGCTGTCTATCTAGTGATACGCGGGCTTCGAATGACCCATACCTAACATGCTTTCGAAATTTCGGAGATGGGCATTCAAGCCTCTGACTACCCCGCCATAATTAAAAAAGGGAGTGTGTATACACAAGTCGTGAAGCGTATGTTATGTTTATGTTAAAGTATACATTAAAAAAGTACATTAGCATTTCCTTAACCGTCTGATACGAAACTCACACTCCTTTTAAGGAGGTATCAGTCCTGCGTTCTTTGTATTTTACGGTTGAGTTTCACATTGTAGAGGAGTTTTATGTTATTGTTTTTTTTATTTTATATCCAAGGTGGCCGATTATGCTAAACGAAAATAATTGCGAAAGACATATTAAAAAGACAAATTGCAATGATTCTTATGAAAATGTCTAGAAAATGAATAGGAAATATGGTTAATGGATTCTAGTGAGGCAATAGAGATTTGTCGTCATCGTTCAACGTTAGGGCAGAGAGGCGTAAGTTTTAAGATTTATCAAACTCATAAATAATTTATATTTACATTATTAATTAATTTGCAGAAAAACGTAGACTTCCGACAAGGCTATGGTCTTACTGAGGCTTCACCAGTAGTTACATTGTCACTGAAAGGAGTAAAAAATTACGCTTCGAACGGACCAGCATTGCCTAATACTGAACTGAGAATAGTCGATCAAAATCTCAAGAACTTAGGTTGTAATGAGGTAAGAAATATTATTTTGAACATATGCAGTTTTTTTAGGTTATATTTCCGTCTGCTGTCTGATATGTACTTTACAAGGTTTCTTGTAAAGTATATCAAATTATACGGTGAGAGAAAACATCTTGAGGAAACCTACCTGTTCGTCGAACAGGTAATAGTTAGTGCTTGTAAATGGCGACATGGCTTACCACCTTGCACATTGATCTTCGCAATTGCGGAGATGGTAACCTGAACCTCTGACTACCCTGCAAGGGTCGTGAATGCGTTTGTCTTTTGTTTGTCCTTATATCAAATCTGATAGCTTCATTTATCCTCTGAATACTCCAGTGTTGAACGTATTTCAAAGACACTTGTTTTATTGTTATTTTTTCACGGAGAATCGATTCATTATACTTTTACTGTTCTGCTCGTAGAATAACTTTGTCATTATTCCTACCATATTATCGCTCATATCCTATCATATTTTCACAACTTTTTTAACCTTTCCAGTCTGGCGAGATCCTAGTTAGAGGCCCTCAAGTAATGAAGGGCTACAAAGGGAACCCAACAGCAACTACTGAATCCATCATCGAAGGTGGATGGTTGAGAACCGGTGACATTGGGAAGGTTTCTGAAGATGGAACTCTCTTTATCACTGATAGGTTAAAGGAATTGATCAAGGTTAGTCTATAGCTGATAGTATTGATATGGAATATTATATACTTAGGAATAATAGAGAGAAGACTGGGTAGTAATTAATAGCTAATCAATTTCACTTTGCTGTAGTAGGTTTCATGACTTTTTCGCTAGATGTAACTATTTTGAGAACTCAAGCATATTAGTAGCATAACTACTAGAAAAACACCATTTAAAATCAAGTGTAACTTAATTGTTTTATTTAAAACAACACTTTTCACTTTTTTTAGACATATTTAAATATAAAACAGGAACAAAAGGAAGAATGATATCTTGTTTCAAAGTTAACAATAATAATTCCATCTTTTACAGGTAAAAGGATACCAAGTAGCCCCCGCAGAATTAGAATCCATCATTCGGGATCACCCAGTCGTCCTAGAAACAGCTGTAGTCGGCATGCCCCATCCGACCAAAGGGGAGGAGCCAAAAGCCTTCGTAGTAGTCAAAGAAGGTCAGAATATTGACCTGGAAGACATCAAGAAGTTTGTAAACGACAAAGTAGCCCATTTCAAGAAAGTAAATGAAGTGGTTTTAATAGATAAATTGCCGAAAAGTGCAAGTGGTAAAATCTTGAGACGGAATCTTAGGGATTCGTCACCCATTTTGTAAGACGTTTTTAAATAAGATTTAAAGGTTGTTTTAGGTGAAAGTTTTGCTATTGAAGGAAAGAATTACTAAGATCGCGAATGTCATAAGAAATAAGATTATTTTTGTATTGTATTGGAGCTAAGCTGAATTTGTGTTTGTAAATTTTTCATGCTTGGCATTATTGTTGAAGGTAATTATGATATTATTTTGTTTTGTATAATATTTATAGCTTTTCAAGAAGGTGAATTTACCTTCCGATTATTTCACAAAGTTTAACTTAAAGCTTTTCTGATATAGTAACAAAAAAGATACGTAGACTATTTACATCCGTTCAAAATACGCAAACATAGGAGTTGATAAAATTACATAATATAAGCTAAGTAAATTACAAAAATATGTGTCTACTGATTAGAGAGAATTCATTTGTTATTAAGTGATAGACTGACAATCTGTCTCGAAATATTCTATACTACAAAACTGCTTAACATGACTCGACGTATTCTGCCTTTATATGTACAATGTGTCAGGTATGGTGAGTTAATACATGTTTTAATATTAAAGTACTGTAAAAGTTCCCAAAATATCCTGTTAATAATTATTAAGTCTAGTCATACAAGTCAATTAAACCATTGCTATCATCTATAAAATGTATAAGCTATTTTACTGACAAGAAATTAAAATATATACGTATTGTACCCATATAACGTAATAGTCTCGTAATAGGCTAGGACTAATTAGATTGCTAAGTAACTGCCGTCATTTTTGGTCCAAATAAAGAACTAAGAGTACATTTGTTTCATGGACTAGTAACCTGTCACCATTATTGTATAAAAACACAGTCAAGGTTCATAAAGGTATTAGTTAGAGCTTGTAAATGGCAACATGGCTTAACACCTGTCACATTGAGTACTGACTATCTGGTTAACACGTGGGTTTGAGGTGGCCATAGAATTGCTACCTTCGCAATTGCGGAGATGGACACTTGGACCTCTGACTACCCCGCAAGGGTTAATGGTCATGCATGCGTTTGTTTTTGACAGATTATATCATGTCTCGAAGATACCGTCCTTTCCAAAAGAGGCATAGTTAGGGGTAACAGAAATATTTATATTAGTTATTGTTTGAGTAATATTTCGCTTTCTTTTGTTTAATAAATGAATGATATTTTTTCCTTGTGTTTTTTTTCTTTGAAATACATAAGTGAGCCTACGGATTAGGATTCCTAAAGGTTTTATATCTACTGGAGCGTTATGTCAATATCCAATATTGCAAGAATACATACATGCATACACATCACGCCTGATTCCCTGTTGAGGGATAGGCAGAGATCACGGATCCCCATTTGTCCGAATCCTGACAGACTACTTTCGCTTCATTGACACTCATACACCTTCTCATACACACTCGGTGGTTATAGGTACTCCTAAGGTCACCCTTTGCAATATAGCGTCTAAATGACTGTCATATGTCTTATTACAAAAAATGTGTGCATACATTCTTTATAAAACATGACATTTACGTATTCATCAAAATAGTCAATATTCAGCATCTCTACCTATCTGGACTTTATTATCTGGTCAAAGTACAGTCTATGTAGCCATAAAATGCTAACTCTGGTTTTGTGATGATAGACACGCTAACTTCTGTATATTTTACAAGCAATTATTGTTTTATTTAACTCTTTAATAAGCCATTCACCACGAAGGCTATGTCAGCTGAAGTACAAACACTGATGCCACGGCGTTTGAACTTCTTGTTATTCCATTGCCATGGTTACACCATCTCTGCCAGCTGCTACAACCGAAGAAAAACGAAATCGAACCTCCAATTCTTCTCTTCCTTGTTCTTCGGTTCGGTCCAGTTGAGGATCTAAATATAATCTCAACGCAAACATATTTAGCCAGTTTCGCATCACCATTGACTAAATATTCAGCCGAATATGATTATTTGTAATTTTAACTTTCACTGAGCTGCTGACTTTGTTGACGAACCATAGACGACTGACCAATGATTGTTGTTGTGTAAATTTTTGTTTACATAACATAATTTTCTAGTACATACATTTACAATATGATAACATTATCATTGCCTGTTTTATCATTACAATTATTCTTTAATTTTATCAGTAAATACATATTTGGATGTACGTGATTAGGAGTGTTTTGTTGTTACTTACCTATACAAGTTTGACACCCACCGTAGCGCGATGGTTAACCACACAAACGTTAATTGCAGGGTTTCGGATTTGATTACCGGTGGCAGAACTGAAAATAATGTCTTTTTCATTAAACAATTTTAATTTGTTCAGTCCAAATTATTTGTATATAATTATTACATTTAGACTGTAAACTCCCATAAAAGTTACGGATGATATTGACAAAGATTAAAAATAAATGTCAACGACTTGACATTTAGAAAAACAATAAAAAACAATTTCACAATCTTATACCCTTAAAGGTTATTCATAGGCTCGCTTGCCCATTTTCACTCTTGCCTAGTTAGTGACTCTATAACCTCAAAGCATATATTAATAAGATAGTCAGTTTATTCTCTCAGCCGGGAACTGAACCTTGAACTCACTGATACAGAGTCAATGCCCCTCCACGCCTTAGATACAAAGAATTATTATTTACAAAAACATTATTTAGCGATTACCAAACTTAATATTTTTTTTGGAATGAAAAAAAGTCCCGTGCTAGACTGGAACGTTAAAAAGTGCTTATGCTGTTCTTCCCTGCATATCATAGGAGAATATTCAGGGAATGGGGTATATAAATTCTATGGGACAATAGGCAACCTGACACAATTTTTTCTTATTACATCACAACCTCAATTATCAGCTAAAAAGTGACCTAGGAGATTTCATGTTTCCGAGGTTCTGTCCACTCCGAAAGGGATTAAAAGACGTGAATGTATATGTCTTTACATATTCTCAGTACTCAATATTTTACCGACTCCATAAGTAAAGTCCTACAATATTATTATTATTATTATAAGTACTCTATAACATCATACATTCATGTTTATAAGTTCTATAGAGGTATGATGAATACTGAATGAATACATGTAATTACCTCTCAATTAGGTACCAGACTAGCACAGGACAGTACACAAAGATTACACAAAACAAGCTTCGGAAATTGTTATCAAGTAAATAACATATTATACCGAAGTTGTAGGCACATTGCGTAACCAACATTTCGTTAAAACACTTTACGACGACTGGTTGTGTTGGTTTATCACGACAACACAATAACGCTTGGTACAAAGTTCAAATAAAGTGTAAAAAATAATAGTTTTTAAAGAAAAAAATAGTAAAAAAGATCTTGTAAATATAGCTAAAATTCTTGTAAATATACTTGTAAATAAATAGTTACAAAATATGTTCTCGAAAACGCTAAGAACAACGAAGACTATAGTTACAAATTCGGTGAAAAATATCGTGTGTTCGCGTTCCAAACATTTGTGGACTAAGGATAAGGTAGTGCTTTCACCACAAGATTACTTAAATGTTCCCAATATGACGTTAGTGGAATATATTTGGAAGGATCTGGAAAAATGGCCTAATAAAATTGCAACGGTAAGTAGAAATATATAGTGAATTTAAATATATTAAGTAGAGAGATTTGTACTATGTACGTATATATTAATTATCTATGACGAGCGAGTATGTATGAGGAGGTGTGTGGATGTCAATAAAGTGGAAACCATTTACCAGGATTGGGAAAAGCAAGGTTCCTTGATCTCTGCCTATCTTTTTTAAGAGATAGTGTGTAGTCTATAGAAAGCCAGATTTGTTATGCATACATATAATATGATCTCTGCCTACCCTTCTACAGGGAATCAGGCGTGATGTGTATGTATGCATGTATATATGTATTAATAACGGGCAAGTATATAAGGAGCTGAAAATATGTTGTTTGTCTGGGTCGCGATAAAAGAAGTTGCTTGATATCTGTCTACCTTTGTCAAGAGATACAGGCATGATATGTATTGAGAGTTAGTATGTGTTGAGAAAATCGAAATGTATAAAATAATTTAATAGAGTTATTCCTTTTAAACTTAGGTAAGTACGTAATAATGAATTAAGCCGTTTTAATTGAAAGCAATGAGGTCCGTGAACCCTGCCTATCTATCTATGTTTATCTATGACTGAATTAACGCTTATCGTCATAGATACTAAAACATTATAAAACCAAATACAAAACGTAAATACACGTACAATTATCTTCTTAAATTTTCTTCAATTGTGTTCTCAAATTATAGGCTCACATTTCGAGCACCTTAGCTCTAGCAGTTAGGCAGTTAGTTTCTATCAAGGTGTTAATGACTTATGTGGAGTTTTGTTTGATAGTATATTGACCCTTGCCCCTTACTGAATATGAATATAATACGAAGATTAAGAATATGAATATGAAGAAAGACAACTCATCGTAGATATGTCATTTGTTTAAGTTGCCGTAAATGTTTAGGACTGTTTCCGCTGTTTCATTGCTTTTTAGAATTAGTATACGTAATGTTATCTGTCTCTTTGTGCGAAATTAATATTATATTTATTTCAACATATACTGTAAATACTTTATGCTGTTAAGTTGTCTATAACGTCGTGCTGACAAGAAAGACAATTAGGTGGTATTGTACCCAAATTCAAAATCAGCTATTCAAATATTTGGTCTAAATTTAAGTTAATAGTAAGTAAATTTAAGTAAGTAATTTAAGTTTAATTAAGTAGTAATTTAAGTATTAAGTATTCGTCATTCCTTACATAGTTAATATATGGATTTCGATCGTACATTGTATGTTAATTAATGAATTTGATTACGACAAAATATACAAAATGTTTTGGTTTCAACTCTTTGTTGGAATAACGATCTGTTAATAGAAAAAGTATCGATAATCAACGAAAGTACGTGCTTTCCCCATATTAGCATCAATTTTATTCACGAATTTAGTATTAGCAAATTAAGCTGTTTGTTTTCTGAAGTTAATTTGGACATATGACCAATAAAACTAAACTAACATTTTTCTTTCTAAAAACTTAATACATATGTTTAATATAATAATTATTAAAACTCCTTGAGTATCCTGGTTTTAGATATTGATATTGCAAAAGTCATTAATAAGGTTCTGAGACCTCTTACTACCTCTCCTGAACTCATAGTATGTATCTAAAGTATTGAACTAAAGCTCCGTGAATAGTACACAAAGTATCGCTTGATTTGGATATGCCATATTTAGCGAATCGGCAGCATGGTACATATTTGAAGCGAAATACGCCAAGGTCAACCACTAAGACTAGTTCTTTTAAACGAGGACCGTCTATTTATTTATTGTATCCATGGTATTTGATTTTATACTACGCTACAGTATACATACATATATTCACGCCTCAATTTGCTTGATGGGATAAACAAATACTATGTATTTATCGCCATCTTGAACAAATGAAACTGCTTTAAAAGACAATACCAGAAAACATACTATAAACACAAATTTAAGACAGTACTTACTTGTGTAATAAAACTTAAAGTGTAACATAGACAAAAGGAATGGTTCTAAAGAACTTGTCATCACAATGTTTATGAATATGGCTGTCTTAGAAGATCGGTATCGGTGATGATCTACCTAAATGTATCTTAGAGAATCACGAATCCTTAAGTCATCTTTAACAGTACACCGTAACAATTATTCACCCCACACTGATAATAGGTCAGTGCTTGTAAATGACGACATGTCACATTGAGTACTAACTATCTGGTCAACACGTGGATTGGAAGTGGCCATAGAATTATTACCTTCGCAATTACGGAGATGGACACCTGAACTTCTGAATACTACGCAAGGGTAGTCCTGAACACGTTTGTCTTTTTTAGCTCCACGCTACACAACATTGAAGTCCTCAAAATAACAAAACTTCTAAAGATTCTAATTTCTCTATTATTACAGATATGCGGAGTAACAAACAAATCGTACACTTATGAGCAAACGTACAATAAATCTCAGATATTTGGAGCCACTTTAAGAAAGTCTTTCAAAGTAAGGGACGGTGATGCTGTCGCCATTATCATGCATAATGTGCCAGAGTATCCCATTGCTGTGTTTGGAACGTTGGCCGCTGGAGGACTGGTAACCACTATCAATCCTTTATGTACTGCTTGTAAGTATTTACTTATAACTTGATTCATTGTAACGAGATTGTTCACATTTTATTTGCACATAGTATTAAGGGTAATGCATTCGATGAATTGATTCAAGAACTATCAAAAATACCACGATTTGGGTGCGGTTGCGATAGAATACCGAGCGTTTTATGTGAATTATGAAAACACCTGTTTCGTTTTATTTAAACAATATCCTTTAATATAGTATAACGTTATTATATTTAAAAAGTCGGGGTGTGGTAAGTATCTGAAAGGGTGTTATTAGTTTTAATTAAGAAGATATACAGTTCATTTCGCGTATATAATAGATAGTTTTTTTATGTGAATGGTGAAGGTCCGCAGCGGTCACTGAAGCATCTTTTGTATATAATAATATTTGATATTAATAATATTTGGACATTATTACACCTTGTGAAGTACATTTAAGACTTGTTTTAAGGAATAATACTTATTATATGTAGATAAATACATATATAGCAATAATCAACGACCAGACTGGATCGCAGAAGTAAAGCGTACTTCCTAACTCTACCTCCACCGGGAATCCCAGGACTTTATGATTAGCGTCTAGATGGCTAACCTATCGCACCACGGAGGTCGTCAACATCTGCCATTTCGGGGTGACTACCTGGTGAAACATAACTGAAAGTGGCTATCGTCGTGTCATCACGCGCGTAGTGGTCACTGAAGCATCATTTGTAAATTAAATGTACTAATTCTCTTTTCAGACGAAGCCCAAAGACAACTAACAATATCAGAAGCCAAAATCATAGTAACAACACCAGAGAAAGTCCAAACAATCAAGGAAGCTCTTGTCATGATGAAGAAAGATTTACCCATCATAGTTGTAGGTGACAGAGTAGAAAGTACAGCTGATTTTGAAGAAATCACTAGTAATGTTAACGTAGATAGAAGTGTTATAAAGGAAGTTAGAAGAACGCCTGACGATGTTTGCTATTTGCTCTACTCTAGTGGTACGACGGGCTTGCCTAAAGGCGTGTGTTTGACTAATAGGAATTTGGTGGCTAATTCGGAGCAACAAAGTGGACTTTTCTGTCTGTTTAATGAGACTACAGGTAATTTTGATGCATTTATGATCTTGATATTGAGCAAATTTACCATTTGATTATTTTGTAGTTATTAAGGTCATAATATATTTGATAGTATATAATTGGGTTTTAAGTTTACGAGGTTCTGTCGGCACGTTGTCTACTTTTTGCCTCTTGAAACTTTTACAATTCTTTCGGGTTAAAATGTATGAATCTTCATAATCTGAAGGTTTATCCAATCTGTCGCCCTGCAATATAAGAAATAACTATTTAAAAAAATGCGTAGTATACGCATGTTTATATCAAACAGACAATTAACAGATATTAATTCTCTATACAATAAATTTGACATAAATTATCACTACTTTCCAGAATCAAACCAAGACTCCACTCTTCTCCTTTTACCAATGTTTCACTCATTTGGGTTAAGTGTGGTTTTAACACACAAGATGTCATTAGGAGTCAAATGCGTCACGCTGCCGGGTTTCAATCCGAAGACTTATTTGGACTCTATGCTGAAACATAAGATCAATGTCATCTATTTGGCACCTCCTACAGGTATGTTTTAAAGATTATTATGACTACATAAATATATAATTGAAATTATCATCAGATAGCTTGTATCAATGAAGTGATAAGTGGTGCTCCTGTATATGCTAAATAAACTGAACCTTAATTCACCTGAAAAATAATTACTATATTTTCTTCATAATGTTTGCTGTAGCCATTAAAGTGATGATTGAATTGTGAACATGTATACTAGACGAAAATTTGCATTCTTCAATTTCTCCGGTTTTTTTGCAACGAACTTTTTCCATTTTTTTCGTTTCTCCAAAGAAGATCAAAACCTAAACCTAGCTCTAAAATCAATTCAAACTTAACGTGAGTTAGCGCAATATATATTGATCACGAATAACTAATTTTCTTTTATTTATTGCAGCCCTCTTCTTAGGATCTTACGCAGATATAAAACCCGAGCACTTCAACCACATAAATGCTATGGTGTCCGGAGCTGCACCTCTATCTCCTATTGACATTGACAAGCTTTTCGGGAAAGCCGGTGTAAGTAAATAAAGTAACGAAATATTATCCAATATATTATTTACTTACTATTAATTCACCTCTTTATTTCTCAATGAGATAGGCAGAGACTATCGATCGCCACTTTGAACGATCGTGACAAAGCTGAGCTTGCTACACTCTCATTAACCTTCTCATATATGCTCTTCTGTTCTTCACGCTACGTACACCTGCGTAGTTATAAGAAATAAAACATTTTCTACCTGAACATTAGGGTTTAACTTATTTCATAAATAGTAAGTAAGCTATTTCTAGAACAAATTATTCCCTTAGTCGCATATTTCGTAGTAAATTAACGTGTATATCAGTGAAACGAAAGTGGTTATCCAGCCAGGCCAGTATTGAGAAAAATGAAAGTCTTTTACTTTATAAGGAAACTGCTTGAACGTGTTTTCTTCTACTTTATTCATTCATTCAATGTGGATACTGACGATATTGTTTTAAACACGAACAGACTATTTCTAAGTAAAAATAATGCTAACTGGCTCCCGTTCTTCTCGGCACGTCGTTAGAGGCGATTAAGGGTCAAGGGGTAAATAAAAACCATTATTGAGTGATTTGCTAACAACCAGTCATTATTGTTCTATTATGAAATCACAACCCAAATACTCATGCAAAATACCAAAAAGATATCTTCACGTGTCCGAGGTTCTATCGATCTCGAAAGGTATTGAAGAACGTGAATATACATAAACATATATGCAGTTCCTAAACACGATCATATTGAATATCACATGTTACGATTGATGATAAGTGTAAAACGGGCTCCTTACTAAATCATAAATTATAAGGCAATGGAATACTGATACGTAAATTTAAATCTTAAAATAAAAAAATGTTACTATGTTCTGTTTGCTTTTCCAGCGAGAACTGAATCTTCTTCAAGGCTACGGTCTGACTGAGACCGGTCCCATAGCCACTCAGAGCCCCCCGGGATGCAAGAAGTATACCTCAGTGGGTTTGTGTCTGCCCGCCACTGAGATCAAGATTATAGACGAAAAGGAGAACAGTTTGGGACCTAATGAGGTACATTATTTAAAATAGCTTACGTCTTAAGAGAAGATTTGAATTGATCTGTATGGTATATGGTCTGTACACGAACCAAATAAAAGAGGACCCGGCGAACGGCGCGGTCCCTGTTACGCGGTGCGGAGTCTAAAATGACGTGTTTTAATTGGTTGTAATATCTCCCCTCCATCCCGCGTACCTCGTTTCACCCCGTGTAATGTCATGCTAGTTTCCATACAAATATTGCGTAAGGCCCACTCCTCTTATTAATTACTCTTTGTATGATCTGTATGTATAGTGGTTTGGATGTTATGAGAAAGCAAAGACGTAAATAAAATGTTATTTAGCAGTCTTTTTACGCAGTATGTCGCATAATAATGATATCGACCACAGCTATTAACAAAGTGGGATCTACATTTTTCCGATTTTCGGTTTATTGCATCAAAGGCCTTAAAATTACATTATCTACAACCCCACAAAAAATTATTACCCTAAAGTTAACAGTTTCTGTTTTTTGAGGTTAACAAAGCTGGATCTGCTGATTTTGCACGGGTAATAATGTTGCAGAATATCTTACGATTTTATTAACGGGGCGTGGGAGGGGTACTGATGCGTGCGCGCGCGGGGGATCTGCCATATCGCACCTTGTTATTGGGCCATTATAATAAATTTTATTAATTATGTGAGACCGGGTCATATCACGATAAATTTATAAAGATATCTGATTACCTTTATTTTACCCGACGACAATTTTTTCCCGACAACAATGAAGTATGTGGCACATCCAACAAAGAATTGCCATCACATTCCGCGGAATATGGTGGGTTGTGCCACATGCGACCAAATCCAGAAGTAGAAGTTCCGATAATATTGATGCATGTGCCACATCCGACCAAAACGAGAACTTAAAGTTTCGGTAATAATGATGGATGTGCCATATCCAACAAAATCTATGTCATAGGTAGCAGCTAAGAATGTTGTATGTGCATTTTAACACATTTGTAGTTATTATTTTTTTGAAATACATACAACACCACTTACAGTTATTAAAATAAGTATACTTTACCAAATTTGGTTGAGATACATTGACTTTTGTTCATTTTATACACATTCCAAACTTTAAACGGCCGTCCTGTAAAGTAGCAATTTTGCAGATGCAACATTGTTAATAGCTGCGGTCGATATATAGATTTCATTAAGTAAAAAGTAAGTGACTAAAAATTCGTGGTGACGTAAGCATAATTTTAATATTATATATCAATGCCATTACAAACACTATATTAATAACAAAATTCATTGAAGAGCTATTACCTCTCTAAGTAAGTTACGATCAAAACAATATCTAGAAACAAAATGGAACTCAGAATAAATGCATGCATTCTACTTACATACATTCACGCCTGTACGTCCCTAACGGGATAGGCAGAAACTATCAATCGCTACCTGAAACGATCCTGATAAATCTCTTGCTTCACTCACTCTTAACCTTTTCATAACGCTCTTCTGTTCTTCTCTATTACAGATTGGTGAAATAGTGATACGTGGGCCCAACGTGATGAAAGGTTACAAAGATAATGATGAAGCGAACAGAGAAGTCTTCATGGGTGATGGCTGGTTCAAGTCTGGAGACCAGGGTATGGTGGATGAAGAGGGTGCGGTCTTCGTCACTGATAGGATCAAGGAGTTGATTAAGGTGAGTGTATGATGAAAGTGTATGATTGTGTGTGAAGGTTTTGTATTTTTGACTGAACATTTGGAGCAAAGATATAAGTGATGATGTCTACCCTTACAGTTAATATTGGGAAGATATTTAGACGCTTTTAAAATAAAAATTATTCCAATAGCGATATTGAAAGCATGCATACATAAAATCTATCTTTACTATGATTTAAATCTTGAAACTCTTCACTGTCCTTCGTCCCCTATTTTCACAATTGTGAAGGTACCTGGTTCATTTTGCTTGAAAAAAATCGAGACTTATACCGATTTTTTTATAAACAAAATTTATGTCGTAGTTTTGGTCTTAGTTGACCCGTGACCAAATCCATTACAAGATGGCTGTAACGTAGGGAAACAAAGGTAATACTTTGTTTATAAAATATACGCGATAAGTCCCGTTTTCTTGTAAAACAAAAAGAAATCGCTAGACTCTCAAAGGCATTTGATTTCCCAATACCGACGTATTTTCAATTGACATGTGGGGAATCCACATCTGATCGCTGACACTGATTATCACAATTATGATAAATGAATGATGATATGCAATATTATTCATATTTGTAGTTTATGGTACAAACAGGCGTCTAATTATTATGGTAAATAATACTAGAAATCACTAATGAGGGGCTAATTTATACTGAAAAAATCCCATCAAGATAATTGACAACTTCAGTACAGGAACCAAATTATTGTAAATAGGTGTTTGACTAAATTGTCGAGTTACTATTTCTTGACTTGTAGGGAAAATAATAATTATTTTAATCAATATTTATATTTTATGTATATGTATTTTTAGGATATTTACAAAAATTAAGGGTCCAATAATTAAGATAGAATAGTGGAATACTAGAAGAATCTACATATAAGCGCAGGATAAAAAGAGTTAATAAGTTTAAATAATCATAATTTGTATAGTAATAAAGACCCGCGATCTATGCCTACTTTTAGAAGGAATAACAAGCAAGTCTTGTATGTATGCTATACAAGTATACAATAACCCTTAATTCTTAATTCTAAATAAAGGGAACAAAAAAGTCAACTATATAATATCTTTAGCATTTTGTATATTTATAAAAAAATCACTATTTCAGTCCCTTAATCATCTCCTATAATTATACTTGTTTAGCACATTTTCCACAATCAGTCAAACACTCCTTGCGTTGCATTGACGTCAGTGAGAAAACATGTTCCTCATACAACTCTAACAGGAAATCCTGAATTAATGAATTCAGATGACGTTTCAAAATATTCATGAGGAACTAATCGTTGCATAAGTTATGAAGTTACTGAAGTAAAATCGATGGAATGGTCTCGCGAATTACTGTTTCATTGATTTTCCTGTTGCTAAATACAACTTGGTGTACATTTTTCATTTCTATGAAGGGTCTGCGTATATACTAAGTACATCGGCGATTTAAGATAGAAATAGAGTTTTTTGTATATTGAGTCAAGTTAATTAAATACATTTAAAATTCATAAAATAATTCATGTTAATGTTCATCTCTAAATTCTACGGTCTTTCAATTTGATATTTGCATGTTTTTTCTTAAAACCTTTTTATATGTACCTATTAGGATAAATAAATATCATTTGTATACTTATACAAAGTATTTTTATTCGTCGTAATATAGTCGTCTAACTTGAATCGCCTTTCTTAATTTTTCGATGGATATTTTACGTCTATCTACCATAGACGTAAAATATCCATCGAAAAACTGGTAAAACGTCTATGGTAGATAACTGATCGCCCTAAAATATATAAATATATAATTCCCTATTATTATCACGTCTCATAATTTGCTGACTTCCCATTCAACTACCGTACCATCAGATCATATTAACATCAACTACCATTTACAGGTCAAAGGCTTTCAAGTAGCTCCCGCAGAACTGGAATCAGTTTTAAAGGAACATCCAAATGTTCTAGACGCTGCCGTAATAGGAGTAAAAGATCCAAAACTGGGCGAGAGGCCCAAACCTTTCATAGTGTGGAAAGACCCAAAGAAAAACAATAACAAAGAAGAAGTGATCAAGTATGTTAATGAGAAAGTAGCTGTGTATAAGCAAATAAGTGAAGTGAATGTTCTGGATAGTATTCCTAAAAATCCGTCAGGGAAAATTTTGAGGAAGATATTAAGGGAGCAGTATTCGGAATAAGTTTGACGATTGGGCACGATTGGTTAAGCACCTGAACGCTAATCGTGAGGTCCCTTCGATTCCCGGTGGCGCAGGAGTTAAGAAGTACGGTTTTCTTCTGATTTACAGTCTGGTTGTTGATTATTTATGCTACATATTATGTATTTACCTATATATTATAATAAGTATTTAAATTATTATAACTATAATTATGAAATTAATAAAATAAAATAAAACTCTAAAGGAAAAATATCTCATTTAGCTCCTCGCTGTCTGAGAAAGGCACGGGCCCCAACAAACTTGCAACATTACCTCTCTGAATGGCCAAACTAGTGTGTGGCTGGCACTTGCCTCGGCCAAGGCATTAGTTTATAATAAGTATATATTTCATAAATGTACGTTGACTAGTACCCTTAACACAAGTGTTAAACTTACCAAGGGGCTAGTTCAATTGGTGTATAGTCCTAAATATTATTATTACGTGTGTAATGATAATCTGGTACTAGTAGAGGGTAGTGAGTCTATGCTTGTAACACATTGAAAATAGATAAACGCAATGGTTATGAAGATTTGTATAAAGAATAATATGTACAGTCAGCGCTAAAAGTGCAGTCCCAGTAACTTTTTATAAGGTTTAAATTTATAAGAACAAAAGACAATATTTTACATTTTTCAAGAGTGATAATACATAGTTAGTAATAAAACATACAATGTATGTATATCAGAGAATATGATGTGTGATGAAAAACAAACTTTATATAAAACTGAAATAAAATTTTATATATAATGACATCCGAAGTTGTAATTCATGATAATATGTTATCAAATTACTACTGGCAATGTACTCGTAGTTATTATTGCTATGATATTGTTATCTTTATTGTATATTATTTTGTTCTCATATGATAAAAGCACTGAAGAAATAATATTACCTATGTAATTATAATTGTAAATAAAATAGTTTTTATGAATTCTATATCTGTTTTTCTAGTCATTACATACACCGTGACTTTCGATGAATCTCATATCATTTCTTAGATTTTATCTCTAAGATATTCAGCAGGATCAATAACTTAAATAACACTAAATATTTTGATACTTTTAGACCAGAACATATCTTTTTTGTACAAGGAAACGGGACTTATAAATTTTTTCTTGCCAATTGTATTAAGATCGCGTGTTTCTCAAAAATATTATCAAAAACTATGATATTTATTACACATATTTTAACAACAACAAAACACTTGCTTCTCTTTCAACAAGAAATTTACATATTGACACATTCACGACCCTCATCCCTTGCTAGTAAGCAGACATCCACGTGTTCCAATTTAACAACGAAGTTATGTAAATGTATTTCCAACTTGACTAAATGAAGTGATCATATAACTTTTAACCGAATTAGCATATGCCACTTCCTGCTCTACATTCAATGGAATGATTTGCATTTAAATACTATTTGGTGATAATCGGAACATTAATTGTGATGAATTGAGGTCGTCTGTGCTGAAAATGGAAATAGAAATCAATATATTTAACTCTACAGAGTCTACAAAATAGGCGTAGCTCAGTTGTTTGGGGCTTGACTCTGTATCAGTGAGTGCAGGTTTCAAATCCCGCTTGAGCATGTACCCATGGTAATAAAGTTTCATTAATTTCTATGCACTTTTGAGCTATAAAAATACATTTGTGAAATGTACTGAATACTACGGTGAGGGAAAACATCGTAAGGAAAGCTACCTGTTCGTCGAACAGACTATAGTAATTGCTTGTAACTGGCGACATGGCTTACCACCTGTCACTTTGAGTTCTGACTATCTGGTCAACACGTGGGTTCGAAGTGGCAATAGAATTACTACCTTCACAATTGACTCCCGATTTGATAGCCCCACTGGCGGTTAAGGTCGTTTATCTTATCTGCTGCTTACTGTTTGTTTCTTCATAGCATATCGTAAAAGCGGAGTAAGGGACTATGGGTGCATGGATTCTTACAGGTTATGAACTAGCAAATCTTGACTTGTAAAAGTCATGTTTAATAGATAATAATCAGGTTATGAGCCGGGAACCCCTGTCTAAAAAAATACGGTTTAACAGAACACTAATTAAATATTGAGCTGAACTTAAAAGATTTAATCGATCATTTCTTTCCAGGTTGTTACAGGGTTGTTTTGAAATATTGTTGTCAGATTCCTAGCTTATCGCCTAGTACATTAATCTCCTACTCCCTTAGTCGCCTCTCACGATATGTCAGCCAGAAGGACGGCTATTTACCATTATAGTAACGTCCCAGGTTCGCACGAGACCTTATCGACGTCATTAAAAATACGTGGTTGTAAATAAAAGCATAACGATTCAAATGTGTCCATTAATGTCACACAGTAGGCATATAATAATAAAATCAATACCAAATTATACATATTAACTACTAATTCTTAAATGATTCTTCGAGATTTTTATTTACTTACATCATGCACAAGCTAAAACTAATAAAACATAAATTATACGATATAAAATAAATGATTTGAATTGGTTTTTGTCAAAACATGTCAATTATTTTTACAATGAGTGTATGTTATGTTTGAATTGGCTGATATTAAGCTGTTAGACCTTTGCTGATCGGGGACTTTAATAGAATGTAACCACCTGCTTTCTCTCATAGACATTATAATAAGAAATATAATAAAATATATAAACATCGGCGTAGCTCAGTTTGGGGCGTGACTTTGTATCAGTGGGTGCAGGGTTCAAATCCAACTCTAATAAATATTCGTACTAAATATATATTTGCGACGTGCGTCGAGTACTACGGTGAGTAAAAACACCGTGAGGAAACCTACCTGTTACCGAACAGGTTAGTGCTTGTAAATGTCGACATGGCTTATCACCTGTTACATTGAGTACCTACTGACTATCTGGTCAACACGGGGGTTTGAGGTGTCTATAGAATTACTACCTTCGCGATGGCGAAGATGGAAACCTTAGCCTCTGACTAGCCCGCAATGGTGTATGGTTCATGGTATCAACTTGTTTGTTTTTGTCTGTATTCCCTATTATTTATAATGAATGAACTATATTTCAACCTTTCGTTTTCTCATCTCATAATATCAAAGAACATTAAAATTCTGTATATTTTTGTTGTTGATTATATTAATCTTTTGTCTATATCGACGAATATCCATTATCAGTATAATAAAAAAAATTGGTTTATATCTCGTAAGAGGCGCCTTAGAGACGGGAGGCAGGTAAGTGTAATGTACCGGGTAATAGGTAGTAACCAATATACATAATTTATGCCATCAAACCTCAGTAGTTATGGTACGAAGTTAATATTAAGAGCAAGATAATTTGACCCAACAGTTATCTATAAGTATTCTTAAATTATGTGCAAAGTGTGTACGATATTTTATAGCTATAAGTCACTTAAATCCGATCTAATCTGGGACGTAAAAAGAATGATTACTAGCTGCCGTTCTACCCGGCATTTTGTATGAAGCGATTAAAGAATTAGGGGTGTAGTACTCATTATAACAGGTGGTAAGCCGTGTTGCCATATACAAGCACTGACCATTTGTTCATAGGTATTCATGTGTCTTTAAATAGTTATAGTTAAAAATATCAACAAATGTTGCTAAAAGTAAAAAAGGGAGGGTTACAAAAGGAATTGATAAAAACAAAGTGGAAGGTAGAGTTGGACGGGGTAGGCTGCGTAGAAGTTATACAGATCATATTGGAGACATTCTTCTCGAGGCGGGTGTACGTAGTGTGAAGAACAGAAGAGCATGTATGAGAAGGTTAATGGATGTTAGTGAAGCATGAGAGTACTGTCAGGATCGTTCTAAGTGCCGATCGATAGTCTCGGCCTATCCCTTCCCCCGAAGAATATTGAAGAGATATTATAGAGGGAATATTGTATGGATGTAAATTAAAAGCAAAAATAGTTTAAAAAGTTTTATTTAAAATAAATTAATACTATTTTAATCAACTTACATTACCAAAGAATTGGCGGCAAGATAGCATCTTCCAATGTAATTACAATTACAATTAAATGCTAATAGTTACAATTTACAAACTAGGAATCTTACATTAATCGTATTTACAATTCAAATTCTTTTAGACTCGTTACAATATTCATACAGAAACTATTTCGGTCGATTTGTAACTTTATCAGCCATTAGTATGCGGTGTTATTTCGGACCGTTTTTAAATATATCTTGTTTCCAACGAGAGTATAATATTAGACCTTTACACTTATAAGCTGATTTTATTTACTATATGAGACCGGGTCGTATCACGATAAAATTAAACAAATATGTAGATTACCTGTATATCACCCGACGTTTCCACGGCCTATGTAACTGGGTCGAAACGTCAAGTGAAATAAAGTTATCTATATCTTTATTTCATTTATCGTGATACAATCCGGTCTCATATAGTATACAGAATGAGTACATATCACGAGAGTTCAAAAATAATTTATAAGCTTCATTAATAAAAGAGCAATAATTTATTCACAACAACCGCGTTGCTATACCGCTACTCGTTTGATCTACGATGTTAAGCAACACTAGGTGTGGTCCGTGTCTGGGGGGTGACCACCCAGGTTATTAGAAAGAAATGTTGACCAGTTGACTTAACACTTTACGTGACAGGTAGTATTTAATGACATGGTATAATGGGTTCGAATATTGTCCTTTCTTTTCATTGGTTTGGTGTCTATATATAATTTTTAGGAGACGTAAATTGGGAAAATGTACACGGTTGTACTTATTTATTTAATAGTTGAATACAGAATCGTTTCCATTGATTTTCATGTACTGAACAAACCAGAAACTTTCAAATTACAAATTCATATTTTTTCAAAAGACTTTTGTTACTCTAAACTTTAACTTCATATTTACAAGATCATAACCGCAAATCTTAGTCTAAACTTAGCCTAGTCATAAATAAAGTCGCGTATATTTTTGGTTACAGTCAGTTTTAGTGTCAGCCTTTTCTAGATTAGACTCAGGGTAGTATTTGATACTCGGTATCGAGTATTTGATTCTCACTGTCACACTTGACTATTGGACAGCAGTCAGGGTAAAAAGCGGTGGTATCACCAGGACTGGTGTGGCATGGGGGCTCACCATACATGGTTGGACATCTGCAATGGAAAGAAATATTAATAATAATATTGTAAGACGTTATTACACCAATTAAACTAGCCCCTTGGTAAGTACATTTAAGATTTGTGTTAAGGGTACCAGTCAACGTATATTTAAGAAATATATACTTATTATATGTAGATAAATACATATATAGCATATATTATCAACGACCAGACTGGAAAGCAGTAGAAAAGCGTTGTTCTCAACTCTGCCGCCACCGGGAATCGAACCCGGGATCCCACGATTAGCGTTCAGGTGTCTAACCGATCACGCCACGGAGGTCGTCAAATATTTGAGTTATGCCATCATATATTTGATATACGCAATAAATATAGGTGATTGAGAAGATATTATGTATCTGAAGTCTAATTCTAATCTAATTTCTAAAGGTTCTAATCCCCCAAAAGGGATGAAAATAAAAATACTCACGTTGCATAGTCAATAAATCTCTTGCTACATTCGACTCGTATGCAGCCGTCAATTATCGTGATCTCTTCTCCGAATGGTATGACATCGTTTATCTCTTTTACATAGCAGCCTTTCTTGTGTGCTGGAAAGAGAGAAGAGGTTTTGTTAGAAATGTATGTATTTTTAGGCTATACATATATTAAAAAGTGTATCAAATAATAGTAATATAATTATATATGGGACTTTAATAGAATGATATCTGTCTTATTCCCAGCATGTCATAAAAGGTGAATACGTCACCAGAAGCTATAAATATCTATTGAGCGATGGGCTAGAAACTTGTCACCAAGATCTCGTATTTGATGTCATTACAAAACAGATAGAAGAGCTAAAAGTAAAAGAATACATATTATTCCGAGGTTCTGTCCACCCCAAAAGGGAGTAAACAGTAATCAAAAAGTTAAACACCAGTAATGTACGTATATTATTTTTTACAAATGGCAGACATTTTAAATATTATTCTTAGTCCTTCTCGAAGGCAAAGAACATGTCGTTTTAATCCTCGGACCACCAAAAAGTATGCCTTGACCTCTTTTCTCAAACCTGTTCCGCCATTATAATATAAAAATGGCTACTTAACTTTTTTGCAACACTCTAAAGTTGTTAAACTTTTATAGCTTAATGTAAAGGCTTATCGTATCCGCCTATACGTCGCCGTAAAGATGACAGGCATAAATTTATTTATCATACGTATTGGTATTTATATTGAATACATAAATACTGTATGATACTGTCTGTCTATAGAAAATAATATACCGATTAAACTTTTATCATATTTAGACTGATAATATTAATATTTCATCACATAGAGACTGTTAATAACGTAATATTTAAAATAACATAAGTTCCTTAGTCGCCTCGTACAATATTCCGAATTGAAGCCAGCTGGTTACATAGTATTTAAGATAAAAACTTAAGGACAAAATTTAGTTTTTTTGTCATGAATTTAATTATAACATGTTTCAATTCTTTCTGACGTACATTAATCAATAAACATTTTAAGATCATATAAATATTTTTTTCGTAATTAGTGATTGACAGTTACATATATTTTAAATTAACATCTCGCTATTTTTAGATTATAATGCCTTCTAACAAGCCTATTAGATAATGCGACATAATTTATTAAAAAGAATAATTAATCGTAAATCTATTTAAAGAATATAGTTACTCGTGTTATGTTTTTGCTTAGTTTTTTCGACGTAACGACTTCAGTTATAGAAAAAAATGTAAAACAAAATATAAGCAAATCAAAGAAGTGAAGACAGAAAAATAATAATAACGAAGACTTATATCATATCAAACTATAACTTAAAATTATTTTCCTTAAAAGAAAACAGGTATTACGATTATACAATATTATGTCATGTTGGGATTAAATCGTGAAAGTCAGTTTTTTTGAACATTTTTTATCAAATACGGGTTTTGCTAATACAGTGATATTCTGCGCAGTTTTGAAATTCCAAAATTATGTAATTTTCTAGGTTGACAGGTTTAGTATTCAAATTTTGGAATTTGGTCACGCAAAAAATGTTGTTCATTTCATATTACATATACATGCTTAAACGGGGTCTACCTTTTTTATCTCAGAGTTATTACATAGATTTTGTACCTACTAGATCACGTTTACTAACTAATTACTAACACATTTGCTTGTCTATGATCGAAATAATTTAATGTAGTCTACTTTTGCATCAATAAAAACATTGATACAAAATGTCGCTTACAATCTTTCTATGAAAATGAAATATTATTATTTTACTTAATGTATGTATGTATACATATGTGTGCAAAAGAATTCACTTTATATAATGTATGCTATTTTACTTAATACTTATGTGTTAAAGATAATATCCTAAATTGACAGAAAACAATTACGATTCATACCTATCAAAGTGATTCAAAACGTACATACATGTTTAGATCATAGTACAGTTTGTTAGCCCATCGCCCACTTACTTTACCCTTAGTCATCGCTCGTATCAATTGACGTAAGCTGTCATAATATGCAAAGAAGGCTTCATGACGCTGCAAGGCCGCGGGGAATACCTGGCAACGGAAACCAGTTCTAGACTTAAGGATCTGGCTCCAAAGGTCAGAGAATATGCCTGGCTATACTGGTCATACATTTGTAGCATTTCTATAGGACCTAGATCCTATCTTTCTAGAAAGATTCATTTCTCTAGAGACGATCTTTTTGCATCAGTTGTTGTGTGTATTAGGAATAGGTATAAAATAAGTTATTACTTCTTTGTGTGAAATAAAAACACAATGGACACGAAAACGTTATACATTCCTCTTTAGGAATAAATAAAAGAACTACGATAAACATTTTACTGACATATTCGTATGCTACAATTTATTAATATTTACTTCAAAACTTAAATTCTCTGGCATAAATAGAGATATATGTATGTTTCGACATACACGTTCTCTAGTTATACTAAAAAAAGTGAAAAAAAAAACAGTTAAATGAGATATTAAGATTATCTTTAACAAGAACCTGTTATATAATGATTTATGTTAAAAATGACCTTCCTTATTATGTCCTTTTGCGATAATCACAAGTTTCTCGTTTTACTTATCGTGAGAAACTTGGTCAAAGGGTACTTTAGATAAATACTAGACATTGTTTGGGAAAACTGCTCATTAAGTGAACACAGATAAAGAGATGATTTACTAAGAGGAAAATGTGTATACAAATGAGGAAAATAATTAAATGTATTCGTAACTCTTTGAACAAACGTCATAGCATATTATATAATTATGCTGCCTTGCAAATTTGTTTTATAAAGATATCCGTTGAAGTTAAAAAGTAAATTCAAGCACACTTCCCTGACAAAATAGGTAGAGACTATAGATCTTGAACGATCCTGACAAATCTCTCTTGCGCTACTGACATTAAGCTTTTCATACATACTGTTCTGTTCTTCACGTTAAATTAAAACCCAAATAAAGTTAGTTTTTCTTTATAAATTTCTTCGTAGAGATTTATACTGTTCTACTAGACTAAAATATAATTATTTTTATATATTTTTGTTTGTGTGTCAAACTAAAGTCGTAGAACCAGATCAAAAAATAAAAATATACCTGTTCCTCAATAAAGAGGACAATATACAAACGGATATAGCATTTACATATATCTCCTAGTCACATGTTCCATGTCCCAGATAAAATAGACTTCTTAAGCAACAACATATATGATAATGAGGCACACATAACTTGAATACTCCGAATATTTCCGGTCAAGTTTTGCTTAGCATTCGCGCGTCACAACTGTCATTTGCATATAAATTTTCTTATTAAATTTGACAGATAAGATCTCGTATTTTGCAAGAATGCAACTCAATTTTACAAACATATAGTCCTGAAGATCCGGGAATTTATTACGAATTTTTTTAGTGTGTAGAGGTTATAGATTTACTCTCTTTAAGGGTTAAGAGAATGTCAAAGATGTAATATATTATTATTCAATTTTATCACAAATATTATATATATATATATATATATATATATATATATATATTTGTGAGGAGATACAGGTTACATTTACGAAATGCGTCGAATACTACGGTGAGGAAAAACATCGTGAGGAAACCTTCCTGTTCTTCGAACAGATAATAGTTACTGCTTGTAAATGGCGACATGGCTTACCACCTGTCACATTGAGTACTGATTATCTGGTCAACACGTGGGTTCGTGGTGGCCATATAATTACTACCTTCGCAATTGCGGAGATCGACACCTGAACCTCTGACTATCTCGCAAGAGTTAATTGTCGTGAACGTATTCGTCTTTGTCTTTAGGAATAGGTTACTAACCCATCATGTAATAAATTATCCTTCATTTGCCAGTTAGGATGTTAATTCTCCTGTGACATATGGGGAAGAAAGACAACTAGTTAGCATTCGTATACGTCCCTGGTTTGCAGGTTACACGTGTCTGTATAGCAATAAACATATTTATGACTTGTATAAAATCTATGACGAATATTTTGAAGAATACAACTTAATAAAGTTTGTATGTTAATTAATTAGCAGACACGTGAATCTCCGATATTTTGATAAATAATTAATATGGTCTGTTTTTAGAATAAATTATTCATACATCTTTTATTTACTATAGGTATGCTTAATGTGTAAATATAAACAACTATCGTAGGAAAAATACAGATTTCTAGAGGACGAAAAATTAAATAAATTAATTAATAAGTAATTAATTATTGAATAATATCTTGTATGAAATATTTTACCCTTTCATTACAATCATTCGTGTTCTAAAACCTACATAAAAGTTTATTCCATTGACCCGTAATCCTTAAGGCACCTCCTACGACATGCCGGGAAGAACGGCAGCTAGTTAGCATTCTTTTTACGTCTGTGACTACCACAGAGCATGTAAATATTACAGCTCATGTCAAGTAAAGTAGCCAATTTAGGACAGAGAATTAAAACAGCATTCCAATATCAAAATAAAGACTCCTACACACGGATTTTCCTCGTGTTCTCTCTGGATTTGGTGTCGTGTATACCAGCATTATAGTGCCCATACATGGCGTTCTTAATTTGAATATCTCATTATTTTAACTGTTATGTATTAGTGTGGGATTTATGGAATGTAACCAGCTAACACTCTTTTTTACTGTATGTAGTGAAAGGTCAATGAATGAGGTGTTTTAAATTATATATACGTACATTTTACTGAATTAGTGTCTAATGTACTGAAACTAATATGATGACTAACTATTTCAATTGACGTGAGTGTGATGATGGCACACCTTAAGTTTTTGTTCGATAAGCTCATTTGTCTATTAATAAATGAATTTATCTTCAAGTGTTCTGGCAAATGACTGTTAACTATTTCAAGGACCTAAAATTCTTGAGAATCCAACTTAAAAAATACGAGAACATAATTGACAACACATAGTGACGAAACATGCGACAAAAAACCCAAAATACCTAGTGTCCAAAAAACCTCACAACTCAAGACCGGTCTATTCAGATCCTTAAGCATGTATAAAAAGCATAACAAATTCATACAACACACAATGTTCTTATTATGCAAACACCGGACAATTTTATGGTTACGCATCAATCATAATTGAATTGATGGGAACGGTAAATCCGGCAATAACAATTTACAATCAAAATTCGTCTTTTAGAACGCGACTGGCGCCACATCGCGACTACATCCGTAAAGATCAGGACTCACTGAGTGGATGGCGCGACGTTTCTATGACGCAAAACGCGGCGTGTTTTCGCCAAGACGCATTCTACTCAAGGATTTCAATGACCTTTTGATGTAGCTTTAAAAATAGTTTGTTGTTATGTTTTACTAACATGGTAAACAGATTTTTAGATGAGCTTGTTATGGTATTGCGAATGGAACTGCCAAATTGTTATGAGGTTTTGTCTATTTAAGTACAATAGTGATATTTGTGTAATTTATACACACATTTTTTTCTATTAGACTCCGTTTTGGATTGTCAAATTAGCTTCAAGAAGTCAATGCACTGTGTTATTCACTAATAATAAGAATTTGTCTATGAATCATACATACACCTAACTAAAACTACCATATACAGAATACATATATTATAGATATACTATAATGGACTATACTACTGAATTGGCATGTCAAATATTAATATCTTTGCAGCTAAGGCTCTTTAAGTTACTGAATCTAGTAAGATATTTATACATATTTTTTTACTTATATATAAATTAGTTTATTACACACAAAACATCATCATTCATATTGACTAAGTACGCAAAAATACACTAATCAGCTTCGTTTCAGTGTAACATCATCTTAAAATTACCACAATAATATTTGCCATAAAAATTAAACGCAAAACAATAATACTTAACACCATAATGAATATTAACCAGTTTTTATAGCGTAAATATTTAAATTGGTTTACTTGCGGTAATGATGATCGATTGTCGTGCATACTTTAATATTATCCTTATTTATTTTGTTGTTTTAATTGATAATGGTACGTTGCGTGACAGATGAATATAAATATTGGTTTAACTTGTCAGATACTGTTATAAGACTGAATTAATTGACTGTGAGTAATTTTAGTAAAGAATTTTATAGTAAGTTGTCTATTTTTCTGCCTCGTGGTCGAATCGAATGCAATAGTCAATAAATCTTAGGATTGCCAGTGTTTTGTCCAAGAAATAATAATAATGTTATATTAATTGACTAAATTGATTAAATACTACACGACCATAACCTCTTTAAGTTATCTCCATAATCTTTCATGGTGATTGGACAAAAGGTTCCCAAATTCTTTCGTCAAATTTAGATTGTTACTGAGGTATACAATAATATTTTTTTTATTAATTTAGATTGTTATTGAGGTAAAGAATAATGCCAATTTTTTTTTTATTGCCATGGATAATTTAAAGCAATGGTTCAAGTAGCTTTCATTGAAATTGATGGCATTGATTTATTTATTTCCATAATTAATTCTAACCAATGGACTAGCTTTCATCAAGATTAAAAATTTAGTAATATTACGTACTAGTTCTACACTAGAAAATCTGTAGTACTTCAGTTACGAATTTATTTTTACTATAAGTTATAATATTATAATCTTGGGGACACAAATTGTCTGTTTTTCTCTTTTTACAATAATCTGACACGTGACCATGAAGAGTGACCTTTCTCCGCTATACTGATTGTATGAGGTTAAAAGTTCAAGATTAAATTGCTCAATGCTATTCCTGAGTTGTTTACTTAGGTCCTTAATTCCTGTGTTAATCCGGGACTTGTAAAGCACAAGTATCTGTCAATCTGTGTGTTCCATATTTCTGCCAACGTACCATAGACAAGTGGAATGCAAAATAGAAATTTCTTTGGTTTAGTAGCTGAATTTCAGTAAGGTGGTATTAGTAAAATAACTAATTAATGGTGCTTTTAAGCGAGAAAAACCCAAGACAAAACCTATGAAAAGGCGGCCAAACGATGATTTTAAAAGCAACAAAAACCTAAACGATTCGGATCTATTGCTCGAGTGAAAATAAACTAATATGAAATGATCATTCTATTCTATTATTTATATCCATAACTAACTTGTTAAAATCTTTATTTTTACTTTCATCGTCACAAACTATAGCATGTCAAAGTATCCAGAAGAATGCCCCAATAATAATAATATTAATACATAAACTTATAAAATCAGAATTTTCTCATTAATTATTCAAATACGTACCTAGTTCTGCCGGCGTCTGGGGAAGCTTCCCATACCAGGTTGCAGAGTACACAACACCGAACAACAGCACAAACGAAAAGTACCTCAACATTGTTACTGATAAGGTTGCGTTTCCTTCGAACACTTAAAAGAACTTTTTTCAATACGTCTTGCCTTGACAAAGTTAGCAGTTGTACTGACTTTGATTCGGTTGACGCCATGTTTATATTGCGGTTTGTTGTCGTCGAACGGGGTAAGGTAAGCTACATACTCTACAATGGGCTTTTCATAAAACAACTAGGTATATAATAAAACATATAACAGTCAGATAGACGCTATATTGAAAAAAGCCGAGTGTGTATGAGAAGATGTATGAGTGTCAATGAAGCGAAAGTGGTGTGTCAGGATCGGGACAAATGGGGAGCCGTGATCTCTGCCTAGCCCTCTACGGGGAATCAGGCGTGATGTGTATGTATGTAACTAGGTATATTCTACAACATCACATAAGGATAATTTCGAAAATATTTGTGTTTATAATGGTGATAATATATACATTAAAATATGGTAAACTTTTACTTGGTCTCTCTCAATTGTTAACTTAGGCCATTGTTTTTTTGTATTTGACTAAATCAAAATCCAGCCTAGATAAAATAAAGCTTGTACTTTATTGTGACACCTATTTACTTCAACACATTGTACATGATATAATTATTATATCAAATTGAAGGTAGTCAAAACTTAGAAGACACAGTATCTTCTGTGTCTAATTTAGATAATTATAGAGTTGAGATGACATTTAAAAAAATGCCTACAACATGCCAAACCGTAACTAAAAAACATTCTATTTCTATTATATCATTTTCTCTACATATAACCACGATATTTCTTCTATGTTTTACTATGTCGTCGGATGTACGGCCATCCTAACCCACGTAAGGAGCTGTTCAAATGTGAATCATACATGACGTTGGTTAGTAAACACAACAAAATATTAGGGGATCCAATATGCAAATTGAATCAATTAAAAACTCGATCATGTCATCCCAGTACTAATAAGGTAATTTAGTGATTTCAAATTTATTACCAACGTGTACTGACTTTTATATAAGGTTAGGAATGAAACGTCGATGATTATTGGTTTGATATATTTTTATAAGACTGTCGACTCATTAGCTTTGAGACTAATATGAGCATAATGGTTGAGTTCAAACGATTGACCCTGGGTTCATTTCTCGGTTAAGCACGAGTATTATATGCCTAGTGTGTATGTATTAGAGCTGATTTCTTGTTTAGTTATGTCTTTTCTACTTAATTTATTTGCAGACATTGCTTTGATTAGTATTTAAAGCAATACATTCTAATATTTAAAATGCTACAGAAAGTTATTATAGTATGTAAAGAAAAAAAAATTACTAACATTTAAATCATTGATTTATCAAGAAAATACATAAGTACACATATTTTGTTAAACATTGCATTTTTTTGATAATAATAAAACATACACACACATATCAAACGAAAAGAGTGTTATAAGCACCTACATATGTTATACAATTAATCCGTTTTTATTCATTTATTTATTTGTGTAAATATATGACTCATTAATTGTTTCCAACATCTACCTTTTACAAATAACTCCTACTTTTGTTAATCTGACACCATATTTGAGCATCAATGGCACAAAATTCTCAATTTTATAGCAACTTTCACCTCACCAAAACTACAACATAAAGTAACATTGACATCTCATTAACCGTTACACTGGATTCACATCCTTTTATATTAAAAGTAGGTGTGTTAGTGGGTTGGTTCCATGAATAAGATAATTAGTATCAATATTTAATGTCCCTTTCAGATTTGATACGTAATTAATTAACTACCTTTCTTCCTAATACTTCACAATTGATGCGAAGTGAGTACAGTAATAGGACTTACATATATAAACATCACGCCTGATTGCCTGTAGAGGGGTAGGCACAGATCACGGATCTCAATTTGTCCCGATCCTGAGCGACCACTTTCGCTTCATTGACACTCGTACACACTCGGTGCTTATAGGTACTTCTAACGTCACCCTTTTACATTAGGAGATAGAAAATATATAAATAGGACTTATATTAACCGATATACTAGCATCGTGTAACCGATATACACATATGTTTATTAAGAAACTTAATTGAAACTATATTGAAAAAGGATGACGTTAGGGGTACTTTTAACCGCCGAGTGTGTATGAGAAAATGTATGAGTATCAATGAAGCAAAAAGTTCTGTCAGGATCGGGACAAATGGGGATCCGGTGATCTCTGCCTACCCCTCTACAGGAAATCAGGCGTGATGTGTATATATGCAATTGAAACATGCCCTTTACAACCTTCCAAATTATTTCAGTGTGCAAATAAAATAAAAGTCTATCTGTACCAGCATTCCTTAAAGCGGTGTCATAATCCAATTCGCTTGAGTAAACAACCTTGTTTATACCTAAAATTAATTGGGTTATAAATGCGGTGTTACGTGTTATGTCGTTTAGGATCCGTGACTCTTGTTTGTTTTGCACAATTTCTAAAAGACGCAAGGATAGTGACGTCAGAGGGGTTTGACAGGTAGTTTTAGTATTGAGAGTTAATTAATTCATAATTAGAATGGTAATATAATGGTTGTAGTTCGCTTGACAGTTGAATAACCGTGAAGTAGATAAAGCTTCCCTGAAGATGTGAGTAATATCGATGAAGTTGAACCGTATTTATGTAATTATGACATAATTTTCAGGCTAACATACAAATATATGAACCTTTTCTTTTACAGTATTATTAATATAAATAAACAATCTCTGGCATCAATATACAACGTGAAATGTGGAGTTGTCCTTACAGGACATTTAAATTTGTTATAAATATGATTATTATAATAATGCTGTGTACATCATACCATCTTGGTTACTTTAGCAAAACCATTGGGGTCATATGTAATGACACTAATATAGAACACTCAAGAGAGATCGCTAGCCCAAAGACCAACAGATTGCAAATATCCTTAGTCCCTTAGTCGCCTTCTACGACATAGTTTATTCAGCTATTTAGCATTCAATTCACGTCATAGACTAGCATGGGACGTTAGTTTATATATGGTAATCATCTGATGTCTATCAGAAAGGTGATTAGCATGCTAAATACGCAGATGAGTGGCTCCAATGTCTGAGAAAAACCCCGGTCTCCATAATAAATTTGCTGATGATTAAAATACCAAAAGCTGCATAAATAATTTAGAAAGCCCCAGGCGTTTTTGCATAAATATTTATAGCGTCACTAAAACCAGTTGGGTATAGACGGGTCGAGATTTTTGTATACATACGCGTTATGGTAGAGTTTTAGGACATTAAATAGTTTTGTTATGTCAAACCTAATAATAATACTTGGGATTTAATTTGAGTGCAGTGAATGAGTTTTCAAACCAATATTCTATAGGAAAATTATCAAAACTACATCAACTTATCATGACCGAAAATATCATATGTCTTTAACAAGTAAAAGGAATGACATACTGTGAGTTTGTGAATTTAAATATACTCATACTAATACGTCTTTGAATCCCTTTAGGAGTAAACGGGATCTAGAGACCTACAAACCTGGGAGATATGATAATATTTCGTTGGTGATGCAATATAAAACATTGGTCATCCCAAGTCCAAATAGATTGCATTAAAACGTAGTTCCTTATAAGAATGATAGCTAGTTAGCAGTCTTATTACGAGTACGAGCGACTAGCACAGGATACGTTAAAATTATGATATACCGAAAATTTCTTAAGACTTCAATTGCATAAGAATTTCTCTCACACAAACCTCGCGTTCATCTGTACATTAACTCATATGACATTAGGCGCATTGGTAATCCCGTTCATCTCGAGATTCCGGGTTCGATTCCCGGCGCGACACCTCTGGAATGTAACACTGGTGCGTTGACCCAATACGTTTGTTTACCAAGTGGATGACGTGGTAAATTTGGGCAAACTGGTTTGAGATTCGCATAGTAATGTGAAGGTTGTACGGAGTAAACAAGCCTTAGTTGTAGTTTGGGACTTCAATAGAACAAACTAGTTGCCGTGATGTTATGTAAATAGTTCAATTAGATTTATTTAATTTTTTTAAGATTAACTAATTTTAATGACAACTTTTCTTGTGGAAATAGTTTATTTTGACTTGCAATAAATTTATAATTCTCATGTCGAATTAAAGCATTTCATTTCATACCATATTTGTGTTCTTTAATGTATTTCAGGGTGGATACAATCTTGAGATATCACATCTCTTCGATTAGTTTAAGTATAAATACGTTTCTTCATTATTATGCAAAATATGTTAGTTATGTTTTCTTATTTTGTTTTATATGAGTCAGAGATATTTGCATATACATTCACGTCTATTAATCCCTTTGGGGCTACACAGGGCTTTGGAAACATAAAAACATATTCATTTTATTTACTATATGTGAAAGGGTCTTATCACGATAAATTAATAAAGATATAGACACCTTAACATAATTATTCTTGTTCACTAGCATGTATTTTATATAGAGGTTTTGATGTCATATGGAATATTAATGTCAGGTTGCTACCCAATCTCCTCAATAGATTCCATATGCCCATAGTCCCTTAGCAGTCTCTTACGACATGCCGAGAAGAATGGCAGCTAGTTAGCATTCTTCTTACGTCCCAGACTAGTATTTGACAAATGCACTCTTTGACATACGCTATACGTTAGGAGTACCTATAACCACTGAGTATGTATGAGAAGATGTATGAGTGTCAATGAAGCGAAAGTGGTCTGTCAGAATCAGGACAAATGATCCAAGATATCTGCCTACCCTACAGGGAATCAGGCGTGATGTGTATGTAGGTATGTACGCTTTTTGTCAAACGAGGTTTTGTTTGCAAGCTGTTCATATCTGTGTATCTGTTAATATATGTTTTCTATTCTATTTTGTTGTTGTTTATAATACGTCTCTGTATTCAGTTTTTTTTATGTGAATATTGACGGCAGAATTACTCCCTCATATTCCCTTAGACCCAATTACAACAAGCCGGAAATAAACCAGGTGGTTACATAACATTCCAATCCCAACTAACATGAACTTTGCTATTTAAACTCAACATTGCTTGAAGACAACTATACAAACATAATTAAACTCTAAACTAATTCCGTCAACTTAAAACCAAACTTTCGTACTGTCCAAAATGGAAGTGTCTTCTCTATTTACCCACTCTGCGTAGAGGTCGTAACAGTCATCTCGAAGTGAAGCCAAGCATCCGAACTGCAATTGCAACTAATTAAAACTTTACTTTAATCCGAGATTCCCATTATACTTTTGCTAAATGGCCTTACGTTGGTTAGAGATCAGGTGTGGGATATTAGCGATTTAAACATGTACGTAGATTTACATCACATTTTCTCATAAAATTTATTTTATACAATGGACAATAATATATCATTGCACTGACTGCACAGTCACACAGTTTTTTATATTTAATATTTATTATCTGATACAATTTTCTTCGCAATATCTAAGTATTGAATATCTTATCTAATCTATAACCCTCTGTGTGCTGCCAGCTGAAAATCGGTGGTTCTGCGCAGCCTAGGCCTAGCAGACGCCCACCGAGCTGCTCGCCTTTTGGGATCCCACCATACAATCGCTACAGTTTGGTTGCTTCATTAATTTTACTTACTTATTAACTATTAATTAATTATTGAAATTTTGTTCATAATTAAACAAAATTTCAATTTATTTGTTATTCTATAATTATGAAATTTGAGTGGATTCCAATAAAGATTTATTATTATATTATATTAAAGGAATATAATATGTAAGTGAAGTGGAAAGGCGGTTACGTAGTGGTCGGCCCAATAGGACGTATGACAGTCAGATGGACGCTATATTGAAAAAGGGTGACGATAGAATTTTTAATAACCATCGAGTGTGTATGAGGAGGTATATGAGTGTCAATGGAGTAAAAGTGGTTTGTCAGGATCGGGATAGATGGTGATCCGTGATCTCTGCCTACCCCTCTACAAGGAATCAGGCGTGATATGTATGTAAGTAAACATGAGTTTTAATTATATTACGCTAGGTACAACCCTAATAACATAGCAATATTCATTGAATATACATATAAATGAAATATATTCATGTATACATATATTGAAATAGATACATTTATAATGTGATGTAGTTATAAGACGTAAGTATTTGATTGGGTCTTCAGGACCTTTCAATTTTTCAAAAACTGTATATATTATATTAGGCTTTTTTTTAATAAGTAAATATTCAGTGCAACGTAAGTTTGTAATCTCATGTCATGATCACTTTAATTTTTGACATATTTACAAACTTACATAAGTTATACACCAACTCAACTTAAATTTAATTAATTAATTACACACAAACCATATATTAATTTAAACATTATTTTCGTGTTTTGAAAGATACCTACAGGTTCTTATGAAGTTAATGTAAGTTACTTAATTATGAGGAATAAGGGAGAAGTGGCGTCATTTGGGGGAGGTCTATGTCCAACAGTGGATTCAGACAGGCTGATGATGATGACTTAATTATGAAACATAAGTAGATTCATAGATGGTTTGCTACTATAATCTCTAACCTTTCAATAAACTGATTAGCTTTTGGATGATGTTACTAAGAAGATAGAAATAGTCGCTTTTCTCGCCTATTCGTAGCACAGACTATTCGTATTGGGAGTGCGACTTAAAATGGGTTTCCGTTTGTCGCCACAAATCCACAAATGCTATCGCGGTTTGCCTTAACTCATTTGATCACTGGCTTCAGTTACAGGATTTGCCTTTAATACTTCAATTAATATCCTTAGTCGCTTCTAACAAACTTATTACGCAGATATCCTATTTCACTTATACACCTCCGTGGCGCGATCGGTTAGACGCCTGAACGCTAATCGTGAGGTCCCGGGTTCGATTCCCGGTGGAGGCAGAGTTAAGAACTACGCTTTTCTTCTGCTTTCCAGTCTGGTCGTTGATTATATATGCTATATATGTATTTATCTATATATAATATGTATATATTTCTGAAATATACGTTAACTAGTACCCTTAACTCAAGTCTTAAATGTACTTACCAAGGGGCTAGTTAAATTGGTGTAATAATGTCCTACAATATTATTATTATTACTTATGTAAAGGTATAGTACTTCTAGCTGTTTGTTCTGGCAGGTTTATCTATACACGGCTACATGAAACACTAGCTGTCACGATGGTTGTTGAATATTTAGTGCAAGTGCCTTTGATGTATGTATATATGTATATTCACCTATAAATACCTATGATAGTTACGAGTCATATTGAAAACGGGTGACAATATAAGTTCCTATAACCGCCGAGTGTGTATAAAAAGTTGTATGAGTGTAAATAAAGCGTAAGTGGTCTTTCAGAATCGAGACAGATGGGGGATCCGTTATCTCTGCCGACCCCTCTACAGGGAATCAGGCGTGATGTGTATTTATGTATGTATGTCACCTACATATAATGAATGTATGTATTAAGATGTATATAAATTAAGACAATTGAAATTTGACTTAACATTTAAAAAAGCGAACGTATTTTATCATTATCGGCAAACAAAACATACATTTCATATCATCACTACCTACCTTACAGAAAAAAACATATTAACTACCATATTACACACGTTCACGTTCTTCAACAGCCAACGTAAGCGTCGGATTAAGTTTGTTTGAACTTGTTGTAATGAGATTAGCGATTGTAAGGCCTAAGTTGTAAGGCTGTATGTGACAGGTGAGTTCAGGATAGAGGGATTAGGAACTTCCTAATACCGGTGGAAAGGTAGATAGAGCCTTGGAGAAGAGAACCTTTTTGGTAAAATTTTGTTTTGGGACTAAAATCTTTCTAGGAAGCTTTAGGAAATAAATATATATATATAGACTTTTAAATGTGACAGGTAGTAAGACATGTTTTCCAACACCGTATTTCGTTAATGCATTTCTATTTTTTTTTTTAACTAAATTATATATATAATTTTATATTTATTGTTGTTGTGTTAAGTTTGTATATAATAGTGCGATGTCTAAATGTAGCGTTGTAAGCAGTGAATTAATGATTTTCTTTTTTCTTTATATATATACTATATATCTTACTATTGCCTGTGCTATTGCCATAACCACTCCGATAGCTATAGAGGAATTATAACTTTTGTTCACTTCGAAGATGGGAATGAGAATCTTCAATGTCAGGAAGGATGCATTGGTAGGTACTTATTAATGCTACACTTTTTTCCTTTATTATTTACATCTTAATCCTCAATAATAGCCGCAACTGATAGTAAATCAGTTCTCAACACCGTTAAGTTAAATAAAGATGGGCGTGTTCAGTGTCAGATGGGGGTCACTCTAGCCTTTACACTACCCTTATATCCAAAAACTATCATTTAGCTTCTATACTTAAACACTTGTAACAAATCAGACCTCCTATGATATGTACGATAAAAATGATAAACCAAACAAAATTACCCAATGTATAAAAATGAAATTAAAATTCCTTTTATTCACACTAGACGCAGTAACACAAATAGAGAAAAGAATTAATATGTAATAATATACGTTTATGGAACCAAGCGCACATGGCAACCCCGCGCAAGTGTGAATAGGAGTTGTCTCAGCTAATGTTGATTGTGTGTATCCAAATTCCATTTTCAAAAACGAATGGAAAATAAAGTTTCCAAACAATCCAATCAAGGAGGTTGAATGCCGCCTGTCCCTTAAGCCCCGAGGGTAAATAGGGACACAACGCCCGAATCAGTTAGGACATGATCCCCAAATGAGGTTTTGTTAAGTGAATAAAATTGTACCGTGGGCTAGGCGTTGGAATAAACCTATTAAATGAGAAAGTTAGGTGTGAATGGGATGCGGCGATGGGCTGGTAACCTAGGGTTTAGGTGATGTATTATTATATATTAGGTGATGTCATTATAAACATACTTGGGGTAATCAGATGCTTGACTATATTGGTCATAAAGATGATTTTTCAGTTAATCAAGACCGATGTTTTAACAGATTGCCAATATTCAATATATAAAAGATGGGTTACATGAATCAATCGACATTGTGTAAGGTACCTAAACGTACATATCTACGTTCATCAATTATATTTAGTGATGGTTAATTCTCTTAAAGGATGATAGTATAAAAAAAACTTTATTGTGGCGGCACACATCGCTAATATTCCATAACAATACTATATTATGGAATATTAGCGATGAATGCTGCGACAATAAAGTTTTTTTTATACTGTCATCCTTTAAGAGAATTTTACTTCATACCAAGAAGTTGGCATTCTCATTACACCATCAAGAGACCAATGTTTAACCATATTAACTGTAATATTTTGACAGTACATTAAAATCCATTCATTCATTCATTCAGACCGACCGAAACAAAAGTAGATCTGTGCATGAAAACTCCGTAACATGACTGAATGGTTTTCCAATACAAATCGAAGCGCACACCATAAAAGTTGGTTGATAATGAAAATTTACAGTTTGCAAGCTCACTGTTAAATGTGATAAAGGGAATCTTTATGGATTGGCGCGATTTATTCGGATGGGTTTCGGTTATTTGGAATAATTTTAACAATGGTTCGTCATGAAGGAGTGATTGATCGATCGATTTGTATGTATAAATGAATCATGTTTATGAGAGTATGGTCCTAGGGATAAATGTAATTATTTGAGTGATGGCATTGTCTTTATTTTCACGTCCTTTAATCTCTTTCGGGGTGGATAGAACCTTGGACAAATGATAATACCTCAATACATTTTAGCATGATTCTGGTGTGGTGATATTACATGGAACATTGGTAAGAGGTTGCTAGCCATTGGTTTCCATTAACCCTTTGTCCCGTAGTCACCTTCTACAACATGCCAGAAAGAACGGCAGCTACTTAGCATTCTTTTTACTTTTCTGATTAGACTATGGAAAATAACCTTTATTTCTGTGTATATTATTCTACATCAATTCTATAAAAGCCCATATAATTATACTATAAAGACGCTAAAGAATACATAATGTTTACAAGATTTTCCCTTGTATAAAGGTTTGTACATCCGAAAATCAATAAATAGATATGAGTATATTAAATCTGTTTGTGTATTATTAGGATATGTCATTCATATTAGGTTATTTCTACAATTGGTGAAAGATTACAGATGACCAATTATTTAATTAAATAATCTTAGATGTATGTAGGTACTACGAAGTCTATCTTTAGTACGATAGTCTTAGTTCTTGTATGGTAGTCAAATAGATGACATTTAATAACGTTAAAAGTACGTTCAACCGCTTAGTATGTACGTATGGATATCAAAGAAGATAACTATTTTATTAACTATGTGAGACCGGGTCATATCACGATAAATTTATATAGATATCTGATTACCTTTATTTTGCCCGACGTTTATTTATCGTGATATGACCCGGACTCACATAGTTAATAAAATGAGTATAAATCGCGAGTGTTTAAAAATAACTAAAGAAGAGAACCGTTATCCCTGCCTATCCCTCTGTAGGGAAACGGGCGTGATGTGTATGTATCTTGTATGTATGTATTTCTAAAATCGTTCTATGCGTATAGGCGTAGTAAAAATCCGATTAGGATGCGATGAGCGAGACCTGTTAGGGGTGATCAGGTGGAAAATTGCTAAGGGTACCTAGATTACTAAGCGTTTAAAGTACCTTAGATACTTATATAACCTAGTGCCTAAGATTGAAAAGGAATTTCATGGCTGAGACATGGTTTGATCTATATTTATACATACTTACTAAGTAAGAAAGTTTTTGAAAGGTATTACTATATATGTATTAATCACGATAATAATTCCATGCGGGTTGGTGAGAGAAGTATAAGTCTATAACTGTAAATTTGATGTATTTTATCGCCTCATCAAACTCACTTTCTTATCATTTCCAGCATATAATAACAATATTGTAGGACACTATTACATCTATATAAGTTAATTTGAGAATTGTATTAAGGGTACTACTCAACGTATTTTTAATATAATATTGATTTATTATACACAGATTCATACATAAACAATCATTAATATGTAAAGGCGAAAAGCGTAAGATGTAAGTTGGTTAACCGTTCGAGTCACAATATATTATCCAATATATAACTCTATTATATATACGTAGATACTTCAATTGGAGTATTTCATCCATATTCTATTTTGTAATAGGATTAGAGTTACGAATATTTGCACTCAAGTGTTTTCGAACAGAAGCTTACCAGTTCCTCGCTATATTTGGAGTCTGCTTCAATATTCAGTTGGTTAAGGATTTGGAAACAATTAGGGCATTTAGGTACTAGTCTGGGACGTAAATAGATTGGTAAAATAGCTGCCGTTCTCTAAGTGACTAAGATAAAATGGAGTAGATTATTTTTCAAAGACTTTTCTCTGTTAGATAGATCATAGTTATAAGAGATACATAAATAGCCAAATTATGAGCGAACGAGATCACATATACATTAATAGTGGACATAACCTTGGAGACATGTTAACATCTCTTTCACTTTTTAGCATTTATAAAGGAGTTGCGATGTTATATGGAACATTGGTGACAGGTTGCTAGCTTATCGCCCAATGGATTTCATTTACCCCCACGCCCTTAGTTGCCTCCTACGCCATGCGTGGAAGAACGGGAGCTAGTTAGCATTCTATGTACGATATCATTATGTTATCATAGTAAAAATTAAATATGTTTGACGTCAATAAGTAATAGTAATCGAAATTAACAGAATGAAAATGGCGCATCTCCATTTCAACTGTCCAATTTGGCTTATTAAAATAGACATATTATAATCAAATCAGGGGCCATTCTTTACGCAAAACCAAGATAAGATCTTTACAATATAGGATTCGAACCTCTCCCGTAGTCACGTATGAACGTAACATCCCAACTTCAATGGAGTTTAAAGTTACGAACAGTTTTGAATCTCACTAAAGTTATCGCTTTGTAGCTATTGTACCTCTGTACTACCCTTAGGGGAATAGGTGTAGGATTACTCTTTATATCCATGGTAGTTCTTGCGTTGGTTATAATTTATTTAACATTATATATACTTGACAATCAATATCACTTGTTAGATTTCCATATATTCAGGTGTCCGTTTTTGTAATTAAGAACTTGTTCTTTAACAATTAAATTGTTTTATCTATAAAAATATTATGCTAGTATTTTGATTAACTAAAAACGTACATTTTGAAAATTATAAATCACTCATATCAATGTAAAAGTTTGGGTTATAAATAGAGTTTAAGATAACTAAAAGAACAAAAGGAAGAAAAAATATACAACTGGTGACTTTTCCTAGCACATCAAACTAGAGCCTTTATACTAAATGCTAGGTAAACAGGCAGCTACTAGCATTATTTAAACGTACCCTACCAGCATCCTTATTGAATAGATCGGCACAAATACACACCAAATACACAGGAGTACTCAGCAGGATTATAAACAGAAATCCTCCCGAAGTTTCTCTTAAGTCAGGCGTCCATCTGAGTAGAATAAAGCCGGCATTTCAATAACTCAACTCGGAGTACTGAAAGGGGGAGATAAAAGAGCTACTTCGGAACATTTAATAATAATTATGTATAATAATATAAGATCAGCGCAGTGATTGTACTTCAATCATTGTATATATGCTGAGCTGGGACCATTTCACTGGGCAATGACATGCACATGTAGGATTTAACTTACTTGTATTAACTCCTTTTCTCTTTTTTTCTTTTTTTAATTTCATGTCTGTGTATGTCAATGTGTTTCTATGAATAAAGATTATTATTATTATTTTATTGACGTGTTTATGTCGCTGCCATGCCTTTTCGGGTGGGCAGGATTGAGTGTGTTGACATCATGGATCTTTCAAAAACACGTTGCAAGATGGGAGTCGCCTACGAATTTGATAAGAGGTATATTTTTTTTTCATCATAAATGTTTATTACCAAATTTATTATATACAATACAACAAGTAATTAAAACTATAAACCTACAGTAGAAATAAAAATTAAATTACATAGAAAATGTCTTTATAATCATCGCTGTCAGAGGGTGGTAGGGTTCCCAAGACACTGATAGCATTCCCCCTCTGAATAGCTATGCTAATTCTCTGAGAGAAAAATGCTCCAACCCTGGGATCCCCAAACTTTTCAATTAAACGGGATGATATTTCGTTTACTAATTGATGAGCCCCAGGACCCCAAGGACCTAAAGTCTCAACAGCAAACGGGACAAAACAATACTCGTCCGTAAGTGCTGAGTACTTCCTCGACTTCTGAGACTCGGCCAGAGTGGCCGCAGTGCTAGCCTCGTTAGCCGACCCAGCGAGATGGGATGGAGCCAGAGTGTCCACGCATGTGGCGTCCCACACCAAAGTCCTTCCACATTTCCAAGGAATGATAGTCATTCCGTCAGGTCTCTTACCGTCATCACGAGCCAAACCAGCGGGCTCAAGCACAGCAGGCACGTCGATAGCGACAAGAGCACGACGAATAACTTCATTGAGCGCGGCGTGTCGAGACCAGCGACCAGCACTTCTCTGACACGAGAGGCCATGGTGTCCCAACTCATCAACCAGCCCACCACAACGACAGCGATGACCCTCATTAATTTTTGCA
Organism: Leucoptera coffeella; assembly: GCA_030578115.1. Taxonomy (NCBI): domain Eukaryota; kingdom Metazoa; phylum Arthropoda; class Insecta; order Lepidoptera; family Lyonetiidae; genus Leucoptera; species Leucoptera coffeella. The sequence continues at coordinate 344,806 of JAMBLF010000115.1, read as the reverse complement.
CCCAGTCTCAAACTGACACCCAGACAGAAAGTGTTACGGTCAAGAAGCGTTCCAGTGTTGACGGATGGTAAAGCGTTCAGCCAGTGACCAGACTCCGACTTAAAAGAGGCCAAAAGACGAGCACGATCGGCAGGAGCAAGAGCAGATTCCAACAAATTATTTTGAACTTGCCTGCACAACGGCTCGTCCCAAAGCCTCTGAGAAGAAGGGAACTCTGGAACACTGACACCAGGACCAACCAACGAAATCCAAGCATTTCTGGCATCTGACATATAATTTAATTCAAGGCCAGGATAAGAAATTAATATTTTGGTGAACAATTCATGACTACTATGCGCAGATGACAGAAAAGCTGGCAAAGCAATGAGTGACGTACTGCGGACCCCCAGCCCGCCATACCTTACCGGAAGGGAAGCTTGAGTCCAACAGTGGTCGTCAAATTTTGAATTAAATATTTGGGTTAATGTTTTTTTAATAAAAAGATCTAATTCTAATAACAGTGAAGAATGTTTCCAAAATGGTGTACAACGTAAAAAATAAATAAATTTTGGAGTGAATAAACAAAATTTAATAATTATATAAACTAAATGTGGATTTAAATCTTGTAAAATAGTGGATGATTCTTGAAAATGCTCTATATGTGATTTGATAAAAGATGAATATGAATTTTCTAAAATGGGAGCACCAAGGAGACGAAGGTTTTCACTATTTATAATTTTGATACCCGGAGCTATGGTGTTAAAATTATTAATAATTTCTATTCTGTCCGCTGAAGTGATATGATCTTTAATGTAAAGTTCACATTTATTTAAATTTAGATTTAAACCAATGGAATTCAGATTCAAAATTAAGTTTTGCAAATCAGAAAGAACTGTCCCTGCTTCGCCTCCAAAAGTGCCGTCGTCTAAATACCAAACATTGAATTTTGAATTTATTTTCTGAATATGAGGATGAATAGCCAAACTGAATAAAGCTGGTCCCAGAGGGTCACCCTGTTGGCAACCTGTACTTGAATAAATTAATTTGTTTTTGAATAAAAGTTTTGATTTTTTTGAATAACATTGCCTAATATATTGATAAATTTCGGGAATTTTGTTCTCAACTTCTGCCAACAGAGCAGACCTGTCAACACTGTTGAATGCATTGCTGACGTCCACCTTGAGCAGCACCTGTCCGGCCGACGGAGCCAAAGTGAAAGCCCGAGCAGCGTGGACGGCAGCCTCGCAACCACCCCTTGTACCGAAACCTACCTGAAGAGGCTGAAAATATGATGATAAATTATTTTTTATTATTTTACAACAAACTTTTGAGACAAGTCTCCGAACAGTGTTGTCCACAGCTATAGGCCTGACGCCCCCATCCTTCTTCCTGAACGCGCAAAGATTTGCACCGTAAAGAAGGTCAGTGATGCCCTCACACACCTTGCCAGACAACATGAGGTTGACGAGCCTAGTTAACTCCTCCATGAGTAACCTACCGGCATCCCCAACAGACCCACACACCATGTCTTTGTAATGTTGTGGGGTAAGTCCGTCGAGGCCACCAGCAGAGCCACTCCTGAAGGACAACAAGGCCGCCATCACCTCATCAGCTGTCACACAAGGGGCCGCAAGGGCATCTCCTGGCAGGGCGGCAGGCACACAGACAGAGGCCGCGGGTGGGTGCTTATCCTGAAGACATTTGAATGTTTCTGGGGTGTCAGGGGCAATGTCGTCTCGGGAGAAAAGCAGAGTAGCGGCTCCTCTGATGTCCCCATCCGCAATTTTACTGGCAACTTTATTATTCAAATTTGATTTTACCGATTTACGTTGTTTCTCAAAAACTAATAATTTTGAATTTAAGCAATTATCTTTAATTTTTTTAGTTAAGGAGCCGCTATCTGATTTTGAAACATGGAGAGTTCTGTATGCAAATGTAAAAAAATCTGTCCAAGAATCGAAATTATTATTTAATATAACTTTTTTTATAACGGTAGTAAAATATGTTGCGACTGATGTACGGGCACCCCTCGGGATTCTTTTCACCAGAGGGGTGTTTGATTTTAATTTAGAAAGCTGTTGCCAAAACGTTTCTTCAGTGAGTGAAGGGTGTGTTGGTGCTGGACCTGTGTTGCGAGATGCATCAGGGAGATCTGAGATGAGTGAGGTGGGGCATGGTTGAGATTGTGTTTTATGACATTTTCCGATGTGTATATTTAAACCTCTTTTGCTATTGAATGTTCGTGGTTCTGGGCAAAGTATACAAATGTGATCAGTGGAATGAGGAAAATCCAGAGACGACATTAACTGGGTGCAACGAAAATAAGAATGACTTACCGACTATATATAATGAAATCCTTAAAAATATAACATATTTTACACAAAAAACACTATTTACAAATAACAGTCCAAAGAGCTCCAAGGTTTGATTCGTTTTTAACTTGCCGAGAATTTTGATACAATAATTTTGCTTTAATCAGGTTCTCATAAATATATGTATATATATGCTGGAATAAAATTTCAGTTCATTTCCGTAGAGGTATATTTATATCAATATCGTGCTAGTCTAGGTAGTAAAAAGAATGTTAACTAGCTGCCGTTCTTACTGGCATGTCGTAGGAGGCGACTATGGACCTTGTGGCCAATGGGATCTATTGGACGATGGGCTAATGCCATTGTTCCATATGCTATTACTACCCCAATATAACTACTAAAAAGTTACCGAAGAGATACTATTATACCCGAAAGGGCCTAAACGACGTGAATATGTGTGTCTATAACTATCTGTATGTATTCATATGGTACTTTCCTTAGAGATATACGATGATTTACGTTAATAAGGAAAGAGGCTTTCGAGATATTAAACATAGCATGAGCAAACAATTATTGCTGTGTACAATATTGCTAAGCATATGTGCCAGGAGTAAACGTTAAAAAATTTCTCATTAACGATGTAATTTTATTATAAATTGCGTTACGAATAAAAATTAAAACTTTATTTATTTACTTAAGCTTCTGAATAACCTGTACTGTGATATAACATAGTTGTTGTCCATATAAACATTATAGCTAGCAGTGATATAAAGTCATAAATTCGAAGACATATTTCTTAGGAAGGATCATCACGATAAATCTTTGGTCCTAATCCTTAAATAGCAGGAATTATATGCCATATTCATTTCAAAACAGCTTTATACAACCAAAGGTTTGAAACCCATTGTTCTGTACACCCCTTCAAGGATTATGGATAGCTGAATCCCATTCAAATCCCAAGGATACGTCATTCCCTAAATGTTGCATGTCATTAGCTTAACGGAATACTTGAGGCGCAGAATTTACTTTGCTAACGGTACATTTAGCAATTTTTGCAGTCATTCAAGAATGGTGATAAAAGTTTCACCTATTTTGTCAAGTACGTACACGTGCTAGTCCAGAGTATAAAGAATGCTAACTAGCTGTCTTTCTTACCATATTGTAGAAGGTGACTAAGGGATTAGGGGTAAATTGAATTGATTAATTAGATGATGAAATAAGAACGTGATACTATTCCATGTCATTCCCGGAAACCCAATGTTAATTCTCTCTTATACAGTAGTGTTTTTATATTTTAACAATTAGCGAAACACAGTACTTTTATGGTGAAGCAAATTATTCTGTGAGCATTTATACAAAGCGACATTGGGGCCTTAGTTCAATAATGATTTTTGCTAAATATTAGTTCAATATAAGATCAGTAATAGTGTGAAGTTGGTAGTGGATTAGCAAAAGTGACAAATTTCGCCATTTTCCAAGCGAAATTTGACACTTTTGGTCATCCACTCCCAACCTCACATTATTACTGATCTGATATTGAACTGCGTTTGTGATAAAACGCATTAGTGGATTAAGCCACAGATCACATCATGTTAGGTGCTGACTAAGTGATGCGCATGAAAAGCTAAAAAGGGAGACATAAGTATCTATAACCGCCGATCGTGTATGATGAGTGATATGGATGCTATAAAGGCTTATTTATAATCGCCCTACCCCTTTGTCACGAAACGAGTATGATGTGTATGAATCTGCAATCGTGACACACAAAACTTTGCTTACCCCGCAAGAGATTCAGTCGTGATGGGCGTGTGTATTTTTACTCTCTATTGAAGATATATTTGAGACTAGATAGAAGTATGTTGGAGTAATTCGTCACAGCCGTTGCTTACGTATGTAGTCTGTAATTGAATGAGGGCGGGGTCTTGTGATTCTCCTAAGCGAAGTCGTTGGATTGTCGTTAAACTATTTAATATGACGTGATTATTGAGTATTGAAATTGTTTGTTTGTAAAATGTTTCGTATTGAGTTAAAAAGTGATAATAGTAAATGTAATAGCTTTATTATCAGTAAGTATGTGGTAAAAATATTGGGACTTATGTCTTTTCTCAGTTATATAAATTACCATCGGTATAAATACTATTATATACCAAATAATCTAACCTCAGCTAGATGATGACTTTGTGACAACATTTTATATACTATAGTATCTCATTTAATGCTTATCACAAAATTAAATATACATACAAGCATTCTCTTAGTTCTTAACTTTAGAACCAACAAGGAAAATATATGATATACTCCAAGTAGATATTTACTTTATTAACTTAAAGTGTACCGTACTACTACCGTACGAGTGTAATGTACCTGTTAACAATTAAAATCAGTATCAAAGGTACATATATAAAAGGTCAAATAGCATAATTCTTATCGCTTCAATCAAATCATATTTTTTTATCACAAGCACACCATACGTTACGACTATGAACATTTCAAGGTCTTTATTTGATACCAAGTAATGGTGTTTAAAGTTATATCAAACTTTTTGCCTCACCAAAATATCGATTCTATTATCATAAACTGTAGACTCTACGTAATTAATGAGAGCTAATATATTGCATTGAAATTTGTTTGATATCACTACATAGTATAAAACAAAGTCACTTTCTTTATCCCTATGTCTCTTTGTAAGCTTAAATCTTAGAAACTACCTAACGGATTTAGATGCGGTTTTTTTTTAATAGATAAAGTGATTCAAGAGGAAGGTTTACATGTATAATAACATCCATTAAATAGCCAGAAGTGTGAAGCCAGAGCGGATCGCTTGTATTAAATATTTGCACATAAAAAATAGGGTTTTATAAAATGATATAACAGATGTTAAGTTTCATCCTGCTCCAACAGAAATAGCAGAATGGCAAAATATGCAGCTTGTAAATTCACCTGACCTTTGGAATAAATTTCCAGGAAGAATGTTTAATAAACCGTTTTAAATACAGTGGCTGAGACAAAGGCAGTAACTGATTCTTATGTTGGATATTTCACATAAGTAACGCGACTATTTTTGTTCAAAATATTGCTAGGGTTAAAGTTGTAAGAAAATGCATAAAATAAATGTAATGGTAATGAATACCAGGTATTTATTGTTTATTGTACTAAATTATTTTGTGATATTTTTTTCTCTCTCCATTTCCAAAAGAGGTAGCATCTTACATTCTGCTTAAACCAACAAACACAAAAATAAATAAAGAACTAAAACGATTCAACACCGTAACTAACACAGTTGCGTTACGATTGAACTGTATACGTTAGGAGAATCGGCACCTACTGATTCTTTTCGATTCACTAGAAATAAACAGCAGTATTTTTCGACGATTCTTAAATTAGTCTCTACATAGTTGGGAATGACGTGTGTCGTGTTTGGAGAATTCGGTTTTTAATATTTTATTTCATATAAAATTAATTATGACAAATTAATAAATTATAAATAATTTAATAATGATGGCATTGAACCCTTAAGTGTTTATTTGTTTCATTTTTTGTGTTTGATTGTGGAAAAGTGCGCAATTGGATAATAGATTTTTTGTAGTAAGTTTTATTTACATTAACTATTTTTATTCATACTTCCGTTATCAGTGAAACTAAATTAAATTAATTACATACTTTTCTTTTGGAATTTTGTGTTTGCACTTGTGAATTTAATTTGGTGTTTCACTTTGAGTGCATTGGTAAGATAATCTTAGTTTTATTTGTTTAATAGATAAGATAAAGTTGATATTATAAGATAGTAAATTAGTTTAGGAAAGTGATTTGAAAAGTAATTGGTAAATGTACACTTTTTGTACTAGTCTGTCATTAAATAGTTTATAACTAGGTGACTTCTATATATCGTAAGAGGAGACTAAGAGTATAGCCATTGATGTAATATATTGTGCGATGGGCTACCTACCGATAATCAACAATTGTTATAAAAAAAAGATTAGTTAAGATTGACTGAGGAGATGGTGTTTCTCCATTGTTCTGTCCACCCCAAAAGAGATTAAATGACGTGAGTGTATTTAATAGTTCATTCGCGTTGTTGGTGATGGTCATACAAGAATAAGTTTGAGGTTCAATTCCAGTCGGTGGTGCATACTTTGATAAATAATTTTTTTATTGATAGAGATTAAAATGTGGTCATGGTATATAACGATACAGAAATATTTCTGTGTTAAAAATAGGCAAATTCCTAATTATCTAAAATATACTAAATTGTGATTAGCGACAACAACAGTTAAATACAATAAAAGGTCGTCAAAAATTTTTATTTGCTTAACAATACAGCTATTTTGGTTAAATATATTGTATGCAAATGCAATCATAAATGTTAATTAAGATTCAATGCTAAGAATAATTCGATAATATTATAATTTCGTCACTAAATTGTAGTTTAAAATATATATTCTGATAATGAAATGTTTATGTAAATTTGTATGTAATTAAATATATGTTATCCTGCATTATATAGTCAGAAATGACAAAAGTAAGTAGATAGGCAAATAAGTACAAATTAATTAAAGCCAAAGAGTCCATCTTGATTAAACTTACTTTATTTTATATCAGCAATAGACAGTGCCTGTACACCACATATCAATTTGGTTATAAAGTGAAAACTTCATTACGCTATTAAGCAAACTTTACTGGAAAGAGGTTTAAAGTAGAAAAAAGGCCAGAGGCCAATTAGACGCAGAAAAAAATATTTAATGGAACTGTATATTTAACTCATTTTCGCCAAAAATGCCGTTTACGCCAAGTGTTGATATATATGTATATATATATATATATATATGTGTGTGTGTGTGTGTGTGTGTGTGTGAGATAAAAGGGGATCCATCATCTCTGCCTATCCCAGTGTAGAGAGAAGGGTGTGATTTGTATGTATGTATGAACACATTATATTGAAATATGCTTATCTAAATAAAAGTACCAGTTTTTCAATTTATATAAAAAGACCAAAAAATTTACCATAATATACCAAAAACCTCGTATTGCTATATGTATATATTCCAAACATTAATACATCACTTACTCTACAGTATCGAATCTTAACCTTTGAATATACTTTGAACCATCGTGAGTTACGCCCTCCCTAATAACAGAGCATTATTGTGTTTCATGAGTTAACAATAACTTAAATGATAAAGGACTGTATCCGTTTTAATGCGATGGTATGCCTGTTATTATTGTGTATTCATACAGTTTCTTTATAAATACGAATGCATACCTATACGACCAAATAAGCAGAACAAAGTTGATTATAGTATATACGATATAGTATGTATTTATTTACATATAATACGTATATATTTCTTAAAAATACGCTGACTCGTACCTTTAACACAAGTCTTAAATAAACTTAGCAAGGGGCTAGTTCAATTGGTGTAATAGTGTATATATATATATATATATATTTTTTTTTTTTTTTCTTAACTCTGCCTCCATCAGGAAACGAACGATTAGCTTATAGGTGGTTAATCAATCACGCCACGGAGGTCGTCAACACTTTAAGTACTTGAGTACCTGTGTTGGACATACATTTTGGAATATTGGTAGCCTATAACGCAAAGATATTGTACCTTACTAGGACGACTCCAAAATACTGACGTTTCAAGCTTTCTCATTAGTTAATCAAAATATACTATCTATCTTCATATCATATGAATTTATGAGGTGTATGGATGTCATTGAAGCGAAGGTAGTTTGACAGTATCGAGATAAATGGAGATCCGTCATTTCTGTCTATCCCTCTGTAGAGGATGGGCGTGATTTGTATGTATGTATGAACATATTATATTCAAATATGCTTATATAAATAAAAGTAGTTTTTAGATTTATATAAATAGTTAGACCAAAAAAAATAACCAAAAAACTCGTATCACTAACTTAAAATATTATGCAATGATCAAATATGCGATAACGTTATGTAATCATTCAATGTTCCGATATTATTTTATCATTTAAACTTGACTTAGACATACGAAGATAAGTACTTACATATTATACACATTTATGCATTGTATATATATGTTACCAGCCAAACCCGATTTCAGGACTAACTAGTATAGCCTAGGACAAACTAGGTAGTATATCTTTACGAGTATTTTGCCTTTCTATGTATTCTATGATCCTAAGACTAGGCCATACTAGTTTATCCTGAAATGTTCCTTTTTAAATCAGGATAAACTAGTTTGTCCTAGGATAAACTGGTCTATCATTCCGGGCGTAGGAAAACTAGTTTGTCCTAGGCTATACTATTTAATCCTAACGCGTGTAGGAAAAACTAGAAAAGCCTTGGCCAAACTAGTTTGTCCTAAAATCGGGTTTGGCCGATAACATATATAATTCATTTTTTCTTTTACTTCTTTTTTATTCACGTGTTTACTTCACAGGTACTACACCAAAATGTCTTCCCTACATCGACATGTAAGGCAGATATTTAGCCTCAAAAAGGCGATAGAACTACCCAAAAGATGTGCAAGTGTTTGGACACAGGATTTCACAGTGAATTCCCCTTTCAAAGAAGTGGAAATTCCGAACGTGCCCATTGCTGATTACATATGGGAGAACTTGGGAAGGTGGCCTGATAAAACTGCCGTGGTTAGTATGGAATTGTTGTCTACATTTTGTGTTTAACTAGTGACTCGCTCCGGCTTCGAACGGGTATAAGATATAAAGCCTGCTCCTCTATCTAATGGATATTACTCGTACTTATAAACCTTCCTCTTGAATCACTCTATCTATTAAAAAAACCGCATCTAAATCCGTTGCGTAGTTTCAAAGATTTAAGCATACAAAGGGACATAGGGACAAAGAAAGCTACATTGTTTTATACTATGTGTACTATGTGTATTTGTTGTATACTATGTGATTATGTTGCTCCACTCATTGTGTTCGCGATGAAATTAAGGTTATCGAAAATAGTAAAGTGTTCGACGGAATATGAAGGGGAAATAAGAATATATAAATTTCTGTAATTTTTTTTCCAATTAATTGTTTCTCGAAAAATAACTGTCATAGATCGGATTTGGATTGCTATAAATCCGGTTAAAAATTGTAACAGACCATCGTATTACTTTGCATTTACATAGTAATCATTAAAGTTAAAAAAATATGGGAGTCCGTTTTTACACAGTAAACAAGTAGTTGGAGCCAGAACTGTACTAATTCAAGCTCCAAACTCTATCATACTATACAGTCAATGGCAATCTAACGTTAATATAAATACGTGAAAGTTATAAAATGTCTCCTACTGATAAATACAATGTTTAAAAAACCTCTGATTGTACATATTTAGTACATTACGTTATTGCGTCTCCTAGGTCTTAAATATTTCCTTTCAAAATAATAATATTTTTGATTTTTATATATTATATCAATTTCAATAAATAAGCCCCATTTTCCTTCACCAGGTATGTGGCTTCACCGATCGACAGTACACCTATCACCAACTCTACAAGCTGTCAAGGAACTTAGCAACGAGGTTTCGGTCACATTTCAAGGTGAAGGAAGGTGATGTCATATGCATCATGATGCCTAACCTACCAGAATATCCTATCACAGTTCTAGGTGCCACTCAAGCTGGCGCCGTGGTGACTACTGCTAACCCTATCTATACTGCTCGTGAGTACATTTCACTACATTAAGAACCCTTTTGCTGCGACAATAACATTCACAAACGATATCTCTAGTAATACACACATACGCTTCACGACTTGTGTATACACACTAAGCGGCTGTAGCCCAGTGTGTTAGACCTCGGGCTTCATATGAGAAAGGTCCTAGGTTCGAATCCCGACTCTGGCATGTACCAATGAATGAAATTTAAATATCTGTTTTTCATTTACGTACATAATTTACAGTTGCTAACGGTGAGGGAAAACATCGTAAGGAAACCTGCCTATCCCTCAGGATAGGTAATAGTCAGTGCCTATATACGGCGATACGGTTCACTACCTATCACGTTGGGTGCTGTCTATCTAGTGATACGCGGGCTTCGAATGACCCATACCTAACATGCCTTCGAAATTTTGGAGATGGGCATTCAAGCCTCTGACTACCCCGCCGTAATACGTTGTCATTGTGTTAATTTATCTAATTAACCCTTGCAGGGTAGTCAGAGTTTCAGGTTTACATCTCCGCAATCGCAAAGGTAGTCGTGTGGCCACTTCGAACCCACGTGTAGACCAAGTCAGTACTAAATGTGACAGGTGGTAAGCCATGTCGCGATTTACAAGTAATGTCAGACGAATTAAAAATGCACTTATCTTGAAGAGTAAATGCTACCTAATAATCAAAAGAATAGTCTAATGAGTAGTCTACTCAAGATAATGGCATTAAAAAACCAGCTAATTCGGATAAGACAAAGTTAGTGTTCTTATCTGGTCACGTGGCTAACCTTTGACGTTATTTCTATAAGTTTTATTGATCTAATTTTTATTTATTTTAATAATCAGTTTATTGACCTAATTTCTAATAATAATATGTTTTTTACTTTTTAAAAGTGATTTTATGATCCTTATGTCGAATTAAAAGATTTTTATTTATTTTTCATTGATTTGCCTCACTGAGTCACTATGTAAATAAATAATCATTTATGCAATAGCTGAAAAGATTACACATTATGATATGTTTGTTACAGACGAAATATCCAGACAACTCCAGCTGTCAAAACCCAAACTCATTATCACAACCATAGACAATATAAACACAGTGAAAGAAGCTTTGAAACTAGCCAAAACTGACATTCCTATAATATGCAACGTTCGAGAAAGTAATCAAAGTCTACCAGATAAAATAATCTGCTTAAAAGAACTTATGACCAGTGAAAATTTGGACACTAGTGTATTAAAACAAGTACATGTAGCTAACGAAGACACATGCTTTCTCCCTTACTCTAGTGGCACGACTGGTATGCCAAAGGGAGTAGAAATATCTAACAGGAATATTGTCGCTAATTTATGCCAACAAAATGATGAGATGATACGCCAGTATACTGAAACTACAGGTAAGGGTTTTTCTTAAATACATACATTAATTGTTTTAGAAGTCTACTAGTGACCCGCTCCGGCTTCGCACGGGTAAACAAATTATACCCTACTCCACTATTTAATGGATGTTATTATACATATAAACCTTCCTCTTGAATCACTCTATCTATTAAAAAAATGCATCAAAACCCGTTGCATAGTTTCAAAGATAGTAGCATACAAAGGGACATAAGGACAGAGAAAGCGACTTTATTTTATTCTATGTAGTCATAATAGAATGCTTAGCAGTTGCTTTTTATCTCAAAAAGTCGTACGAGGTGTCTATGGAATTAGGAATGGAATAAATTGAAGCGGTGATAGACTAGTGATTAGGCCATAACAAAAGAAGAACATGTTCGTAATCTTTAACCCTTGCAGGGTAGTCAGAGGTTCAGGTGGTAATCGCAATCGCAGAGGTAGTTATTCTTGGCCATTTCTTGAATCCACGTGACCAGATGACTATATAATATATAGTAGTGTCAGTATGTGACAGGTGGAGCATTGTCGCCATTTACAAGCTCTAACATTTCCAATAGGTAATATTCAGTACTTGTTTATAACAGTGTCGCAATTCCATAGTATTACGTGTAATAATATTATATATAATATGTATACATATCTTAAATATAACATACGTTGACTAGTACCCTTAACAAGTCCTAAATGTACTTACCAAGGGGCTAGTTCAAATGGTGTAATAATGCGCAAATATTATTATTGTTATTATTATAGGCACAAAAAATATACTAAACTCATCTGTTCCCAGCTACCCACCAAGACACCATGATGTGTGTGCTTCCACTGTTCCACATCTATGGTCTCTCAATCCTCATGCTGCACAAACTGTCAGTCGGCGTGCAGATGGTGACAGTTCCCAAGTTTCAGAGCGAGTCTTTTATCAGTGTGTTGGATAGACACAAGATCAACTTGTTCTACGCGGCGCCACCTATTGGTAAGTTTAATATTTAATGTATTTATGGGACTTGGTTTTTTTTATCTTTACTAAGCCATTCACCACTAAGGTTATGTCGGCTGAAGTACAAACACCGATGCCACGGCGTTTGAACTTCTTGTTATTCCATCGCCATGGTTACACCAACGCCGCCAGCTGCTACAACCGAAGAAAAGCGAAATCGAAGCTCCAATTCTTCTCTTCCTTGTTCTTCGGTTCGTTCCAGTTGAGGATCCAAATATAATCCGAAAGCAAACATATTTAGCCAGTTTGGCATCACAACTGACTAAATATTCAGCCAAAAAATATTATTTGTATTTTCAACGTTCACTGAGCTGCTGACTTTGTTGATGAACCATAGACGACTGGAAATTGGTTGAATTATTAGATTCACGTCCATTATATTTAAGAGGTGTATGAATGGGTTAAGTGTCCATTGTTGGAAATTTGGAGTGAAGAGGAGATATTATTTGGACATTTGGGCCCCACATATATACCCCACAAATAACTAGAAAGTCAGTACATTTACAAAAAATAACTATAACCTAGCCCTAGGAATAGGTTGGTGACCTTATGATGTTTTTCCTTTCCGTAGAATGTAACCGTTGTATCCCACAACTAATTACAGAATGAGACACGAGTACATATAATCTTTGATATATTTTCTCAATAAAACAGCATTGTTTTTGTCTGATACCTATTTAGTATTAACTTGTGTTAGTCTGGAATAAATGCTTTTTAAGAATGTCGTAAGAAGTGACTAAGGGATTTTGGGTCTAAAGCATATAATAGACTATAAGTATACAAAATACTAAGTAACGGAAAGGAGAGATTATGTAATTTTTTTGTACCAAATTATTCCAATTTGTTTCAATTACTCTAATTATTTTATATTCGTGGTTATGCAATAGTATGTAGTAATTATGTTAGTAGACTTTTTATGTAAATAATAACATAATGAGAAAATTAGACCTTTAATAATTTTGTGGTTCTAAAATTGGTCACAGCCCAATTTCAAAGGTTTAGTGGTTTAGTTTTTATCACGCAACAAGAAGGTTCAGGTTTCATGCCGGTCTACGCTAATAAACTTGGACATACATCTTCACGTTTGCAATCCTATAGTGGAGGATTGAACAAAAGGTTCCAAAAGAGATTTTCTCTTACGTAGCCTGATGGAGAATGCGAGTACTTTTTATTACTAACTTAGAATAATGTACGTTATTGTCTTAAATTTAATTAGACCCTTTTTTCGGAGTGTCAAACGCGACAAACAGACTAAAAACATATATTTTTTAGCATTTACGAAATATATACTCATTATGTGACACCATCTGTCAGGGTGGATTGATAAACTAAAGAAGGTCGCTGGTAGTACCAAGATACTAGCACTTTACAAACACTTATATCCACCAATGATCTGCAACATTTCCATTGATAGTCTGGGACTTACAACTTAGATTAGAATGTAACCATCTGCCTTATTCATTCCAGTATTGTTCCTGGCATCTCACCCTGCAGTGAAGCCTGAACACCTCGGCCACATAGACATGTTTATGAGCGCGGCTGCACCCCTGCCAGTTGCTGATGTGGACAAGCTGTTTCAGAAGGCTCAAGTAAGTAGATATGAATATAATATTTAGGCCATTATTACACCAATTGAACTAGCCCCTTGGTAAGTTAAGATGATGAAGATTTATGAAGTAATGTTCTTAGACGTTTTGCCTAAAAATGCGTCGGGCAAGATTCTTAGGAAGGATTTGAAAGCTAAATATACGTAGTACTAAATATAATACATATAAAATAATATAATAATATTTGGACATTATTACACCAATTTAACCAATTTAACTAGCCCCTTGGTAAGTACATTTAAGACTTGTGTTAAGGGTACTAGTCAACGTATATTTAAGAAATATATACATTTTATACATACATATATAGCATATACAGGGTGGCGCATTCAAAACGGTCAGTATGGGAAAGTCTGAAACTATAAGAGATACAAAGATTTGTTCTTAGGACCCATGTCACCGATTTTGATAAAAATAAAAACTGCATTCATACTTTCTTTGAAAAACCAACTGTAACCAGTACGGGAATCGACCCGGTTTCTTTGAAAAAATAAACTTACCCTTTTCACTTTTTCTTTTTAAATATCGATTGTGTAGGTCTTAAGCTGTAAATGTCTCTATGAAACATGATTTCCAAAATGAATAAAATGCATTGTTTTGGCATACTTTAGTTTATCATAGTAGTTTATATACACCGTTACAATACTCAACAAGTTCAGACATGTAAAATTGTCTCTATGGCTGTTTGTAGTTTTGTTCCTCTCTACTTTTTACATACACCATATCATGTGGCATTAGTATTGCATTAATCATTTAAGGAAGTTTTTGTTATCTACAGGTTAGATTAATATCTATAAAATGTATTGAAAAGTCCACTAAAAGTGATGACGTGTTAAATCATATTTGAAAATTTCTTGTGGGTTTACGTTAAGAATGAATTTTACAAAACAAGCTATGACACCGTTGAAGACCTAAAAATAGCAATAGAGTCAAATTTAACGCAAACTCACCACATGAAAATACAAAATTCAATAGTGGGGTCGTTACCGAAACGTGCTGAATATTGTATTGAAAACAACGGTGGTCACTTAGAACACCTACTACGATAAATTAAAGTATGCCAAAACAATGCATTTTATTCATTTTCAACATCATGTTTCATACAGACATTTACAGCTTAACACCTACACAATCGATATTTAAAAAGAAAAAGTGAAAAGGGTAAGTTTATTTTTTCAAAGAAACCGGGTTCGATTCCCGTACTGGTAACAGTTGTTTTTTCAAGGAAAGTATGAATGTAGTTTTTATTTTTATCAAAATCGGTGACATGGTTCCTAAGAACAAATCTTCGTATCTCTTATAGTTTTCATACTTCCCCATACTGACCGTTTTGAATGCGCCACCCGGTATAATCAACAACCAGACTGGAAAGCAGAAGAAAGCGTAGTTCTTAACTCTGAATCCACCGGGGAATCGAACCCGGGACCTCACGATTAGCGTTCAGGTGCTCATAATGACAGATATATTCAAGTCTTTTTATCTCGATCTGGGTGGACAGTGTATTTCTATCCTTTGCAGGGTAGATAGAATCATGGAAACATGTTCATTCATTGGTTAGTTTGAGGATTAAAATTTGGGTTGTGATGGTATTGATATGAAATATGGGGGATACGTTGCTAGCTCAAGTTTCAGTAGTCCAATGACCCTTTGTCTTGAATTTAGTAACTAATATTGAGGAAAAATAACCATTTCGTTTATACTTGTATGAATCTATTATCATCTGTTATTGATATAGTTTAAATAGTATCTTAATAATAATACATATTAGTATAATATAATAGTACCTACACGTTATACATTCTCAGAAAGAGGAAAATTTAATTTGAGTTTTATAATTATAAAAAGTATGTAGATGTTTATAATACTCATGTAACCGCTAAATATTTATTTCTGGTCTATGAACGACAATAAAACAAAAGTGGATTGCCATATCGAGAAGAATGGGGAACCAAGATAGCTGACAAATCATCTGTAAAGAAACTAGCGGGTGTGTATGTTTATATTTGCTAAAATAATAATGTATTAAATTATAGTTTTAAGAGATTCGCGTTTTATCCTCATGATTAATAAATAACTTATCGCGTAAGTTTATATATATAATAAAATTACCTTTATTAACCCGACGTTTCGGCTACGTTGCAGTAGCCATGGTCACGGGCAGACTGACGATTTATATTTCTTCGCCTCCATCGCAGTGTTCTGTCAGATTCTTCTCCGACTACCATCACTGCAACGTTTTTATCAATAACATGCAACCTACACACTACACTCACAGTATCTCGGATTCACACGATTATGCCTGAGCCGAATGGCTATCTATTACGGTATTCCACGCCGAAGACAGTTTGTAACCTCCTTCACGATTTAATGATGTATTCTCCTATTTCAGCGTAAATTTGACTTCCTCCAAGGCTATGGCTTGACGGAAACCTCTCCATTACTCACTGTGATGACGAGGAACGCTTCACAATATGGTTCAGCTGGATACGCTGTTCCCAACTCTCAGCTGAAGATTGTGGATGCTGAGCTCAATAGTCTTGGACCTAACAAAGTAAGAAAAGATTTTATATATATTCCTATATAAAGACACTAAATATCACGGACAGTATACGGTTGAGTTACAAATTCAGGCTGTATTATAAAAAAATAATATTGGTGATATTTGCTAGCTTATTGTCCATAGTTGTCGTTGCATAAGCTAACACCAAGCATCTATTATCTTACTGACTGACTTCCATCGATATACCATAAATAATATATATACATTACATTAACGCTTGTACGTACCCAAGGGGATAGACAGAGACTATCCTTCGCCACCTGCAACGATCCTGACAAATCACGCTTCAGTCACACCCAATAACCTTTGCATACATGCTTTTCTATTCTTTTCGCTGCCTACACCCGCTTTGAGAAGAATAAAAAAGAAATTAATTAAAGATTTACCTCCTAAATTGATACAACTTAACATTTTTTTATATTCCAAAGGTTGGTGAACTTCTCTGCAAGGGCCCTCAAGTAATGAAAGGGTACAAAGACAACGAAGAAGCTAACAAGAATGCCTTCACTGAAGACGGATGGTTCAGGACTGGAGATCTGGCGGTCATTGATGAGTCCGGGGCACTGACTATTCATGATAGGTTGAAGGAGTTGATTAAGGTGAGCATACATAAATGTTTGATTGATAGCAAATAAATAACATCTTCTGTTTTGAGTATAATTCCCTTTAGTGCTTTGAACTTTATGAATGCGTAAAAAGCTATTTCAGGTCTACTGTACGTTGTATTTGCGTAAACGATTCTACTGACACACATAATTATATACTGGAATATATACATCTATCACCTTTTTCTGTATTAAAAAAAACATTATGACTTCATTGACATCTATACATCCATACACAGTCCATATAGACTAAATATTATCATATCCTCACATATACGCAGAATTACTATATACATAGACAGCAGGTAATGATAAGTTGAAGGTCGTGTATGAAATTTGAGTATAAAGCCTTGCCCAGTTAACTAGATACTTAATTAAAAAGGACATTCATACAAAACATTTTTAGAAAAACCTGCAGGTAATATTCTTCCCCGTCATATCCAAAGCCAGACTAATAACAAATAATAATAACTTTACAGGTCAAAGGATTCCAAGTGCCTCCAGCTGAACTAGAAAATGTTCTCAAAGAACACCCTGACATTCTAGATGCAGCTGTAATAGGAGTACCTAACCAACGCCTAGGAGAGGTGCCAAAAGCCTTCGTAGTCCTTAAAGAGGGCAAGAATGTGAAAGAAGAAGATGTTCTAGCGTTCGTAAAGGAAAGAGTGGCGGAGTATAAGAGGATTTATGAAGTCATGTTCTTAGACGTTTTGCCTAAGAATGCGTCGGGCAAGATTCTTAGGAAGGATTTGAAAGCTAAATATACGTAGTACTAAATAGAATTACCACCACCTGTCCAATTGAGTACTATCTGGTCAACACGTGGGTTCGAGGTGGCCATAGAATTGCTAACTTCGCGATTGCGGAGATGGTAACCTGAACCTATAATTACCTCCAAGGGTTGTTGGTCGTGAACGAGTTTGTATTTTTTTCTCTTGTCTTACTAAATATAAGCTAAAATAAAGAAAAAGTATATAACTAGTTCTGTGGTATCTTGGAACTTGAAGAGAGTGAAGGCAAAATTATTTAATTACCATGTCGTGTATAAACCTATATTGCTTCAAGTGCCTGTTAATATGTACAATTAAAAAAAATTAAAAGGATGACGTTAGAAGTAGCTATAACCGCCGATGTATGAGTGGTAGGGTAGGCATAGATCACGGATTCCCATCTGTCCCGATCCTGATAAACCACTAATTAACTTTTAACGTAATATAACTTTATCGAGAGGCTAATATTTGATGTATAGAATGTTGCCGAAAAAAAACTGTATTCTAGAAAAATCTATGAAACTCTTTGGGTAATTCTATAAAACTCTTTGTGACAAATATGTAACTGTTGAGTATTGTAATTGTTCGTGAGCTAGAATGTAATTGTTTTGATAAGTATAATTAAAAATTTAGTGTTAAGAGTATATTTTTATAAATAATTACTTTTATTATACTTACATATTGATATACAGGGTGGCGCATTCAAAACGGTCAGTATGGGAAAGTCTGAAACTATAAGAGATACGAAGATTTGTTCTTAGGAACCATGTCACCGATTTTGATAAAAAGAAAAACTGCGTTCATACTTTCTTTGAAAAAACAACTGTAACCAGTACAGGAATCGAACCCGGTTGCTTTGAAAAAATAAATTGGCCCTTTTCACTTTTTCTTTTTAAATATCGATTGTGTAGGTCTTAAGCTGTAAATGTCTCTATGAAACATGGTGTCAAAAATGAATAAAATGCATTGTTTTAGCATACTTTAGTTTATTATAGTAGGTTTTCTAAGTGACCATCGTTGTTTTCAATACAATATTCAACACGTTTAGGTAACGATCTTACTATTGAATTTTGTATTTTCATGTGGTGAATTTGCTTTACAATTGACTTAATTGCAACTTTTAGATCTTCAATGCTGTCATAGCTTGTTTTGTAAAATTCATCCTTAACGTAATTCCACAAGAAATTTTCTAATGTGGTTTAACACGTCACTTTAAGTGGAGTTAAGTTTTCAATAGATTGATTACTGTAGATAACAAAACCTCCTTAAAGGGTTAATGCAATGCTAATGCCACATGATATGGTGTATGTAACAAGTATGGAAGTACAAAACTACAAACAGCCATAGAGTAAATTTCACATGTCTCTTGAATATTGTTAAGGTGTATGTAAACTACTATGATAAACTAAAGTATGCCAAAACAATGCATTTTATTCATTTTCGACACCATGTTTCATAGAGACATTTACAGCTTAAGACCTCCACAATTGATATTTAAAAAGAAAAAGTGAAAAGGGTCAATTTATTTTTTCAAAGCAACCGGGTTCGATTCCCGTACTGGTTACAGTTGTTTTTTCAAAGAAAGTATGAATGCAGTTTTTCTTTTTATCAAAATCGGTGACATGGTTCCTAAGAACAAATCTTCGTATCTCTTATAGTTTCAGACTTTCCCATACTGACCGTTTTGAATGCGCCACCCTGTATATGTGATGTACAAATCCGATCAATTATTGCAGATAACTACAAAACTAAAAACAACAAGATAAATAAGAATATAAATAAATAAGTTAAACTATTATAAAATAAATTAGATTTAATTTCGACTTGTTTCATTTCATATACATTTACGAAATGCGTCGAATACTACGGTGAGGGAAAACATCCTACCTGTTCCCCGAACATATAATAGTTATTGCTTGTAAATGACGACGGGGCTTGCCACCTGTCACATTGAGTACTAACTATCTTTTTATCGCAAGGGTTAATGATTGTGAACGCGTTTGTCTTTGTCTTTTGTTTATATAACATTATTTTACTCCACTTAGAATAAACAAAAAGTGGATATAGGATTGTAGCTGAATGAATCTATCCCACAGTTAAATATATTCTTTTTAATAAGCCTTTCCTTACTGAAATCAACAGTACGAACTCGCTCAAGTAATCTTAAAAACGTACATTCGTAGTCCAAGAAGGTTTTAAAATCATAAAACCTCATTTGTATTCTGAGCGCCTGCCTTAAATAAACAAAGTTATGCCCCCTGCAATTGCACACAATATTGCAATATACTCTAAATGCCAACAATTCATTGATGTCTATCGACAAATAAGCAATCTCTTCCAGACAAGCATGCAATAAGCAATAAAGCAAAATAAGCAGTTTACTTTCCTTTGCAATGGAGTATGAGGCGATTCTGCTAAACGTTTGAGTGCAGTTAAGGTTGAAATAAAGTGATGAGATATAATATTTTTATAGTAGTATCCGACGCACTTCGTAAATATATTTTTATTACGAATTCATCAACATAGAAATTCATTAAACTTTATTTGCATTAGTACATGCTCAGCTGTTTAAGGCTTGACTCTGTATCAGTGGGTACAGGGTTCATTTACATTAAGTTACATTTACGAAATGCATCGATAATTACGTTGTGAGAAAATATCGTGAGGAAAAGCACCTGTTCCCCGAACAAGTAATAGTAAGTGCTTGTAAATGGCGACCTGGCTTATTACCTGTCACATTGATTACTATCTGGTCAACACGTCGGTTCGAGTTGGCCATAGTTCGCAAATACGGAGATGAAAACCTGAACCTCTGATTAGCCCGCAAGGGTTAATAGTCGTGAACGCGTGTCTTTATTGTTATTAGAATAAAATTCTAAAAAGTTCGCTGAAAGTTTTCTTATTCAGGTTTTTACTATTTTAATAATAATAAAACATTTTTTACAGCCACAAAAACATACACAATACAAAAAGTTTACAAATCAAACTTACAAAGTAGGGGGTATAGCTTGTGCATGTTATTGTCACAGCAAAAAGGTTCTAACTCAACTAAAATAGGTGATTCATGTCAGTTAGCCCCTTTCGATACATGAACTAATAAAAACACAAGCCTTAATAAATACTATTTATTCATCACAATATTTATTCCAAGAATAAACAGCTGCAACGTTTACACAATGTTACGGTTAGGAGAATCGCGCCACAGGTTGTGTATTCAAATCACGTTATTTATTGGAAGTTGGGTCGCCGAGACGCTTATTTATTGAAACAAACAGACAGATACACTGACAGATCTAGTTTGCGATAAATTTTACTGCTGCATGAAAATTGTATACACGAATATGAAACAAAGAGCGAATATTGAAGTTACAGATGGTATAAGTTTCATTAAATAATCTAGGATAAGCTTAAAGAAGAATTTGATATATTTGGTAAACTGTAAAAGTTTTATTTACTATATGAGACCGGGTTGTATCACGATAAAATTAAAGATATAGATACCTCATATAGTAAATAAAATGGAACCAAACCGCGAGTGTTTATAAATAACAACTGTAAGCGCATTTGTCATTAAAACTTACAAAGAATTAATTACGATACGATAATTAAGAATCTAGTAATTGACAATGTTAACATTGTATATACAAATAGATATAAATATATTTCTTAAATACATAAGTATTTAAACATAGTTATGCTAATAATAAATTAAAGTGACTTTCCAAAGGACCTTTCTTTAACATAATTTTACATATTAGGAAAAAACTAATTTTATTTGTACTATCACAAAGACCAAATATTTCATACTCTTCATTCTACATAGCACATAGGAATTTATCTTTCTAAATCCACACAAACGAAACCTAAAAGACATAAAAACTCAAAATGAATTCCGAAATGCTGCTAAATAAAATGAGCTCACTCATGAGTTCACTTATTCCGCCCGGATCAAAGCACTTTGCCGTACTTTGGCGTATTTTACAAAGTCCTTGGTCGGCAATACCCTTTGTTGCACTAACAAAGTATTTACAAAGGAAAAGTGCATTTAAGCTACTACATTTTACACTCGGCATCCGCGAAGAATTGAATTTGCTTACGTCACTGCAAATAGTCGTAAGTGGAAGTAAGTTTGCGTTTGCATTTTGAGGTGATCGGTTTATGTTTTGTTATTCGAAAATGGTACTTAGATGGTAAATGGATATTGAACAATGTACTATGTCTGCTGGAGGTAATTCCTAAACGGGACAAGACGGCCTATGTGAAATTTGTCTGTGTATGTGTAATCTGTTTATATGTAGTATGTGTGCAATAAAGAATAGAATAAAATACTAGCAAACTGTCAGAATTTTAATCCTAAAAGTGACCAAGGAGATTTCTAATATTTCCCCGATGAAATGGATTATTTTGAGGGACGTGAATACCTATGTATGTATGAGTGTTATAGTTTGTAATCTATGTTAGGATGTATGTTTCATTTATTAGTGTTATCGACTAACGTAAAGGTGTGTATAAACATACATCCTCCCGTAAACAAAAGAAATGATGAAGAAAATAACCAATATTCTTAGGAATCTCTTGTATAAATACTGATATTATCGTGTTTTATTAATTATGGAATATTAGAGAATAGTTCAGTTATTAGTCCAGATAGATTTTATTACCTAGGGCCCATGCCATTGAAATACCCTTCACGACATATATGAAAAAATAAAGCTAACTAATTCTATTCACATAGTCTTCTAGTTGCAATTCCCAGAACGGCACAATACAAATTAATTAGACACAAGAAACCTTGCATCTCGATAGACTTAACAAAAGCTTTTTTCTTGAGCTTGACGTTAATTACTGTCACTTTGACAGGAGCGGTTGGTATAAAAATGCCTGATGCTCCGGCCAACGTTGCTGTCAGTCGACTGGCGTAATTGACATATTTCAAACCATGCTTTTGGAATATACATTTTAGTGTCATTTTTAAATAAGGCTTTAAGTTGATATTTAATATAAATGTGTATTACCACCGAGTGAGTATTAGGAGGTGTATGAGTGTCAATGAAGCGAAAGTCTATGGTCTGTCAGGATCGGGATAAATTGGGCTCCGTGATCTCTAAGCAGTAGGTAATAAAGATATTTATATCCTGACCTGCTTTTAAACTTATCTATTCTCATTATCTATTCTTTGCAATAAAACATTATATACAATAAGACAAACAAATAAAAACAAACGTGTTCACGACTATTAAACCTTGCGGGGTAGTCACAGGTTAAGGTGTCCTTCGCAAATAAACATACATTTTATTCAGAAGTTGTATACTCTAAGGCTCTACCAACCCTTTTAGATAAACAGATATATATATGTGAGTTAAGTGGAAGGGCGGTTACGTAGGGGCCGGCCTAATAAGACATATAACAGTCAGATAGACGCTATATTGAAAAAGGTGACGTTAGGAGTACCTATAACCGCCGAGAGTGTATGAGAGGATGTATGAATGTCAATGAAGTGGTCTGTCAGGATCGGGACAAATGGGGATCCGTGATCTCTGCCTACCCCTCTACAGGGAATCAGGCGTGATGTGTATGTATGTATATATGTTGCAAGGATTACAATATATATATGTGTACCCTTTATCCAGATTTTCCACGAAGCCTTCTAACACAAAGCTGCTAAGAAATCCGCCCAATGAGCTTTCGCTTCGGCGCCCTTCCTTTCATACTACAACTAATTTTCCTTCAGCCATACTACGGAAATAAGCTCAGTAACGGCGTAAAGGACAAAAGCTAATTGTCGCTTTTATATACGAGGGCCTGCCAAATCGGAGCTTATAGCGATTATATATTAATAAATAAATGTACGAGTATATAAACATACATACACATCACACCTGATTCCCTGTTACAGAGGTGTAGGTAGAGATCACGGATCCACATTTGTCCCGATCCTGACAGACCGCTTTCGCTTCATTGATACTCATATATATTCTAATACACACTCGGTGGTTATAGATACTCCTAACATCACGCTTATTCAATATAGCGTCTATCTAACTGTGATATATCTTAATGGGCTGGCCCCTACGTAACCGCCCTTCCACTTCCTTCACATATATTCCTTTTGTCAATAGTATCTATATTAAATGTATATATGTTTTATGATAGATATTAAAGGGTAGATAGACATACACTATGACGTCCTTTAGTCTCTTTCGGGGTGGACAGAACCTCGGAGACATAATATCTCCTAGGTCACTTTTTAGCATAAATATTGGGGTTGCGATATCATAATGGAACATTGGTGACAGCATCACTCAATAGATTCATGCAGATAGAGGTTTAGGTTTACCTCAATCGTTAAGTTGAATGTTACATTTTATATATCAACACATTAGTTCATACCTTCAACGACTTTTAGAGTAGAAGGAATCTTGAAGACATACAAACTAACAGGGTCTGTGCATTACTTTTAGCATACTTAACTAGGTAATAGTGTATACAAAATGCTATCTTATTACCCAAATCATAAATATAACCTTAGTCTTTGAATCATCTCTTATAAAATACCGAAAAGAAACGCAAATAATTAGCCCTCTTTATATTAAATCGCTCTCCGCTCACGTTTCAATAAAGCTCCCTTTACACGTTCGCATAATCAAAGCAAATCCAGCCAGAAAGGAAACGAGCGCCAAATATAAGAGAGATTTCGTTTCCTTTATTCATTGAATGAAAGATCCTGCTAAGCTACGGAATTGGTGGGTTCAGTAGCAAGTGCTACTACGAATTTTGCTACGAGGTGTTTGTATAAAGTGTAGGAAGGTTGAAATAGTTTGTAGACAAAGATAAACGCGTTCACACTATTTAATCCATGTAGTTCATTTGTCTATCTCCACAATTGCGAAGGTAATAATTCTATAGCCACCTCGAATCCACGTGTTGACACCACGTCAGTACTCAATGTGACAAGTGGTAAGCCATGTCTCTATTACTACCTAATTATTACGGGGCGAACAGGTAGGTTTCCTTACGATGTTTTTCCTCACTGTGATATTCGACGCATTTCATAAATGTGTGGTTTTTAGTGTAATGAAAGTGGTGACTAAGGTGCAAGGATTAGACAGTTTAAGACAAGATGACTTTATATGCATTATTGAACGTTTAACCCTTTGGGTGTCGTCAGAAGTTGGGTGTTCATTATCAACTGAGATTTTGTGATGCTCTTTAGTTACGAACCTACTTTTAGCCAGAAAACTCATTGTCCGACGTGACAGCTGGTAAACCTAGTCACCGTGTACTAAAACTAATCTATATTGATTATTTTAAGACAAAGACTGGTGTCCTCGTGGTATTTATCCCAAAAAAAGCTAGTGAAGCAAGTAAAATATATAAAACTCAAAAAAACTTCTAAACGTCTTATTTCACTAGGGACTCCTAACTACTTTTCCCAACTAATTGCACTGACTGTTTAGGTGAAGTTATTAACATTAATTGGTTCCAGTGAATGGCTACATGTCAACCTTTGATCACTGAATGTTCGGAAAAAGTTATAAGGGCTTTGAAAAGATTGTGATGTTGCTGAGTGATGTATTGGTAACTTTTCACGACATGAGATTGATAAATAGTGGTGTGATTTGGTTATAGTAGTATTATTTATGATTCTGGTATATTGATGTGTATTATGCTGTATTTAATGAAAACGTTGATTGTGAAATAGCCATGTTTCTGGTCTACACGTAAAATAAATTAACGTACCATGCACGCACGATATATGTGTAAGTATCAAAATACATATACACAGATAAGTAAAGCTCATCCTAGTAAACGGTACGATGCTTAAATCGGGAAAGGGTAACACTGGAAATATATATAACTACCGCTTAAATAAGCGTAAGTGATTAGCTAATGTTAAAACAAAAGTGATATGCTATAATATCGAGTCAAAATGCTTACCTTGTCAGTTACAAAACGATCGAAAATAAAGAAACAAATTTATTCACTACCCACATTTATAATTAAAAGACACATAACCATGCAGTGAAAGGGTTCTATCTCAGCACCTGTAATACGTTTACGTATGTACTATAAAACACAACTACGCCTTACTCCTACAACCCATACATACACATACTCTTAACTCACAAACCCAGGCACCCTTAAATATAGTCACCATTAATCTCGCCGCATGCACAGCTGAGCAAAAGCTATCAGTTGCTTATTCAATCGCTGCTCAAATGGCGCACCAAATACACCTCGGTGCACCACGCCATTTACAATTCGTCTGCGGAACTCCACGCCGTTTTGTGCGGCTTACACTCGCTTGCAAGTGTGTTGGGTTTATGTGAAGGGATGTTCTTGAGGATATGTAACTTTTACTTATTTAGAAGGAAATGGGACTGTACTTGTACTATAACAGGTGATAAGTGATCATGGCTATTGCAATATGGCCGAAACGTCGGATGCTAGTTAGTTTTAAACACTCGGGATTTATACTTATTTTATTAACTATGTGATCGACGATAAACCGTCGAATCGTCGGGTAAAATAAAGGTATTTATATCTTTATTAATATATCGTGAAACGATTGGTCTTACATAGTAAATAAAACATTGGCTACTAATTGTTAGTAAAATACCCTAAGTCCCTAAGTCAACTTATAAAAAGTAATAAAATATTAGCCGAAAAAAGATAAAGGGATTGCAGAAATGCGGGCTGATAGAAAAGTATGAAAGTGAGAAACAAGGGGTTTTTATATAAGTAGTTACGAATCACCGTAGTCCTAAATTTCAAACAACGTTGCTCCATAGACAAAAGGAGACAAAATAAAAACCTTACTTAAGATATACATAGAAATATAATAATGTTTATTATTGTATCTACCTGAAATTCTATGAAAAGAAAGCTAGAGTAAAGCAGTAAAGCGTCAGTAAGTCTTTTATCTAATCAATTCACAAGCAGTTAAATTCATTCATATTAAAATTTGTATGAATTTCATTTATAGTTGAACGATTTTTATCAATTTATACACCTATACAATCATAATTATCAATATTTGAAGTATAAAATGAGTATTTTATTATTAAAATAAGTGGTTCCAATTATTTTGGCATCAAGTGTGATAATCAATTGTGTTCCCGAGTTTCCGTAACTCTCTCTATAAATGTTTCTCAACGATAAAGTGCAATACATTTTAAGCTTTGCAACAGTAATAAATTATGAGAGTTCTTGGATATCTGTCTACCTGTGTTAAGAAAACTGGGCGTAGTATACGTAGCATATGAATACATTTGCGTTCTTTAATCCATTCGGGGTGAATAGAACCTCGGAGATATAATATCTCCTAGTTCACCTTTTAGCTTAAATATTGGAGTTGTAATGTCAATAAAAACATACATAAACAAATGCTTCACGATTTGTGTTTACACACTTCCTTTTTTACTGTTGCGGGGTAGTCAGAAGCTTGAATGCCCATCTCCAATATTTCGAAACATGCTAGATATGGGTCACTCGTAGCCCGCGTCTCACTAGATAGACAGGACCCAAAGTGGTAGGTAGTGAACCGTAGCGACGTATATAGGCACTGGCTATTACCTATTCCGAGGCATGGGCAGAATAATGGTAACAGGTTGATAGCCCATCGTGCAATAGATTCCATTTCCTCCTGATACCTTAGTCACTTCCTACGACATTCCAAATATCCACCAATGTCCACGGGACATTGGTGTCAAAAAAATACACAAGACTACAGATACCTAATTTCATGAACCCCTATTCACCTAATCACTTTTACTAATTACAGTAAGGAAGGGAGATAGTAATTCAGTATCCAAGTCCCTTAGAAAAAGTATGCAAGAGCTTAATGACAGTTGCTAGTGGGCTGGCGAGTCCTGAGTTCAGCTGTATCACATTGTTGTCTCACCGCAGCCGCGATGCTTCAGACTGGTGACACGGAGCTAGGAAAAGGGAAGCGAAAGGATATGATTACTAAGAACTTTCGGCTAACATACATCACTACATAGTATAAAACAAAGTCGCTTTCTCTGTCCCTATGTCCCTTTGTATGCTTAAATCTTTGAAACTACGCAAGGGATTTTGGTGCGGTTTTTTTAATAGATACATAGAGTGATTCAAGAGGAAGGTTTATATTTATAATAACATCCAGTAAAAAGAGGAGTAGGCTATATATTTTATACCCGTGCAGTTAAGCCGGAGCGGGTCACTAGTATACAATAAACTCCTTTCATCCTTTTCGATGAAGACTGATACAATATCTCCCAGGTCACTTTTATAATGGAATATAAGTGACAGGTTGCTAGCCCATCGGCCAATAGATTCTATTTACCCCTTGTCTCTCAGTCGGCTTATACGATATGCTGAGAAGAACGCCAGCTATTTAGCATTATTTTAGAGTCCACGACAAAAGAAATGGTTGAAATAGTTAAATTAATGACGATAACGACATATTTCATTGCATGCGTCATATCACAGGCGCCATATTGCATTTATGTGACAGAAGTACATATAGCTTCCAAGTATTTGAGTATATGTATGTCAATGAAACGGAAATAATAGAGGCGTCAAATATGTAATAAACATAATGAAAGTTATACTGTTACTAATTAAACTTAAATAGATCAATACATACGTATTTTTACATTACATATGTATTTTTTTGCAATTATTTAGGGGTCAATATTGTATAATTTTGAGTCAAAGTACCCATACATGTACCTACGTTAATATACCACATCCATAATTCCAAACACATACCTTCTCACATCATTGACATCTCGAATTGCTGAACCATCCATGCAACTTTGACCTCTCCACTCTAGGACAAACGGCTCAAATTTCCTTGAACACCTTCGCAAAGATTCACCCAAAACCTTTGAACTCTCTTGCTCCAGTGTAGGGTAAATAATTTGATTTTCAACCACTTTGAATTATTGTTCTGCTGAAATGTGTTTTAGTTGGGGAAGTTCGAGGTATCGCCGCTTCTATGCATTAGAGTAAATACCAGTAATTACTCGGCGAAACCTCTCTTAAATGGTTATCAAAGGGTACGTGATTGCCTCTATTATGAAGGTATTTCTATGAAGTTATACCTTTATCTGGTTTTAATAGATTACGTATGTTTGACGATTGAGTGATAAATTTTCATATAATATCGGGTAACACAGTTTTATAATATGTACAGTCAGCGCTAAAAGTGCATTCCCAGTAACTTTTTATAAGCTTTACGTTTATAAGAACAGATAATATTTTTCATTTCGAAGCACGCGAACGTATAGTAGCCATGACAATACATAGTGGCGCCAGTTTTAATGTAAATACACAAAAATAACAAAATCAATACAATATTGTCTTTTGTTCTTATAAACTGAAATGTTATAAGATGTTACTGGGACTGCACTTTTAGAGTTGTTGGTACATATACTTCATAATGGCGGCTGTCTATAGTCAAGTCGATAAGACCTTCGACTTTTTATTACAGGTCCTAGGTTCGAAAACCGAGTCTGGCATGTATTAATAAATGAAATAATGTATTATTAAAAATGATTTTTTCATTACGTCCATAATTTAGAGTACTCTTTGGTAATGAAAAAGTCCTTAACTATGTAAACAATCACACCCGATATTTCGAGCAGGTACATGTTACGTCAACATTTATGCTTCTAAAAATGGATGAGATAATCGTATCTAATTTCTTCTTACAAAACGATCTTTACAATTTACAAATCAAACATTATGGCGGAATTAAGGCGGAATTCCGTTAAATTCCGGGAAATTCCTGGACAAAGCCTTTTAAATACAACAAAGGGGTCGCTAACCACACCCTGGGCCGTTGTCATGGCAACCCTTTTCACGTGCATGTGATAGTACGCTTATTTGAATGAGTAATGGGAGTTTAATGTACAATGAATAATGGAGAGTAGTGAAAAAAGGTACATATAGTGGCCATTCATATTATACGAAATGTTAAACTCATACATACTTCTCGAACATTACTTGCAAGTGTATTCACCAGCTAATCAGTGCTCAACAGGAATAGTTTATAAGCAGCGGGACACAATAGTATATAGTGATTAATAAACCTATTCAAGTGTGTAGCTTCCGAAATTTGTTACATTGTTTATTATCTTGTTCAGATTTTTTTACAAAATTGGTAGACCTTCCAATCAAAATCAGTCAATAGGCTCAAGTATGTTGTATATACATACTTATATTCACGCCTCTACGTCCCTATCGATATAAATACGAGACTATCATTCGCCACCTGGAACGATCCTAACAAATCTCTCTTTCTTCATACTTATAAACCTTTTCATACATGCTCTCATGTTTTTACAAACGTTGATTTACATCTCAAATAAAATACTGTATGTATATATATAAATGAGATATTGAAAAAAGTGAAACCTTGAGAAGAATCTTTTATTCTGCATGAAACCACTTATTGCTTACACTACCTTCAACTATCCTACTACGAAATTCACCCATTTATCCTAAGCCAAAGCTGTACAACTTCAGTAATCACACACTTGTACTGAAATGAGCTAGTAAACTACTTTCGCAGCTCTCTTAGTAATAAGTGGGTGGAATGAAGTGCTTGGCAAGTCAATAAGACCGTAAATTACGTTCGGAGAAACGCCTCCGACCAGTCTATAGGGATGAAAGATACCTATTTGACTGGCTGAAGGACGCGGGTTTGGTTGAACTTTTGTATGGAATATTGGAGTTTATATTCTGTAAGTGAGTTGGTGATTGCACATAAAAGACTGAAGGAAAAGGAAGTAAGACGACCTCCGTGGCGCGATTGGTTCAGCACCTGAACGCTAAACGTGAGGTGAGGTTTGATTCCCGGAGGTAGAGTTAAAAACTACTCTTTTCTTATGCTTTCCAGTCTGGTCGTTGATTATGAATGTATATTTGTATTTATCTATATATAATATGTATAATATATATTTCTTAAATATACGTTGACAAATACCCTTAACACAAGTCTTAAATTAACTTACCATGGGGCTAGTGCAATTTATTAAATAGTGTCTTAAATATTATCATATTATATCATAAATTATATCGACATATATTTCGTATTAACAAACAAACTCACCCACCGATCCATTGCAATTTAGATCTTACCTAAAAAAGAATTAGGTTCCTATTTAGACGTCCGCTGAAGGTGACATTCGTGAGATTGAATTATTGGGCCCCAAGTCATTTCCTTATCGCTTAGGAAATTCTATTGCTGATTCTTCTCTTAATAGTGTATTGGAGGCTTGGATTTTGGGTACAAAAAGGTTACTTAAGAGTATAAAAATATATTATATTTCAATACAGATGGAGTAGCTTTACGTTTGCGGGTTTATTCTAGTAAATAATAACTAATAACGCGTTCACCCTCGCGGGGTAGTTGGAGATTCAGGTGTCCATCTCCGCAATTGCTAAGGTAGTAATTCTATGGCCACCTCGGACCACGGGTTGACAAGATAGTCAGTACTCAATGTGACAGGTGGTAAGCCATGTCGCCATTTACAAGCACTAACTATTACCTGTTCGGGGCACTGGTAGGTTTCCTCACGATATTTTCCCTCACCGTAGTATACGAATTTTAGTAAATAATGACATATTTATCTGTAGTTAGTAATATTTAACTAACTTATGTTTTAAGTTTTGCTGACACCCGTCATAAAAATCAAGTTGTATTTTACAGAGTATACTCGTAGTTAGTGAGGAATAAAAGTAGTTAAGGGAATACATTAAATCCACTGTTCACCAGATAGTCAACACCATTTAAGAGGTGATATTCCATGTCTCCAACGACTCTTCCCTATCCCTTCATAGAATTTAGAACATTAGTTATAGATTGCTATCCCATCATCTAAAAAATAACATTAAAGTCCCATCTCTTAATCACCTCCTATAACATACCAAAACGAATGACAGCTACTTACCTTTGACGACCTCTGCGGCGCGATCGGTTAGACGCCTGAACGTTAATCGTGAGGTCCCTGGTTCGATTCCTGGTGGAGGCAGAGTTAAGAAATACGCTTTTCTTCTGCTTTCCAGTCTGGTCGTTGATTATATATACTATATATGTATTTATCTATATATAATATGTATACATTTCTTAAACATACGTTGACTAGTACCCTTAACACAAGTCTTAAATGTACTTACCAAGGGACTAGTTCAATTGGTGTAATAATGTCCAAATATTATTATTATTCCTTTTTACTTCCATCCCAGACTAGCACTGGCCAAGGGTCTAACCAAAGTCTATTCAAAGTACCTTTTTAATTAATTAGGTCAGTCCCTAAGGGTTTCAGATAAAAAGGCTCAACCGTATATACAACCTTTTTGGAATGATGGACTTTATACATGTGTGATAATTTAAACTGTCTCATTCAATCTCTTCTGGGTTAGTCAGAAAAAGGGATAATAATTATATTATAGGAGTCTATTACACCAATTGTAGTAGTATTTAACCTATAATCGCCGTGTGTGTATGAGAAGGTGTATAAGTGTTAATGAAACGAAAGTGGGTGGCCATACAGGAATTGGTAAAAATGATTATATGGTAAGTACCTGTGGCTCTGTCTATTCCGAATGCCCGTATTCCGTATTTATTATAATCAAGGGATTAAAGATAAAAGTATACGCATTTTGCTTTAGTCAACTTTAGTTTATTTTCGGTTAACGGAATACGCAAGACAAATATCCAAAATTCAGTCCACCCTGAAAGGGATTAAATGCCGTGAATGTATATACATACTAAGGACTCTATACTAAGGATACTTGAAATCTCGTCGAACGTGTGAAAGACCCTTTAGGATCAGCTGGTTCGATTTAAATAATTAATTCTAACCTATTCTTAAGCTCCTTTAGATAGAAGTAGTGGGTGGTTGTGGATTTTGAATTTTATTACTATTTAGATTAAGTTACAGATTAGTTTAACTTAATATATATAGTAATATATGTACAGATGAGTTAGAATATAGTGTAAAAAGAATAAGTACTAAATTGCTTTGACTGCAATAAATGATTGAAAACAATAATAAAATGGACTATGTTCTATTTAAAAAGAAGTCTACATTTCTGTACTTTACGAAAATTTCCTAAATAACTCTTAAAAAGCAGAGAAAATTAAAACTACATGAAAATAAGATTAACACATTTATCCCGTTTTTGACAGCAATATGTAAAATATTATATAACATTTTACAATCAACATATTATTAATGACCCTTAAGTACTTCCCTTAGTCTAATATTAACTCTAATATTAACATAGCAATAGAAAAAAAGCAGCTGATAACATTTTTAAATCCCTAAACCACAAGACTTTGGTTCTTCCATTAAATATTCACATCAAGCTCCCCGGCTCATCCAAGTAGGTCCAACAAGTGCAACCTCCTTGCAAACGACTAATTACGATCTTAAAGCCCCTCATTCACTCTCAACTCGTTCTCGGTTTAATTAAAACTAAAGCCTTGGGTTAGACCAAGGAGTTTAACAACTTGAAACCTCTTTGGTCTTTAAGAAAAACGTTCGTTTAATTTGGAATGTAAACAAACAGTTTTTGAAAGTAGCTTTCCTAGTTTTTTGATAGGTTATTAATAAAGTTATATATCCACATGTTTTCATTCCTTTCGGGGTGGACAGAACCTTGGAGACATAATAAACATAAATATTGGGGTTACGATGTCATTATGAAATATTGGTGACAAATTTCTAGTCCTTCGCTCAAGTTAGAATTACTTTTACGTCCCAGACTAGCACATGACTAGGTATATTAATAAAGTTATATATTCACGCCCTTAAACCTTTTTAAGGTGGTCAGAGTCTCAAAGTCACCTTTGACAATATCATCGGGCATGCAATAGCAGGAATAAGGAATTTTAGTGATAAATTGCTAGATTATCGTTCCATCATATTTATTAGTCCGTATCCCTAGTAGCCTATATCATTGCAATATACAGCACACAAGAACCTGTAAAGGGTATGAGTGTAGTAAGAAAGATGTGTTAGGATCGTTCAAGGTGGTGGTCCATAGTCTCTGCCTATCCCATTAGGGATCTAAAGGCGTGGATATATGTACGTATGTATAGCACAGCATAACATTTGATCTCTTAGTACACCTAAAGGGATTAAAATCATGACACATATATACGAATACATCTGTGCTAAATGGGATGTTAAAAGAATGCAATCTAACTGCCTAGCCTAGGGCTAGACTAAGGAACTAGGGGTAAATAGAATCTATTAGGCAATGGGCTAGTAACCTGTCACCAACGTTCCCCCATGACCCAATATTCAGGCTAAAAGTCACCTACGAGATATTGTATCTCCGAGGTTCTGTCCACCCCGAAAGGGATTAACGAATGTATATAAAGAATACTATAAAAGTCTGAAAGTTCATTTATCAACACGTCAGATCCAGTCTGTGCGTGTTTGATGATGATGTCCCATTGTTTGGAGATCAGCCTGAACGAGGTGTGACAGGAAATACATATAGATAGAAACTTACGTTAAGGATAGAGAGTGATATTTTTACATACATATTCTCAAACGGGGTGTATGTAGCGTTAAGAACAGATATGAAAATGTTAATGGGTATGAGTGAAGGTTTATGGTAGTGAATGAAACAAGAGAGATTTGTCAGGATCGTTTCAAGATGTCGGTAGATAGTATCTGCCTATCCCGTTGGCGAAGTAGAAGCGTGTATAAATGTATGTATTTATTTAAGTATAGATAGTTAGGTAAACAATGTGACTTATTGTATGTCCATATGTGTCCTTTTATAGATACTGAAGTGATATCACAACGTGACTCGTAGATTTTTCCCATACCTGATTTGATAATCCGTGATATACTGATCATATCAAATATTGCTTTAGTTCAGAGATCGCATGATAATACAGTAGTTAAAGTGATATGATTTTCATCCTATTTACCAGCCTGCTACAAGGCTACATTGCCTCTACTTATGCCGACTCTTGAAAAGTCTGTATGATGTCACCATCAAAGATTTATCTGTGAACTTTCGACTACCATGCAATAGAAAACGGTAGTGATGCGTATGTTAATAGTAATTTATTTTATTTTATTTTTTTTATTTTTATTTTTATTTATTTATTTACAATTCACAATAACACCATCACAGGTTTCCCAATACGGTATCATTGCCAATACAATACAATTTACTAATAAACATTTACACTGAAATTACACAAAAAACATTGAACACTAAACCTAGATAACAATAATTATTTAAGGCATCAGCAGAGGCAATCAAAGCTCATAGCATATGTAACGCATGGCAACCCCCCTGAACTCAGTCCTGCCGCAAACAAAGAGGTCAACCAGGTCGGCCATGTCGTTGAGCAGCCGGATGCCGCGCACGAGGGGCGACCGCCGGAGGAGCTCCGAACGACACGCAGGCACCCGCAGCAGCCTATCGCGACGGCGCCTGAGGGAGCCACTGGGCACGCACAGCGCAAGCTGCCCGAGCACCATGGGGTTGTGCTCTATCCCCCTCAGGACGGCAAGCAAATAGCTGACTAGCACCCAGGACCTGCGCGCCTCCAGCCTATCGTACCCCACCATGCCCAAGATGAACAGCGTGGGATACATCAGCGGATAGAATGGATATGTACCATACGACTTCCAATAAATATACCTTAAAAATTTATTTTGGACTCGTTCCAGCATAAGGCTATATTTAGCTTCATGTGGATTCCAAATAATAGCACTCGTCTCTAATCTACTTCGTACCAATGAGTTGTACAGAACCTTTACAGCATGTATGCTGTGAAAGCCTGCACAGGTACGAAGAATAAACCCTAAATTCCGAAAGGCTTGCTTGCAAATCTTCCGGACGTGTTCCCTAAAGCACAATTGAGAGGTGACGCGCACACCCAGGTCGCTCACCGCGTCCACGCGCCGAAGGAGATCATTCCCCAGGCGGTAGGGGTAGCGCCGCGGCGAGCGAGCCCGGCCGAAGCTCACCACCTAGCACTTGGCAACGTTAAAGTCTAGTAGGTTGCGGACGCTCCACTCCGCCACCCTGTCGATGTCCGACTGCAACCTGTGACAGTCGCCCTCATCATCCACCGACAGAAGCAGCTTCAGGTCGTCCGCGAAGAGCAAACAGACCGCATGCCTAACCACCTCCGGAAGGTCATTGATCATAATCAAAAATGCCAAGGGGCCCAGGGTGCTTCCCTGGTTGGTCCCGGAACTCGTGTGATAGAGGTCCGAAAAGGAGCCTCTGTAATCAACATTTTGACGTCGGTGACTGAAGTAGTTGGCGAATAACGACAGAAGCTGCGGAGTGCAACCGACTCCCGCCAGCTTAGTGAGTAAGATGTCGTTATCCACCATAGTAAGATGTCGTTATCCACCATATGTGTACATAACCAACATAAACATAACAATCCCATTCCATATTCGTAATTTGTTTCCTAAATATTGTTCGCAAACCGTCACCCGTCATTCATGCGAACAATTCAATATTTGTGTTTCATTTCGCACTAATTAAAATTATTTTGGTTACCGGTTCACTGTTTTCGTTGCTACGTATAACTATGATTTCGTATTGTTGTTTGTTGCTAGCTGAATAAATGTGTGACGTATTTATGTTGGGTCAAAATAAACATTTAGCCAAAATATAAGATTTTTTGTTAATGTTTTAAGTCTCTAGCGGCTAATGTTTAGTACATTAATTTACAGTTTAATTATACATATATATTCCATGAACGGTATTAAACTATAACAGTTTATATCAATACTATTACAACCTTAATATTAATTCTGAAGATTTCCTAATTGTAAAAGTGTATGTTAAATATATTTATGAATATGCACAAGCCATTTGGTGACATGCGTACTGAAAAAGGGCTAAGGTTGCAATTACTATGTATTATTATTATGTAATTGATTGCGAAAGAAGATAAATTGGCTTGTAGGGATCGAGACAAATGTGTCTACTTAATCTCTACCTACTCCTCTTTACGGAGTCTAGCATGATGTGTATGTACGTAGAACTATCCTAAAGACGTATATTTTAAAACTATGCATCCACATTTATGATGCAAATAGCCAGGGCACAGATAATATAATACTACAGCACAGGCCAGGGAATAGAAATCTTTGTCATCGTCTCTACTCCCAGAAACATCCATAGTTTTAAAATCCGAGTAAATGGAGTTTTCTGAGTAAATTCGTTCCAGCTAACACTCCATTCGTCAGCTATAGTTCCTTTACAAGATTGAAGCAAAAAGCATACGCTCTCAACACTAAAAGAAGGATGTGAGTGTGTATGTATCAACAAGTATGTATCTCCTATTTTGTATCTCTAGTATTTAGTATCTAGGTCACTTTATAGCATGATTTTCGGAGTTGTGAAGTCTGATGGAACATTGATAAAAGGTTACTAGCTCATCGCACAATTTATTCAATTTTCCCCTAGTACCTTAGTCTATACATACATACATACATACACATCACGCCTGATTCCCTGTAGAGGGGTAGGCAGAAATCACGGATCCCCATTTGTCTCGATCCTGACAGACCACTTTCGCTTCATTGACATTCATACATCCTCTCATACACTCTCGGCGGTTATAGGTACTCCTAACGTCACCTTTTTTTAATATAGCGTCTATCTGACTGTTATATGTCTTTTTAGGCCGGCCCCTACGTAACCACCCTTCCACTTCACTCATATATATTCCTTTTGTCAATCTGCTATCATTCATCCGCATAACATGTCCAAACCATCGAAGCATTCTTTTTTCAATCTTAGTCACTACATCTTCTTTCAAACCGCAACCTTCCCTTATCACACTATTTTTAATTCTATCATTCAATGTTACTCCTAACATGCTTCTCAGTGACCGCATTTCGACGGCATTGATTCTACTTTCATGCTTCTTTTGCCATACCCAACTTTCACTACCATAAGTCAATGTTGGAACCAGCACAGCCCTATGAATAGCCATACGTGCCGATTGAGAAATCAACTGGCTACCCATAACACTATATATAGCCCCATTAATCTTATTACCAGCACACACTCTACGTTCAATATCTCCCTCACATTTTCCGTTACTAGTAAAAAGTGTTCCCAGATATACAAAATCATTCACTTGTTCGACTCTTTCATTATCTATGTCAATCTTGCACTCTGTCTTGCTAAGTCCCTCCATGACCATTACTTTCGTTTTATTTACATTAATTTTCATTCCTTTCCTCTTAAGGGACTCATTCATGCAAGTGACCATCTCCTGCAACTCACACGCCGATGACGCAAGAAGAACCTGATCGTCAGCGTACAAGAGGAATTTAATGATCAACTCGCCCATACGCAATCCTCTGTCACTTTCTTTCAAATCAGTCAAGCAACTATCCATGAACAGATTGAACAGCCACGGCGAAGCTACACAGCCCTGCCTCACACCCTTTCGGATACTGAACCAGTCTGAGTAGGCCCCATTAACCCTAACACAAGCTCCGGAATCCATATATAAAGACTTTAGAGCCCGTATTAAGGTACTGCCCAAACCAAACGCAGATAGCGCCCTCCACAAATCGTTCCGGGATACACGATCATACGCCTTTTCCAAATCCATAAAAGCACAGAAAACCTTTTGTTTCTTCGCCAAAAACTTTTCAGCCACCTGGCGTAAGGAAAAAACCTGATCTGTACATCCCATTCCCTTCCGAAAACCTGCCTGTACATCCCATATCTTAGTTTCAGTCTCACGAACAACTCTTTCAATCAATACTTTTGCATATATTTTTCCGACGATGCTCAGAAGGCTAATCCCCCGGTAGTTCTTGCAATCTTGCAAGGGTCCCTTCCCCTTGTACAAAGGAACGATAACGGCCCTGCACCAATCTTTAGGCACACGTCCATACCGCCAACACGCATTAAAAAGTAAGTACAAGAGGTTGGCAACCACCGGGCCACCAGCCCTCAACATCTCCACGGAAATCCTATCATACCCTGCAGCTTTACCAGTTTTCATAGCTTTCAAAGCTTTGAAGATTTCTTCCATACTAATATCACTGCCATTATCATCCAAACTT
The DNA here is from genome assembly GCA_030578115.1 of Leucoptera coffeella. Lineage (NCBI taxonomy): Eukaryota > Metazoa > Arthropoda > Insecta > Lepidoptera > Lyonetiidae > Leucoptera > Leucoptera coffeella. The sequence continues at coordinate 305,852 of JAMBLF010000115.1, read as the reverse complement.
AATTCAGATGTATCATCCTGAAATGATACATCCTCATTTTCAAACAACTCTTCAAAGTATTCCTTCCATCTTTTTAACGCCAAACACTCATCATTTATCAAATCCCCATTCTTATTCCTAACAGCACTCATTCTGGATCCTCCAGAGAGTCCCCTGGCCGTTTTGACCATTTTCCAAAATAGTTTGATATTTTGATGGAAACTCTCGGAGAACTTCCTTTCAGTCCTCTCTTTTACTTCTAACTTCTTTCGTTTCACGATCTCTTTCACTCTCTTTTTCAATTCTTTAAATAGTAACAATTTCCGTTCATAGTCTATAACACTCATATTGGTTGCTTTATTGTTGGCCTTACTTGCCAACAAATCCTGCCATGCTTTTCTCTTATCTTTTACAACCTTTCTTACTTCTTCATCCCACCATAGAGCTTGATTCTTTGGGGGAGCATTCGTCCTCTTACGTACTCCACATACTTCGATGGCAGATTCCACCTTACCATCCTTCAACATCCTCCAAACATTCTCAATTTCGTCCTCCTTGACATCTTCATTCAATGTATTAATTTGTTCTTCCACTCTTTTTCTATATCTTTCATTTACACCATCATCTTTCAATTTTCCTTCATTTATTCTTTCCAATCCTGTAGTAGACACAGGAGCACGATGACGCCAACATTGGAACAGACCTCTCAATCGGCTGACGACCAAATGATGATCCGTTCCCACATTAACGCCCCGATACACTCTGGCGTCCACCACATGCCTTCTCAATCGATCATCCACAATAACAAAATCTATCATACTTCTGTCTACACCCCTTTCCCAAGTATACATGTGGATCTTTTTATGACAAAACATTGTGTTTGCCACAAAAAGTCCCCTTTCCAAACATATCTCGAGAAGACTTTCTCCATTCTCGTTCACTTTTTCATCTCCATACTTACCTAAAACACATTCATAAGAATCTCTCTGTACACCTACTCGACCATTAAAGTCCCCAATCATAACAACATTTTCATTCTGCTTACATTCTTTTAGTACTTCCCTTACATTCTCCCAGAACTCCCTCCGCTCCTCAGTTGGCCTCGACATGTCAGGAGCATATGCTCCAACCACGAATAAAAGTTTGAGGCCAACCGAGTAAGACCATAAGAGTAAGTTTAACCATAAGAGTCTGGGATTCACACATTTATGCTCTTTCACACATTTATTCATTCGCTCTGATAGGACAATACCAACCCCCTGGCACGCCCGCTTATCTTGTTGAACTCCAGTCCAATACGCGGTGTACGTGCCATGAAGGGTATTGCCCATTCCCTTTCGCTTCGTTTCATTCACACATAAAATATCTAATTTCTTACATTCCATCATCTTGCAAATTTCGTCTATCTTGCTCTCCACTGCTCCACAAACATTCAATGAAGCAAATCGGGTCTCCGTGACCCACGCTCCGCCTCTCCGGGGAGCCATACGTGACGGGTGGCGAACCTCGTCGCCGCTTTTCCCCCCGGAGATTATCTGCGCCCCTGCTCCATTTAAGGAGCGCCGGGGACTCGGGGCCATGTAACTATCGCCCATGCAGTTTTTATATTTTTTATTAATTTTTATTTACAAAATATATTTTTGGTCTTAAACTTCTTGAAACACAAAATAGCACAAATTAATTTCTTCATTATTTTGAAAATTTTCGGCATCCACATAACCTTCAAATATTTCCTGATAAATCCATCTTCCGTATTGAGAGTAGGGTACTCCAACTGCAGTTTGACGGGCAAGGTCCGCTTCTCTACTATGGCTTGGACGTTCTCAAAAGACCAGCGTAGAAGATCATAGGTGGCCGCTTTAGCCTATTTCTTCGAAATATACGTGAAATTCGATATAATAACAAATTGTTGGAAACAGTAAAGTAATTTTGGCATGATTTATGTAATTTATCCGTTCAAAACACTAAAAATACTAAAAATTCTTTTTTCAATAAATATTTTGCTATTTCTCGTTATAATGGTTGCTATGGTTTTTTGAAAATCATTATCTATTACATAATTTTTTTTACGTCTTAAGGTAGCATTCGGTTCTTGGAGACGGCGACGCGAGACCGCGACTGTTTGACTACGCGACCTTGGTCGCCTGTCGCGGGGCGACCCCTAGCTTTCCGATGTCAGCGACCGCGACCGCGACATTGCCAGTCTTCCCGCAGTTTTTATGTGTTGAGAATTATTCAGCTGCTTTTGGAGGAAGAGCAAGATGATGATAATCTTATTATGTTATTATCTATTTATGCCTCCAGAAAAAGGATGAAGGTCTTTGTTTGAAGTGAGTTTTCACAACGGGACACGAAGAGGGTTGTTTTCAAATACTCATAAAACGACATTTAAATTATAAAGAAGAAAAGTTCCGAAAATATTGTAGGTTAAATAATAATTTTGATGTGCAATCTAGTCGGTCTCGCGGCGGCACTGCCACCGAGGCGACCGAGTCGCGGTCGCCACGCAGCTCCCAGGCCCCGCCCCCCGGTCGCGCGTCGCGGTCGCATGCATTGTTTAGTGCTCCATACAAATTCATACAAAGCAGTGGGTCGCGCGACCAGGTCTCGGTCGCGGGTCGCGGTCTCGCGTCGCCGTCGCCAAGAACCGAATGCTACCTTTAGACTACTACGAGAGTTTGTAAATATATGTATATTTGCAAGCGGTAAACGTGTTTGATAAGTGTATTTAAATTAAATGTATTCCATTCGTTCAATACATTCATATGCATAACGCTTGTTTCCCTAAAAATTATAGAGCGCTATTTTTATCGATCCTGGCACACCACTTTTGTACATTTATACACCTCCTCATACACACCCGGCGGATATAGATGCTTCTTACATAACCCTTTAATAACAAAATTAAACTCCTTTCAATACTTTTTCAAAACATCAAATAAAACACTAATGAAAAATCTGAGAAACGCCCTTGTCTTAATTTGAAAAATGCCATTATTTGTTAATTATTATATGAGAGTTCCTAATCGATTCCCTCCGCCTTTTGAGCAATTAATTCGAGGACACAGCCCGATCCCTCTTCAAAACCTCTTCATATCAAGTGAGGAAATATTGAACTGGATTCGCAACCCTCGAAGATTCAATTTCAAAATGTGTTATAGAAATGAATCTTTAGGTACAGCCATTTTTGAAGGTTTATTCATTTATTAATTTAACTATAGATTTATCGTTATTATAATGATAGAACGGTGTGTTAGCCCGCTTTTACTAGACAGAAAACACCCAACGAGATAGATAGTGAAGTAATAGATAGTGAGTGGCTATTATCCCGAGGAATAGGCAGGTTTCCTCGCGATGATTTTCTTGACCGTTAGCGGTTGTAAATTATGTACGTAAATGAAAAACCCATTTAAATTTTATTCATTGGTACATGCCAGAACCGGGATTCGAACATTGGACCTATCTCTTGAGAAGTCAGAGGTCTTACCAACTTGGATACAGCCGCTTTTCGCTTCGCTTCGAGTGACCCAGAATTAACATGCCTGCGAAATTTCGGATATGGGCACTCAAGCCTCTGATACAAGTCTTGAAGCGTATAATGTTACTAGCAATTTATCTGCTCAACATGTGCTAGGAGGCAACTTAGGTATTCTCACGGATTCAATACTACTATGGACTTTTAGTCTAAATCTTAGTAACTAACGGTTTGACTTAGAGACTACTCATCGTTTGACGAAAAACCTGTCTCCAATATTCCATATTAATGTCATCATAACAAACATAGACATCACGCCCGATTATCTGTAGAGGGTAGGCAGAAATCACGGATCCCCATCTCTCCAGATTTTGGCAAACCACTTTCGCTTCATTGACACTCATACACCTCCTCATACACACTCGACATTTATAAGTACTTCTAACGTCTCCTTATTTCAATATAGCGTCTATATCAGTGTCATAAATTGTAAATCCTCTTTATAAATTGTACTACAGGAGATAAGTATATGTATTTCGTTTAACCTAGTAGAGAACTGTTCAAAGGGACTACTAAGCCTCTGAAAGGACTTAAAAGATTTGTTGCTATCGATTCTTGGATCTGTTTTGCATTAGTGCATTTACAAAGTGTTAAGTAGTCGTTTGTAGAACAGTGTTAACCAGAAAAGGTTTAAGAGTCTAGTTTTAAGAATTAGAAATCTTTGATTCTAAAGAACATAGTTATTGAAAAAGTCATTTTACTTTACGTAGAAAAATGAATCTATAAAGACAAAGTAGAAGGTAGAATTAGACGGGGTAAGCCGCGTAGAACTTATAGAGATCAAATTGGAGACGTTCTTCTTAAGGTGGGTGTAGGTAGTGTAAAGAATAGAAGAGCATGTATGAGAAGGTTAATGGGTGTGAGTGAAGCAAGAGAGATTTGTCAGGATCGTTCCAAGTGGCGATAGATAGTCTCTGCCTGTCCTGTTGGGGACGTTGAGGAGTGATAATATGTATGTACGTGGAAAAAGAAAAACTATAATTATGTTCAATTGTTGTAAATAGCGTAAGACCGCACCCATGTAAAGATATTATGGGTATAAAGTAATTTGCCAAAGTCCCTATGTAAAAAAATTATACTTCCCGTGTCATTGCACCCACCACTGATACGAGAAGAGTAGAGGCAGCAACGAATGAACTACGTGAATATATAGAGATAAACTCTTATCTTTTTATAATATTGGATATTTAAAAATTAGTTGAAAATACACGAAAAGAATTCTAACTAGAGTCATTCCCACCGTTATGTCGTAAGAGGCGACTAAGGAAGAAGGTGTAGATGGAATCAATCGGGCGATAAGTAAGCTGCCACCAATGTTCCGAATAACATAGTAACCCCATCGTTTCAATGTTTATGCTAAAAACTGACTTAGGAGATAATTATTATCGTATTAATTGCTTATTAGGTCAGAATTACCTTTTATGGGCAACAGTGCACTTCATAGAAATTTTAATAGGTTATTTCATTCTTTTCTATTGTATGCTTTATTGTATTACTGTTAACCTTTAAAACCTGTTTTGCTTCATAAAGATATTTATTTTACTATATCACAACGTGAATGTATATACTTTGACATAAGCTTCCAAAAATCGAACCCAGAACCTAACTTTCCATTCAACCACTGTCCTTAAGTCCCCACTATACCCCAAATGTCCCGGGGCGATAATTTTCCACTCGACCGAGCTTCCGGGTTCAAAATATGAAATCTCTTTGTGAATGCCATGTGAGTTTTTCTCCCATTAAAAACCAATTGCGTTTGCTCGCAACAGTCGAGTAGAACCCAATTTGGACAGTTCAATGGACCATACTGTTATGTCGAATCCATATCTTTATTTATTTTCTTTTCTAGGCATATATATAGCTATGTAGTTTTATGGTACCAAGAAAGAAGTGAAATAAAATGCAAGCTAATTAGGTTGTATGAAAGATAAAAATAATATGGAATATTGTATTTTAAATGTTAACGTTGTGTTGAAATGTTAACAATGCGACTATCTATATTTAAAAATGACCTATGTGATATTATATCTCCGAGGTTCTGTCTACCATGAAATGAAGAGAATCTAAATGTTTATGTTTAAATAATATCTATTGTTTTAAGTAGTATTGGCCGTAGTAGGTTTGGATTTAAGTAGGCTGGCTACAAAACTATATATTTTCATGATGATCAAAACATACCATCACAACCAAGTTATTCTAAAAGTAACCCACAAAACAATATGTTACTCAAGATCTACCCATAGCAGAAGTTTTAGAAGACTGACGTAAGCACGAATATATGTATATCTTTATACAATTCCTTTCATATTGCCTTGAAACTGTCAAAAGTTTAGGACAGTATTGCTTTGAACAAGTAAGAAGAATTTTCAATTTTCATCCTACACCTGTTAGCTCGAAGCACAACAATGGACTAGTGGTGTAGAGAGATCTTTAGAGTTCTGTAGTGTTCTTTAGAGTTCAACGTTAAGCTTTGGTGTTATGTACTGGGATCTGATTATATATATATATATATATATATATATATATATATATATATATATCAGATATATATACTCGTATATATAATGTAATATTATTTTTTGGTTCATATAACTGCTTTAAACTTTATTCTTACATTTTTCAAAGGTTCTGTCTATTTTTTTATAAATTTGTACAAGTGTACGTAAAAGCATTAATAAAAAATAGTAACACTGCATCACATTTTCATAATTTTGGTATATTCACATATATGTACACTTTTGACGTTCGTCATAATTTTTGAGACACCTTTCCTGTCATATACAACATTACAATCGGGTTATAATGAAATACTAAACACAGATTACTGGTAGCTAGATATTCTATTTACTAAGTAAAGTAAGACTCTAATGATTTTATACTAAATAGTGACATAGGTGACCTCTAAGGTATTGCCCACACCGAAAGGGATTAAAGGACATGATACGTAAGACTCAAATAAATCCCAGATCAGCATGAGCCGGATAAAACGCTGACCCAGACAAGATTATAAGACGACAAAAATAAAATGTTCCTTAAGGAAAATCAATTAATACTTAATTCGTAAAAGAGACTTCAATTTAACGCTTCGCCGAAAAAATATTGGCGACTTAATTGATTTTATTAGGGACAAGCTTTTTTAATTAAAATTTACTACGTTTTATTTAGAGTATGCTAGACTGGAACATTTGAAGCAGGCTAATAGTAGTCTTATTTCCCTTTATCTTCTCGAAACTAGCCATAAAACTAGGAGAAGGTAGGTGTAGATCTCTGGTAAGATGGGTTAGAAACCTGTCACCAATATTTCTTATAAATATTATGATTACTTCAAGTTAAAATAGGTCTGATGAATGACACTAGAAAATATGGCGTCTTCAAGGTTTTGTCCATCTCAGTAGGAATTATAACACAAGGTTGAATAATACAAAGAACAAAACAAAAAAGAGAAACGCGTTTACGACTATTAATCCTTCTGGGGTAGTAAGAGGTTCAGGTGTCCATCTCTGCAATTGCGAAAGTAGTAATTCTATGGCCACCTCGAATACACGTGTTGGCCACATAGTCAGTACTCAATGTCACCATTTACAAGTACTAACTACTATTCGGGCAGCAGGTAGGTTTCTTCACGATGTATTTCCCTCACCGTAGTATTCGACGCAATAATAACACATAACAATCGCTTACAAAGATAGCTACATATATTACTTTCGCACCACGGCACTTATTACACATAATACACAGTCATTTATATGCCTTTTGTCCTCAAAGACGTTGTCTTCCAATTACAGCACCCTTTTGCCCTACAGAAGGAAGCATCCCTTTGATACTGTGTCATTTCCTTTCGTTAAAGAAACATCGTTACTGCACCATTTTTAAGGATGAATGCAAGGGGTCGGTTATTGGCTTTCTCTGTGGTTATATATAACTTATTTTATATACGTGAATGATGTTTGAAGACAGTTTGATGTATTAGTTTTAATATGTAATGTAAAATTTTATAAAAATATTAATATAATATAGATGTTGATGTTGAAGTGACCATAGAACTACTCTCACACTATGCGAAGATGAATTCTCTCACTATTTTGCAAGGGTTAATGGTCGTGAAAGCGTTTTATAGTACAGGACATCAAACATAAAATAACTTGCTGCCTTTCTTATTACAATTGCTCATCATGCTAAACATAAACTACAAATTAAAAGTTACATAGTTTCTTTTGTACAATAGACTATGAATTTACACAAATTTTGTAAACACTATTTATAGTCAAGGAGGTGTACACATATTTATGTATAGTCTCTTATTTTATAGAAATTAATTTTCAAGTTATATTTCCTGTCTCCGATTAGCAAGGGATTAAATATTATATATTATGCATAGTGCATTAAATATTATAATTCTTTTGTCCTTGAGTACTAATGAACTGTAAAGTGATTAAAACAGGAGTGACGGATTTCCCTAAATGAGAATAAATTGAGTCTAAGGATCTTTGATAGCTTCCCCAATTATCTATAATGTTACTTTTGAACTTTTAAATGGAACGAGGGTCAATATCCGTATTGATTTAAGATGTAAAATATAGAACTTTAGACGACCTCCGTGGCGCGATCGGTTAGACGCCTGAACACTAATGGTGAGGTCCCGGGTTCAATACCCTGTGGAGGCAGAGTTAAGAACTACGCTTTTCTTCAGCTTTCCAGTCTGATTGTTGATTATATATACTATACATGTATTTATCTATGTATAATATGTATACATCTCTTAAATATACGTTGACTAGTACCCTTATCACAAGTCTTAAATGTACTTAGCAAAGAGCTAGTTCAATTGGTGTAATAATGATCTATAATATTATTATTGGAATTAAAATTGAATATCAAGCTAATATTTGGATAGAGAAGTGTATTTAACAGCCGTATTTGCGGACGTGTATGTCAACTAAGTTATTGTTGTTGCTATATTGAAAAAGGTTGACGTTAGAAGTACCTATAATCGCCGAGTGTGTATGAGTGTCAACACAGCAAAAGTGATTTGTCAGGACTGGGACTTAGGGATGCGTGATCATTGCCCTTCTACAGGGAATCATGCGTGATGTGTATGTATGTATGTTAAAAATAATAATAAAGCTCTAATTTACAGCCACATAAACAAACACAGTACAAAAAGTTTACAAATCAGACTTACAAACTAGGGGGTATATTTTGTGCATGCATAACGTTTTAAGTCCAGTATTTCTTTGTCACTAAATCCATCTAGTATTTGTGTCTCTTAGGCCCTCAGTATCATAAATGATATGGTATGGCCAGTCACGTTCAGATATCCATCATGTCAATTCCCTTAGTCCCGTTTAACACAAAATGCCAATACGCTTTGATTTATGCTGTGCTAATTCTCAAACCGATAAATGTCTGTCAATAGAAGTGCAAGTTTGGGAGGTAATGTAAATGTCTGTCATTACTTGGAAAACAATTACTTAAAGGTTAACGTTGTGTCTTGGAGATGTATGTACATTACATTACAGTAGTATGTATGTATATATATATATATATAATATGCACACATGTGTACACATCATGTTCGTTTCCCTGTAGTGGGGTAGGCAGAAATCACGGATTCCATCTGTCCCGTTCCTGACAAACCACTATCACTTCATTGACACTTTAAATATGGTGTCTATCTGACTGTCTTATGTTTTATTGGGCCGGCCCCTACTTAACCGCCCTTCCATTTCGCCCATGAATACCACCCATTATAAGGACATGACATTGACATGGAATATTATTAACGTTGTCTAGCCCATCGCCTCCAACATTGAGTTTCATTTTGCGAAATCTTATTTTACGTCCCAAAATAGAATAAATTAATCAATTCCACTTTTACCTGATGAGAATTCTCAAATCCTGCATTACTACCGATACCCTTTGATAATAAAAAATGTACATAGAATCCAGTGGACTGAAATTAGGAATAGCGTGCATTAAGCGAAGCCCAGGGTAAGTCCAGGCAGAGGGAAATCACAATCTTCTTATTCCTGTAAGAGGCTTAACGGGGTCTTTGACAATCGGACACGTAGAGTTGCTGAGGAAGAGCGTAGAGATGGCGTCAGGTGTTTTGTTAAAATGGGTATTGCGTGGTTTTTGTTGTCTTATTTAAGTCTATGTTAGTATCTCTGTCTATTGATGAAAGAAGTTTTGCGAAAACGAATAGTCATGCTAATAAGATAAATATTCTTTTGCCATTTCTGTGGTAGACAAGAACGTGACTATTACTATTCCATAAATAATTTGCACCTTATCATTTCTATGTGATTTGTATTGTTATATTGTAACATTAATTGTTATACTAACAATATATCTCCCAAATTTTATGACATCATTATAAACCCGCTTTTTCTACCATAAGTTATTTAGGATTTATAATATATCATTCCACTGCTATCAACTGTAAGGGTTTTACCAAGACATGACTTAATGATAAACATACATTTTAGTTACGTAACATATAAAATGCGAGTAAAAAGTAATAACCTTCAAACCTTAGCCTTCGTAAAGCTCTATGGTCGTAAAATCTTCAGCATCTGCGATTCGAACACGCCGATTTCAAATTTAAATTCAACTGAGACGGATGTGAATTAATACGACTGCGAAATTCCGCTCTTTTAGAGCACCTGTAAATCACATTAAGGAAGCTTCATCCTTTGCTTTGGGAATGGGTTGGACTGAGTTATGGAGTCTATGTTTTATTATGTTAAGTAGAGATTATGGATAGGTTTTCGTTCCTTTAAAGTTTCAGTTTATCGGATTTTCAATAGTCATAAATGTGACAGGTCAATACTCAGTGACAGTTTACATGATGACAATAAATGTAATACGTGATGACCCAGTGAACATGTTATCGTAATCGAACTCTACCTTTTGATTAAAACAATCGTTTTATACATGCACGGCAAAAATGTACTAGTAATTCAATTAATCATTTATTACAAATTTATCAATTAATCTTTTTTACTAAAAAGTATTCTACTGAGAAACAGGCAATGACTTCTATCATCGTTAATCCCATACATACTGTACTAATTATATTAACATCAATAATGCAATCCCGTTCAATGTATTACAGACTAGCCTTTGTTAATACTACTAAGATTCCTTGAAAAGTACCACAGAGTACAATAAAAACAAAGAAAAACGTAGCATTTGTACTCAGAAAGGGTTCGTAGTAATCTATTAGGCTGCTACGAGCCCACGGGCATCTCGTAGCGCGTAGCAACGTAAACAATGATGTTTACTACGATATTTGGCTAAGGCAGTGTTTTGAATGGGCGTTGATTAAAGAAAGGTACAAACAATGGATGTGGTTTATTTTTGGGTTTTTGTAATGATGTAAATAAAGCTGTTGACATTTCAAGTATAGTTTATTACAAGTATAAGCTATTTAAGTTATCAAAATTAAATGAATTTACGTATTTTACTGTACACGTGAAAATAAATCATGTAATTTAAAATAAATTCAAATTACTGGACAAAGATATTGAGATGTAGAATATGCACTTACCTGTTGTCATTTTACAACAACCGTTTTATCACTTTTATCGTCATAATATAATTTAACGTTTATTTTCAAATTTTTATGGAATAATATGAATATATCCAATTATATAACTTCAGTTCATATTAAAATATAACAAATTACCACCTCCATCACAACCTGTAACATTTTTCCTGCCTCCTTGTTCGGCATGTTTCGTGCAAGCAAAGTAAATGTATATAAACTTTATTACTTTTTCATGAGGCGAAAAGGAGATAATATCTTTGTGAATTTATTAATGTACTCAGTCAAAGTATTACACGGCATGAATATGAATAAGAATTTCGGTAACATAAAATGACCCGAATTTATGCATACTTTCTATTTTTACTGCTGTTTTTTGAAAGAATGTGTAGGGGGTATTTTTATGTTAGTTCTTTGAATAAGTTTTTGATGTTTATAAATAATTAATAGACATGTGTCACGTGTATAATGCAAGACAAGGCAGACACAAACTCGAGATATTGAACTTCTATGTCTTAATTGACGTACCTTATAACCAGCTCTTCTGAAAAGATAAGCAGTTAGTGAAATTCTACTGAAATGTCGTGGGTTAACTCTTTTCCCGTCGACTATTGATTTTTTTAATCTACGCACATATTATGACTGACAAAATTTTTCGTTATTTATGTTTGAAAATTTTGTAGGGTACGTTAAAGAGAAATCCTCAGGCAAATATAAAAAGAGGGATTGTGTATACACAAGTTGTGAAGCGCATTGTAAGCTAGTGTGAAGTTAGTTAAATAAAAAATTAGCTTTCATTTACTAACATATCGTCGTTAACAAACCAAAACCTGCTATGTGTCGATTTTTGAGATTTGGACATTTTGATAATTCTAAGTAGTTTAGTAACCTTTAAATCATATACTAAAACTTATTTGTATAAAAAACACACCATAAGCCAAAATATCGACTTACAATAAAATCTGCTATGATATATACGGTATTATTGTTAAACAATTACGTCATTAATTACTAAGGTAAATTGTGAAATCCACATTACCATTCATTCTAAAAGACCTTATACTTCCAATCAACTCCCTACTACACCATACTTATCTCAAAATCACAATATCGGAACTCTGTCATTGCTTGGTTAGTAGCATGAGGCGAATTCCCTTCACGGAGGCTTTGTATTCAAAGACAGAGCCTGAGGGGACATGTGGATTCTTTGTACTGTATTGTCACATCGTTTGAGGAGCCTCTCTAAGGATTGGGGTGGAGTGGAAAGGGCTTTATGTTGGAATATATGTATAACAATACAATAATTAGTTTGAATGCATACGGCTAGTAATGATAAAGATTATTTTACATTATTTCACAGATTTGCTAGCCTAAAGCTGACATTTATATAATTATGTTAGTTTAATTGTTATAATATCTTCTTGGTCACTTTTAGCAGACTTTGAGGCTGTGATGTATTTCGATTAAATATAATAAAGACAAAAAATACGTCATGCAAGAACAACGTAAATCATTTGATTCTTCATTATAATTTACTTCTTTAATAGAGAAAAATGTAATGAAAAGGGAGACATAGTTGTGAAAACATGTAAATAGAAAGTCCTACTCCACACTAAAGTATCCTGACAAGAAACCATAGAGCATCGGGACTCGACAGGTGCTCGTGATTGGTTCCGCCCGCGGCCATTTTTTTATTTATTAGACCAACTTGTTTTATGTAAAGCACTCAAAGAGGGCACTCGCTGTCATTTGCTATTCAGAAGCAGAACTGTTGCAATTGTGTTTTACACTGACATGTGTAATTCTACTTTATTCTTTGTGGTGAATAGGACCTCGGAAATATGTGATTTTGGTTAGTCTTACAAGGATAGTATTGTAAAAGAATTGTGGTTATTGTGACTTAGATATGGTATATTGGTTATAGGTTGCTAGTACAATGTTTTATAGATTTCATTGATACTAGAACCTTGAATCGCCTTCTACGAAATAACGTGAAATATTTCAGCTAGTTTTTATTCAATTTGCATCCCTCACTAACACGCGATTGGTATAAGAATTAATATTGAAAATTTTCTTTTGACACACCACTTGCTCAATTACAAAAGTTTAACTCCAACCGTGGTAAGTGTTTTGATTTGATGACGGAAAACATCGTTTTACAACTTTCATCTTTATAGATGATAATAATGCATCGCATTATACGTTGCTTGCTAGTCTATCGCACAAGAGTTCCTTAAACAACACCTCGATCAACAGGAGAGCAGGCGTTTATCTTCTATTTACATCTCACACTACAACAAAAAACACGTAATAAAAAACCAAGCGATGACAAAATGATTGCCTGCAAACGACAGGAAACCTCGCAAATCGCTATACCTAAATAGCCCATACGGCCCATGGGGTAAAACACGCATTAAGGAAACATGGGACCATTTAGAAATATACGATTTTTTTCCCACAAATGACCACAACTTAACCGCAAACAGCCGAGCACTTGGCATGAAAAATGAAGATTGATATTCAGCGTTATGTTTGGAGAACGTGTGTAGTTTTTTTTTCGAGGTGTAGTTTTTTATTGTGTTTTTTTGTAATTAAGTGGCTTAATTTTCAATTTACATTAAATTATATATACTTAACAGTTAATTATATTAAAAATAATCGTATAAATTGGGGAGACCTCGTTAAACACACCATCTTATATTATCTGGTTAGATAATGCATAATTAGCGCTTTTCAAATTAATACTACTCTCAATTTAGTAAAAAGGTTTAAAAGGACAAAAAAATTCGTCAATATATATTTGATAACTCAAGCCCTGAACATTGTTATAGCAATGCTATGGTGACTTGTTAGTCAATCGACCACTAGATTCTATTCACCCTGAGTTCCTTAATCATCTCTAACAATAAACAAGGAAGAAACTTGTATTCCATGACATTTACAAAGCATTATATTAAACAAGTGTATGAAAAGATATGTAGATGTTATTGAAGCGAAATTGATTTGTCAGGTTCGTGAAAAGTAGAAATCCGTGATTTCATCCTCCCCATCATAGTAAATGGAACATGATGTGTATGTATGTATATATCTAAGTATGTATATACATCCCAGCTTACACAAGACATTGAAAATAAATACTTACATACAAAATATCGCTCGGTATGGAATTTCGTACAATTTTAATGAAATCGCTACACCTTTTGGATAGTGTGAAATATTATAACAATGCTCGGACTTTGATGGACAGTGTATGCGACGGATTTTAATTAAAAATTTCATGACGTCATATCGGAGTATTTGTAGGTTGCGATGTATTTTATGCGGAAGGATATTCAGTTATTAAAGCCGCGGTGAGGTGTGTGTGAAGCGATAGTTATTTGTAAACTGTGTTTGTATGAATAAAAATTGACTTTACAATACACCACATGGTGGCATTAGAAATACATATGTGATAACGGTATATTATATACAGGTCAGGAAATTTTAAGACCATTTTAACACAGTTTTTAGTTAAGGTTTTGTAATGTAATATAATGATAAGGGAAGATTGGGGTTTGAAAGAAGAAGTAGTGACTAAGATTGAAAACACATGCTTCGATGGTTTACATATGTTATGCGAATGAACGATAGATTGAGGAAAAATATGTAGGTATGCCTATGAGATATCCGTTAGATTATACAAATTTTGCAAAATGACGTTAGGTGTATTTAATCACTGAATTTGTATAAATATGATGATATAAATATGAAAGATGTATATGAATCTCTATGAAACGAAAGTGCATTGTCAAAATCAATACCATTTGGAATATTATACCGGTATTTCTGTCTACTCTTCTCTAAGTAAACAGGCATTATATGTACATAGATTGTACGCGAAAGCTTATATTTGGTACAACACTAAAAGGTTCCCTGTTAGGAAGACAGATATAAATACACAGTACCTTCCATTAGAGATAAATAAATAAATAACATTAAGCATGTATATTATATTAAGGTATTTCAAGTATTAAACCATACTTAAACATATTACGATTTACTCTTAAGTTATGTGTAAGCCGAAATCCGCATTCAAGTTTCAAGCAATTAATCCGGAGGAACACAAAACCAGTATTTCGATGCAACAGAGCGATTGTTGCTTCATAATCTAGAGATGCAAGGTATACGGAAGTTTGGATGAATTTTCAAGTAGAGTTCATATGATGGTAGAAAGGAGAGGTTCTTTTTTAATATGTGAGGCTTAAGGCTTCATTAACTTTATTTAAAAGTTAGTTATTATGTAAAAACTAGTGGCTTATGACTGGTAAAAAAATGGGTGACAACATGTTAACAAAGTGCCGAATTCAGATCTCACGGTTAAATTGAAAATATAATTGTTTGTTTTTTACAGAATATTACAGAAACTTCTAAAGATAGGCTATTTGTAATGTTTTCCTTGCATTTCTAAAGTTTACTCTATTCTTGGGATGTCAAAAGCGGTAACAAAGTAATTAAGGTCAATGAATACTACTAAAAGAAACTTTGGACTAATCCATAATGATACCATCACTTCTCAGATATTTAACCAATAGTCTCCGCAGTTGTGTCTACCTTAAAAGAGATATTAGCATATTGTATAGAGCTTGTATATATTCTTTTTTTATTAACTCTATGGTAAATATGTTTGTTTGTCTATCGGCCAGCACTCGTAGCATTTAATTAAAGGAATGCGTTTAAGTCCGTAGCTCTTGATTGTTTTACTTCAGCTACGAATGTGTACTGCGAACGGATTAATTGCATGAAGAATCCACATACTACGGACGGGCAAAAGTTATCTCAGATACACAAATTAACTAGATTAAACTATGTTCAAATTGTTCTGTAGTTAGGTTCTTTCTTTTCTAGGGGTAGTTAAATGTTCTTTTTATATACAGAAAGTATACAAGTCTATTTAGTAAAAAGTAAGGTAGTCACAAATCAGAGATTGGAGTAAAATGCCTATTATTCTAGATAATCGTTTTTTTTAATTAATAATAATGATGATATACAATTATATAATAGTATTCATGAGGAAAATTACTTTCAGACGGAGAGCACAACTTCACAGATGCTGCCAATCACATACATTAAAAGTATATATTTAATTTTTTCTCCTCACCGTACCAGATAAGTGTCTTACAAATTATTAAAATCATAGGCTTATGATCGCGCCTGGAAAATCATGAATGATAAAGTTAAAAGCCATGAATCAGGCAAGATATTTGTCAGAATTATTCAATGATCTATACTTTTCTACTTCTCTCTTACTGGAAAGTAGACGCATACATAAGAATACTAAATAGCTGCCGTTCGTCCCAGCATGTCGTATAAGGCGACTAAGGTACTCGGTGTAAAAGCCATCAATAGGGCGATAGACTAGCAACCTATCACCAATGTTCCTTTAACTCCAATATTTATGCTAAAAATTTACCTAGATGATATTGTATCGCCGAGATTCTGTCAACCCAAAAAGGTATTAAAGGACGTTAATATATACATATGTAAATATACATATATGTAATAAACTCACCTGGCGGTGGTTAGTGCGTCGCACCGAACTGTTTAATCCAATGATTGCGCCAATAAATTAACGTTCAATTCGTTGGTCCGCCGTTGACCATAAATTAGCAGTTTAGTTTAACCACGTACAATTAGTCAGTTCCCTATGTATGTGGGGTTCAATGTACTTGAATGGGGATGAAAAAAGTGATGGAATAGATACCATGCCTCTAAGGTTGTGTATACGAATATATAAGAATGGAGAAATAAGAAGTTCAGTAACTTCATACTTCTCATTTGCTAGTAGACATTTTCTGGCCACCCCGAAGGATTAAAGGGCGTGATTGTACATGCAGAACCTTGAAGGAATTATATCGTTCCATCACAACAAAATAACACAACGCATCCTTTGTGTCATATCCGTATTATAGCAAAACTTCAAAAGCCTTTCTAGGTTGATAGTTTGTTAATAAAATGGGGATCCGTGATCTCTGCCTACCCCTCTGCAGGAAATCAGGCGTGAAATGTATGTATGTTACCAATGTTTTTATACATATCTAATGCATGGATATCAGTGAAGAATTTGTAAAAAGAATGCTAACTAGCTGCGATGGGCTAGCATACTATCACCTATGTTCCATATGACACCACAACCCTAATATTAAAGTAAAAAATTACCAAAAAGATGTTTTAATGTCGCCAAGGTTTCGTCCACCCCGAAAGGGATTAAAGGACGTAAATAAATATGACACCACAACCCTCATATTAACGCAAAAAAATGACCAATGAAATGTCTTCAAGTTGATGATTTCCCGAAGGAGAATAAAGGATGTAAATGTATTTAAAATTTGTATGTACATAATATCATAAGTATTGGACGTCCATGTTAGTACCAAATATAGCTCTTATATGTCCACAGTAGTCTCCTATCAAAAGCACATGTTCCCTATATTGAAAATTTTATTGACGTTTCAAAGGCGAGGCACATATTCACGATTTAATCTTGTACCTTCGATTCTTGAAGATATTCAGATTGTGCTAATCTGGTTCTAGAAAAGAATATTCTAGAATAATGGCTCCTGGTATGTCGTAAGAGATGACTAAGTAAGTTCGCATCATATTATAAAGCATGTTCTGGTGAAAGACTGGAACCTCCTGAATCCATTTTTATTTAATGCTTCCGAGATGCACTTAGATTGCTAACTAACTTTCTTTCTGGCATGACTTAGTACTAAGAGAATGATATGGCATTTATCAGTCAATTGGCTGTCAACCTGTTATTAATTATTTTACAATCCTTTAAGTTATGCATGAGGTGATGTGGAGATTCTGTATGTATGAGCTTCAACTCAAATACATATTATGTAAATTGATAGACATGAGTGTATAAGTACAAACTCTACAATAAAATTCAAATGTTCTTAAACATTTTCTTCTATCCAACCTTTCAAGATCATACTATATACCTATGAACGCTCATTATCTATACGGTGAGGGAAAACATCGTGAGGAAACCTGTTTGTCGAACAGGTAATAGTTGGTGCTTGTAAATGACATGACTTTCCACCTGTCACATTGAAGACTGACTAACTGGTCAACACGAGAGTTCGAAGTGTCCATAGAATTACTACCTTCGCAATTACGGACATGGAAACCTGAACCTCTGAGTGCCCCGCTATGGTTAATGGTCGTGAATGCGTTTGTCCTTTTGTTTGTCTTTATTATCTAACTATAGATATATTTAAGACCCCTACATACTATCAATTAACCTTTTTGGGTACGCACACATCTTTTTATGCCCCAAGGTCCCTGGGACGTGGACCAGATAATTAAACTTTGCCACGACTCATACCAAGTTGGCCCTTTGGGTCTAAATCGTTTTAAATTGCTAATTAATATTGCCTGTACCTGACTGTGATTGTTAAGAGATTTTCGTTTGGAATACACCTTAAATGTTAGCAGTGGATGCATGTATACAAATCGATGTATATACATATTTAATATAATAATTATAGCAGTGAAAGAAAACATCGTGACGAAACTTAGTGGTTCCCCCAAACTGGTAATAATCAGAGCTTGTAAATGGCGACAAGGCTTACCACTTGTCACATTGAGTACTGACTATGTGGTCAACACGTGGGTTCAAGGTGGCAATGGAATTACTACCTTCGCAATTGTGGAGATGGTCACCTGAATCCTGCAAGAGTTTATGGTCGTCTAAGCGATTTTTTATGTAGAATATTAGTAAGAATTTGCTAGCCCACCACCCAATGCATTTCATTCAACAATATTAGTCTTTGCGTTTTCTTCTACAAAAATGATAGAAAGAATAGCACTTTTTACATGTTTATTTCGGTACCAAAACTATTCATACCAAACCTTTACTAGAATTATAGCTAAGCAATAAGTCCCCTCAGAGACATGATTATCCCTGTCATATTTTTTATAATCCGCCCATCAAGTTTCGCTAAGACAGCAAGGGACCCCAATAATTCTTTGATGGAGCGAAAAAGTAGGGGATCAACAAAAAAGTATCCCATCTCGACCGATCGACTGAAACAAATGCAGGCGATACATCACACGACTGATTTATATTTAGCACTCGCTCTTATAATTTTATACGTTTACGTTAAAGCCAAAATAGTGAAAGATTTTTCTAGGCTTATTTTATGGAGCTTGGTCTTAAATAAAGGTTTTAAAATACATGTGTAAACACACATATATATATATATATATATATATATATATATATATATATATATATATATATATATATATATATATATATATATATATATATGCTAGTCTAGGATGTAAAAATCATGGTTACTAGCTGTCGTTCTGCAAGATATGTCAAATAAGCCGACTAAGGGACTACGGGCAATTGGAACCTTTTGGGCAATGACATCATTGTCAGGTATATGCCATATGACATCACAACCCAATAACACACCCGTGTCCCTATTTATGCTATGTACATAATCCTCAGATTACCTCCCAAGAGATAAAAGCTATGAAGTTTATATTATGACAAAAATAAAAGTGTTATACTTAGAACCTAGCTCGTCATATGTGAATATAGTAAAGCCCTAGGCAATGCGTGTATGCCGTGTCAATCAGGCATTAGGGCTAACAACCGCCTATTTCCATCCCTTCACGCGGCTAACAATCAACAGATATGGAAAATACAACTTACGATAGAATACTGCTTTGAATTTATTGCCTTATTTTAAGAAGTTTCCGTTGGTTTTTATTTGGTAGGTTATATTTTAGTATCTATGGAGTGGATATGTATGTGTGTGTGTATATATATATATATATATATATATATATATATATATATATATATATATATATATATATAGTCTTAAGTATTAGATGTAAATATATTTGTAAATAGCTTCTTCTTATCGGTATGTTGTAGGTGATAACTAAGTGAGTAAGAATTAATTAAATCTATTGTTCTGTGACAAATATTCTTTATCATCACAACTACAATTAGTTATGCTACAAGAGAAAGTAAATATGTTGTCTTAGTGGTTCTGACATTCCAAAACTTTTATCAGGACGAGAGTATATGTTAGTCAGATATTAGTTAAACAATCAAAAAGTCCTTTATTCTAATATTAATTACGACTTGCATTTAATATCAATAAAGTGAAAAATGGGTGTATATGATGTTTGTTTACCCGTCTATAGTGAGACTAGCGTGTTTTCTATATATAATAATTAACGTTATTTCCTATATTTAAGATTTTATTTTCTTTAACATGCATACTATCAAGGAAATAGTACAACCGTAAAAATAATACATACACATCACACCTGATTCTCTTTAGAAGAATAGGCAGAAATTTGTCCCGATCCTGACAGACCACTTTCGCTTCATTGACACTCGTACACAATAAATGATACCATTTTCATATTTAGTCCTACAGTACCCCAGTGAAAGCTATTAAAAATATACGGGCTTTACAGTGAAAAAGCAGCACCTATAATTTTATCATTACCACTTAATTGTTTCCACTACGACAATTAACGTTTAGACGATCAATTAAATCGGACGATAATGAAATAGTTTACAACGGCCAAATGTATGTTATTTGCACGGTACATTCTTACTGTTGACATGTTTTTAATAGTAGTATTTTGATGGAAAATCCTGAGTGTATGACATACATACATACACATCACGCCTGATTCCTTGTAGAGGAGTAGGCAGAGATCACGGATCCCCATTTGTCCCGATCCTGACAGACCACTCTTCATCTTCTCATACACTCTCGGCGCTTATAAGTACTCCTAACGTCACCTTTTTTGTATGACAATGTATATAATAGGATCACGCGCCCACGAGCATTATAAAAATTTTTGGAACACCAGCGCCATCAAATTAAGATTACAGACCGACTTCACCTATGTTGCTATCTATTTTTTTCGTGAACTTATTTCAATCGCAACAACCTACCCCCGGCACCTCGCTCCCTATACTCTCTACTCTAATAATTTCTTAGAATTACTTTTGAAGAAACCAGCTGGTTTTGTTATATTGTACCAGATCGCTTTTTTTGAGATAGGAATATTTAGTAACATTTACGATAAAAGATATACGTAGTACGCTTTTTTTATCCTTTACCGCTTCAGTTATGTTAATTTGTATGCATATTAATTATACGCATTTGTACTTTTTCCTTCGACAATCATAGCATCTACATGCAATACCTAAAATCTCTCATGACTACAATTAGAGAACAACACATTCCTCAAATAAATAAAATTCCAAGCCTCTAAGTCTCCGGCTCCTATTCATCCTTACACAACATATACTTGTACACGGCAGGAGCGTTTCAAAGAGCCGCCACTCCGAATGATATTCAGCATAATAAGTTACTCTTTGAAGACAAATCTGTGTGTCACCCTTGTGAGGAAGTGCTTACAAAGGGATCTGCAAAGAGTTATGTGATATTCAAACTCTTTTGATACTAAAACGTCTATCCTGGTTTCAAAGGGGATTATGTCGCGACTAATCTCTTGAAGACGTTCTTGTAGTATAAAATGTGTACGTGTGTTTACAAATGTTGTTTAGTTTTGGGTATGACATAAAAAGTATAACTATCTGGATTTTAATGAAGAACATTGGTGATATTCAGGATATATCCTTCTGAACACATAATAATATGTAAGATACCCGCCTGTCAATTTGTGTACTTACTGACTTCCTAAATAAGTGACGTAAAACTTTAAGCATATTATAATGAAATAAAAATACATTTACGAAATGCGTCGGATACTACGGTGAGGGAAAACATCGTGAGGAAACCAACCTCTTTCCCGAACAGGTAATAGTCAGTGCTTGTAAATGGGGACATGGCTTACCATGTCACATTGAATACTGACTATTTGGTCAACACGTGGGTTCGAGGTGGCCATAGAATAACTACCACGCAATTGCGGAGATGGACACCTGAACCTCTGAAGCGTGAACGCGCTTGTCTTTTATATTAAAATAAATCAAGGATGCTGTAAATTAGCACTGTATTCAATCACCCACCAATCTATCCAGGCATTCAGCAAACGAACCCAAACGGCCAAAGCACTTAGAGCGATCCTCAAACTCATTACTCCAAATCATCGCGCGAGAGTCATTAAATTTTCCACTAAGTAAAATGAATCAGTCTTCAAATTATCGCGGAGTTTTAATATCTTAGAAGATGGGCCCATCAAGCAAAGTTCAGGCGATTACTTACAGTCAAACTCTTTGAGCGGATCTTTTAAGTCAAGTGTTAAGATGGGACGTGAAAGGGATGTTGTCAGCTGCCTGTATTTAATCAATAAAGATGACATAAGAAAGTTGTGTTGTTTGATATTTAAGCTATAATCACCTATTTTTAAAATATTGTTACTGATTGAAGTTTTTTCATGTTATAGGTGTAACACATTGACAGCGATGGCAGTTATATGTTAACTTGTACAACATCAGTTAAAAGCGCCTTTTTTGTCTTTGCTTTGGACATTTTCACTTTTGTTTTCTGATATCTCCCTGATCTCGTATAATTTATAGTGGATTTTATGTCATGCTTAGTAGAAAATATAATTTTTAATAATAGAAAGATAGTTGGAAACTTGCTGCTTAAAACCTGTAATGATAGATTTTAAGTGTTAAGTTCTTTTTGTGCACTAAATATTTCGGTTGAAAACTGAAATTTGGACAATTAAGGGAAGCCATTACGCTCTCCTCTAAGACTCAATTCATCCTCATTAAAGTAATGTCCTCGCTGTTATTAATCACTTTTCACTCCATTAGTACCGAAGAGTTTTAAACGTGGCCGTTTGTCACTTTTTAAACGCGTCATTTTTTTATTTAATGTACTGGAAATTTCATGAAAATGTACCCAAGCTTCTTTCTCAAGGATAGTACTTTTTTGTAAGATCTTCGAACCAAATTACATACACACTCGTTAAGTTCCGTTTTTAAGATCATTTGTTATAGATGTTTGTTGCTAACACTTTACGCGCGTTTACCCTTTCGTGATAGTTAATGACTTGATCGATCACTATCATATACATATATGAAAGTTTATAAAATAATTGTCCATGTTTAAGTAGATAACCAGCATTGTAGTTATTGTATATATTATATGTTTGAAGGTTTGTTGCCATTCAAAGACCATGTTTATCCAGAATAATAGTACGTTTCGTGACAGATGGTGATTGAATTACCATTCTTAGTTAATACTATATATCCAGAGGTAAAAATTATTAGAGGTTGGTATCGTATTTAATTTAGTAATAGACATATTGACACACAAGTTTTCATTAAATCGCTGAAGTTAAGCAACGCTAGGCGTGGTCAATATCTGGATGGGTGACCTTCCGGGTGATTGGTTTCAGTAAGATAAAATATCGTGAGGAATAAACAGTTTTAGGTGAATTTCTCAACTAGGTTTATTCCCAAACAAAAGATTTTAAAGTCTTTAGAGACCGAAGTTAATCGGCTAAGAAAATGGACGTCTTCATTAAAGAAGGATGCTGTGAAAGCATGATTTGCAGAAAACCAAGACGTCATTTGTTTCCTTCGAAACAAGATGATTTTGATATACAGGGAAGCGGTTGGGTTGATCACGTTAACTAAATATTTTCAATTAATATTATTTATTGTTTTGATGAAGTAAGGTTAACTACTAAAACCAAAGTTTGATTAATAAATAAGTATTTATTACTAAGTAATCATTTCTTTAATCGCATTGACCACTAGGTACTATTGTATAAAATTTTGAATGGACTTAGAAAAGGGCGACTTGAATTCATTTAACGCTGTAACCTTAGTATTATAAATATACATATACATCACACCTTTCTCCCTAAAGAAGGTACAGATATCACAGATCCCCATTTTTCTCGGTTCTGAAAAACCACTTTCCCTTATTACACGTACTGGTACATATTATTACATATATGTACATATGCATAAAACCTTAAGAAAACAATAACCCTTACACTCTCTTTTAACCCATAGAAGCGAATAAGGAAAAAAATCCTATTCCCTTTTTCTAACGAAACATACCGGTTCATTTCAACTCCCTAACCAACCTTGGTCATCATGAATCGTTTAATGCACTGCTGTATTATTAACCACTGAGTAACGGCTGGAAGGACCAATAATGTTGCCTTTACCTCAAGGGAGTTTGTTGATCGTTTTCCTACCGCAACGTTAAGTTACACGACTTAAGGTGTGGGCTTAATGTGCATTTTAAGTTAGAGGAAGTTAGGTGAATAGAATTACATACATACATTCACGTCCTTCAATCCAATGCAGAGTTAAGAACTACGCTTTTCTCTGCTTTCCAGTCTGGTTGTTGTTTATATGAATATGCTATATGTATTTTTCTATATATAATAAGTATATATTTCTTAAATATACGTTGATTAGTACCCTGAACATAAGTCTTAAATGAAATTACAAAGGGCCAGTTCAATTTGTGGAAAAGTGCCTCAGTTATAATTATTATAAGTCACTTTTTAGCATAAATATTGGGGTTTTGATGTCATATAGAACATTGGTTACAGGTTGTTAGCCCATCGCCCAATATATCCCATTTACCGCTAGTCCGGTAGTCACCTCCTACAACATCGGTAAGAACGGCAGCTAATTAGCATTCTTAGTCCGTCCCAGCTAGCACGGGACTAGAGTTATACAAGCATTTTATATTGAATACACTCTTTCCCGACCATTATCCCTTGCGGGGTAGTCGAGAGTGATTCTATGGCCACCTCGAACCCACGTGTTAAGCGAATGGTCAGTACTCATTGTGACAGGTGGTATGCCGTATAGCCATTTACTCGCACTGACTATTACCTGTTCTAGTTATTTTCCTATTATTTTACAATTAACATTGTGCATTTTAAGTTACTCATATCGAATCGAATCGGGTGCTGCCGAAAGACCAGTGATGTAGCCTAGCTACATCGTATACTGAGGCAGCACCTATTCACTGCATCAACGGTGTTCTTTGCATATTTTTTTCCATGTTTGTGTTTTTGTATGTTATGTAGTGAGTAAAGTTTTTTCTTTCTTCCTTTCATTTTATAGAAATATTTAAGCCCTAAAAATATGGAGAGTAATTTGGCAGCCAATTGACATGCTTGGCACCGGTTGTAAACTTTGTTTAAAAGGTGAAAAAACAGATTTAGAAAACAGAGATATTTTACAGAAAATCTCTAATGATTCATATTTATAATAGAGACCTCTAACAGTTAATAATAAATCATGCTTACGTCGTTTCATACTTTAACTTTGACATTTCAGTCCGTAGTAAATAATGAAAAGCTCGCCTAACTAATACCGTGCTTCAAAGTCTAAATGAAGAAAAATGTTTATTAAGGTTTGCCGTTTACTAAAAATTTCATTAACACGGGCAATGTTAGATTGCGTGCGATCCATTGAAGCGAGTGACAGCCCAATTTAAATTCAAAACAATGGAATGCCAGCGAACTATAAGTACCGCCGCCGAAATTACGCTTTAATTAGTTTATCCCGTGCTTGGGCGAGATGTAAATATACTTAGCTTGTTATATAGGTGCCATTGCATCTGTAATAATTGTGATTTTTGAGAAAAAGATACTTATAGAAAATATATAAGAAAAAGATAAGTAACCTGTCACACATTTCACAATAGTGTACAGTACATCCATCACAACATAGATAGTTTAGGTAATGGTAACGGAAATATACGTAGACTAGCACATGGGTACTAAAACAAATTTTGCATCACTATGCCGCAGTTTCCGATTGCAAAAGTAGATAGTTCAATAAAATTTAAACCTAAATGAGCATGAGAATAAATAGAAAATTGTTAAGGAACTTAAGTCTTAATTAACTAACTAAGGGGCTAGTTCAGTTGGTGTATTATTGTCCTAAATATAATTATTATTCTATTAGCAAATCTTGGTTAAATATGTATTAATTCTCATGCTTATTTAGGTTTAAATTTTATTGAACTATCTGCTTTAGCAATCAGAGACTGCGGTATAGTAATGCAAATTTTGTTGTTTGCTTGAACTTTAATCTCGAAGCCATTATATTTCAATAACCAATGTGAGATATACAAACCACAACACAACAAGTACTCCTATTTAATGACTTTTTAAATTCACTCCTTGTGTTCATAAATACATACATACATATAAACTCACGTCCTTAAATGCCTTTCGACAGATGATTGGATATATAATATCTGCTAGGTCACTTTGTAACATAAATATTGGGGGTTGCAATGTTATAATGGCACAGTCGTAACAGGTTAGCAACACGTCGTCCAATACATTCCATTTACCCCTAGTCCTTTAGTCACCTCCCACGACATGGGAAGAATGGCAGCTAGTTAACATTCTTTTTACGTCCCAGTCCTTCACAAGACTCCTTATGTTTTTGATAATACTTCCGTGGCATGGCTTAAAAATCTTAACCCTTCAGAGTCGATTTTCGGCACAAGTATTACCCGTTTTTACCCCACCTTACTTAGTGATATTGGGCCCACAATCCTTAGTAATTCTACCCTTACCCCTGCAAGAGGTTCTATCAAAAAGGGTCTGCCTTTGTTATGAAAAGTATGCATAGAAAAATAAAGAGGAAATATGCTAATACTTGATATGTGCACTTCGGGATGAGATCCTAAAATAGCATACGCAGTTGTAGGGTTATAGTTAAGTTTTTATAGAGCCTAAGAAATTATAAAAGAAGAGAATTTATATTTATTTGTTTTAACGTTAGAAGTATCCATAATAATTCCTTACAAATTCAAACTATTTACTATTAAAAATAATGAATAAATAAATATCTTTCCACAAGTAATATGAAAATACTAGATTAGCTTTGAACTTATAGGAAGTCCGTTTATAAGCTAGCATATCAATAAAACTTCATATAAGGAATACACATTGTATTCCAAATTATATTCTCTCTTCATTGCCTCAACGATACTTATATATACTAAAAAGAAGGCATCTATTCAAAAATATTGTAGGGGTTATATATTACATTACATATATGGGTTATATATATATATATATATATATATATATATATATATATATATATATATAACCCATCATATAACAAATATGAAGCCCTAAAATCCTACCAAGCCATATATTACATATATTTATGTACTACCACATATCAGACCATTATCCTCAAATTCATAACAAGATTCAAAATTGCCACTGTATGCAATTTTCGTCCCCTCTCATCCGATTGACCCATCCATAATCCTGGCTTTGCTTCCCATAATAAGGCTTAGGTCCCCTTAGAAACCATTGCAAAGGTTACTCGTAAAATAGTAGTTTTATTATCTCATTACCCTGTTCGACATATGTCACTAGTTTAAGATTTTCATCAATTACTTGAGGGAGTGAAATGAATTCTCGTTCTTCAATTTGGCAAACTACTTCTATTTATTATTGTATATAGTGAAATTAAAAGGAAATGCTTTAGGTATGGCTACTTTTAATGTATTTTTTATTTTGAGATTAATCTGTGACATTTATTTCGCATTGTATAATTTATTTAAGTCTTGATCTAATATGCGACGATAAAAAAATTTATCAACTGCAATTCTTCTCGGCACGTAATGGATGGCAAAAGATATAGAAATATAAAATTTTGTTGTCATGAATCTTCGGAGTATAGTTTAGAATTAACCCTTTAGTATCTATTTAAATCTTCAAACATTTATCCTTATATTGAATAGAATACCTGCTAACTATAACTACTGCCTATCCCTCAGGATAGGTAATAGTCAGTGCCTATATACGGTGATACGGTTGACTACCTATCAAGTTGGGTGCTGTCTATCTAGTGATACGCGGGCTTCGAATGACCCACACCTAACATGCCTTCGAAATTTCTCTCCCTGACTGACTCGACTCTGACTACCTCGCCATAATAAAAAAAGGGAATGTGTATACACAAGTCGTGAAGCGTATGTTTATGTTTTAATACCTACTAACCAGCTTCCCTACACATGCTAGTTGATTAAAACACAGGTAAATTGTATCTTTTAGACTATGGGATAGCAACCTATCACAGCCTTCATAGCGATTAAACCCCGATTATTCCTATTGAAAAAGAGCATCATAAATTACAAAAACCAAAGCTCTTGTCACCCATAAAATAAAGTCCAATTTCACACTTCAATTACTACACTCGCCTTTATTCTTTTCAGCACGACTTAACAATATCCAGCGTAACAAAACCAATACTGATTGACCTGTAATTCAGTACAATTTACTTACTAAGACAGACCAAGATTGTTGGTGTATACGTTGATGAGCGAAGTACAAAGGAGGTTCAGTAGTGTTTGTGATTTTCAGTCTCGTGTCAGACGTCGTACTGTTAGGACGTGTTTCGTTCTCCGTAAAAGGTGTATTACGTATTTAGTTTCGGAAATTAATTTTCGTGAGTTTAATTATATAAAGTGGGTTCTGACTTTATTGCGGCTAGCTCAGGTATGTGCTGTTGATTTGTTTTCTTGAAGTTTGTAGGAAGTTGTGGGTTTTGTAATTAGGAACTCTATGAAGTGATTTCTTAAGTAATTACTAAAACATACTTTTGAAGTTTTACGCTTAGGAACAACCGAAAATGAAGGTTAAGTAATAAAGAAATTAATTTATGATATATTACTTGAATAGAACTATACCCTTAGTATTTCGTAGCATCTAGAGTAATAATAAGTTATGAATAAATATTTTTCACATGATGTAGAAGACAAATCTTTTTAATTATACATGAGCAAGGTAAAATTAAATTATGCCTAAGTTAAATAAATGTTTTATCCATATATACATAATCCTTTATTTTCATTCGGGTAGGACACAACTTTTATAAAAAATGCTTCTTTATGACGATAATAATAATTAAATATAATTTATGTGTTACATAAATAAATAATTATTTAATTATCTTAAATAATAATTTAATTATCTTAAATCATGCATACATGCACTTCCATACACACTCCCATTTATCTTGTGGCGGGGTATTCAGAGGCTTGAGTGCCCATCTCAGAAATTTTGAGGCATGTCAAGTGTAGTATGTATGTTATCAAATCAATAACAAAAAAAACACAATTAATAATATAAATATTTATATAAAATATATTTATTACTTAAATTAATGTTATTCTCAATCTTCGTTCCATTTTGGGGTAGATTGAATATCAAGCATAATTAGTTAATTCATCCACATTAAAACTTCTTAAGAGGTTAATACAGAATATCACAAGCTTATTATACAATACTTATATATACAATATAATAAATTGATTTAATTTACTCTTAGTATGAAATCTTCTACAAAATGCCAAAAAGTTTAGTTGATAAGGAGTCCAAATATGACCCGAAAAAAACATTATTATTATTGATATAAAGTTAACTGTTATTATGTAATGAAAATTTTAATACAATTATAAGTTAATAAAATATAACTAATCACTGGTGTAAAAGCTGAAGCTTAGTGATTAAAACAATTAAAAAAATAACTTTTTATGTCCTTTAACACGGTAAAATAAACTGTTAATACTTTCAGTAAACTCGAAGCTTAAGTGACCAATGCAATGTTACTAACCTATCCTAAAATCAACAAATAACCTTATATATTAATGTTCTTACATCACATTAAAGATAAACAGAAGGTTAAAGACATAAAATTATGTGGTAATTAATAACAAACACTAGTATAATATTCTTATATCTATGGCACTACATTTAATAAGGTAGATAATATTAATATGAATGTAACTACCTACCCTTCTAAAGGATTTTGAGCGTGATAAGTACATATTATTAGACCGCACCTTGCGTGACACTATGTGTGTAATGTTTGAATAGATTTCATACACAGTTCGCTACAATGTGACTAATTAAAAAACATAGGGCTCCTAATAAATAAAGTCGTTTTTACTTACGTACGCACGCAATATTTGGTGAAGGGGCTACTGGGGTACTGTACGAAAATTCGGTCGCAAGTTTTTGGAATAACTACCATGTTTTAAGTTTTAATATCTCTGCACTTGTGTTCAATATTATTCAATATAAACCGTGATAGTCAGAAACGTAATAAAATACCTAGAATGCAAAGTGAATGTAAAGTAGCTTTTTTCTGTAATGACTAAGGCAGTGGGTGCTAATAGAATTTATAAATAATAGGAAATAAGGAATAAGTTAGAAAACCTTCATCGATATTCTAATTAACAACTTTTATGTTGTTGCCATATGTCTATACCACGTATATATGTATATACATATACTTTCACGTTTCTTAACCACCTAGGATGTCGTAGAACCTTGAAACTATAATATCACCTAGGTTAAATTCATCAAAACTATCGTGGTCATGATTATATTAATATAAAATTTTAGTAACAGGTTGTTAACTCATCGTCAAAAAATTATTCGTTATTTATAAAGCCCTTTTACACTATATTCTAACCCCACTACTACTGATCCATTACCTATCCAGTTCTAGTTAGAAATGTAAAAAGAATGCTAACTAGCTGCCGTTCTTTCCGGTATTTCGTAAGCGACTAAGGGACTAGAGGTCAATGGAATCTATTGGTTCAATAGGTAGCATCCTGTTTGACGTAACATCACAACTCCAATATTTATGCCAAAAAGTGACCTAGGAGATATTATATCTCCGAGGTTCTGTCCACCCCAAAAGGGATTAAAGGACATGTATATATATGTTTCTATATGATTAATAACAAACGGGACTTATCGCGTAAGTTTTTATATAATAAAGTTGTATTAATCATGAGTATAAATCGCGAATCTCTTAAAACTATAATTATATGTTTCTAACCAATGCTTACGTGTTGATGGAAAATTAAGGTCCCATTACTACTCGTTACTATTAAAACTAGTGGGAACTATCTCCATAAATAATACCCGATGTCCGGCCGCAGGGGGGCTCTAGTGAATAACTCTCCATTATGATTTTGACGTAAATGCACTGTTGAGGTTATGGCCGCCTTTTAGTTAATTAACGTAAGGTGCGTTTTTTGATAGGGTTGTCAAGATAACTAAAAATTTTTAATTTATTCGTAAAACCAACATGTATATTTTAGACTACGTAAGATAGTAAGTTTGGTACTACTTCTTTTATATGGTTATAAGGATGGAATATAATCTTATGAATAATTGGCTATTATGCTATTATTATATAAAATGTGATCCAGAATAAATTTTCTTCTTCGACATTCAATTCATCTTAAAAAAGCTTCGTACATACTCATAAATATTTAATCCATTTTGGGATAGTCAGAACCTAGGGGATACCCTAATATCTCCTAGGACATTTTTAGCATAAATATTGGTTGTGATGTTAAAGAACTTTGTGGGTAGGTTGCTAGCCCATCGTCCAATAGATCACAATGTCCCTAGTCCTTTAGTCACCTACTACGACATTCCTGAAAGTCTCAAATATAGAGATCCCGCCACGTAAACTGCCACAGTTGGAGGCGTCGCCACAGTCGCGTAATTCAGTGTTACCAGTAAACACGCCAAAACTAGCACTCACTGTGCCATACGGCTCGATACATTATAGGTTTCATTTGTAACGGTCTTTGGTTGCAGAGCTATAAACTCAAATAAAACAAATTAATATATCAAAGTCAAAATATGTTTATTAAACTATTTCAAACATGATTAATAATTAACGGGACTTATCCTTCTTATTATATATTACATATATTATGTGTTCCTTCACTCTGTACGCAATAGACCGTTTAGTGTGTTCGACGTAGGATTTCCCACAGCTGCAATCAATCTTATACACACCCTTATATCTTATATCATGAGTATAAATCGCGAATCTCTTAAAACTATTATTTCAAACATGGCACTGAGCATTGTCTTTACATATTTTTTACCGAGGTTAGATCAGCGGAGACCCTAGCTTGGAGAAGAACTAACAAGAAACTCCGGAAATCAATTTATTATAATCACCCTTAACAAACATAAAAATTACAAAGAGTGGGCAAAAAACACAACGCTGGTAATACTAAATTTACCTTTCATACAAAATAACACGCAATGTCGGTAACGTCAAATTTAGTTCCAAGTTTGGCTACTGCCACCTTATGTGGCGGGATCTCTACATTTAATATCATTTTAAATGCCACCAAAAAGTCTCTATATTATTTCCACAGAGAAAAGACGGAATCTTTGACGTTCCATCCGAAAAGAGGTGAAATAACATAAAGCCTCTTTGTTCTTGTCAGCTGACTTGACATGTTACGTCACGTTAAAAATGCGCGGTTTACATAACATGAAGCAAGTAGGTTTTTTTTCTCTCTGGAACGTATTCTGTGAGGCGGCGAGCTTAGATATAAACTCATATTTTTGGTTTCAAGGTATCCAAGTATCACGATAATAATAATAATATTTTAGGACAATATTACAGCAATTGAACTAGCTCCTTGGTAAGTTCATTTAAGACTTGTGTCAAGGGTACTTACTAGTCAACGTATATTTAAGAAATATGTTCTTATTATACATATATAGATAAATACAAATATACTATGTATAATCAACGACCGGAGTGGAAAGCAGAAGAAAAGCGTAGTTCTTAACACTGCCTCCACCGGGAATCGAACACGGGACCTCACAATTAGCGTTAACCAATCACGCCATTGAGGTTGTCAAATAAACACTAACGAGGTAGTAAGGGTCTTGAATTTCTACCGTTTACACGTCATTACATGTATATTATTCTAATTTACATGTGTAGCTTCTACTGTAGTATGAAAAAATGTAGGAAATCTACTCTTTCATATAATATTTGACTGCCAAGCCACAGTAAAAAAGGAGTGTGAATATTTATGTCTATTTTTACATTTGTTCAGGCTATCAATTCAATTTTTTATGATTTATTATTCCTTTGATAAATTCAAAGTGTATTAAAGTAATAAAATATACACATAAATTATCATGTACCTTCTAATCTTATTATTATTATTATAAAAAAGGAACAATTAAATCAAACCGTTGTACAACCCTACACTATACTGCAGGTCAACAAAATATTTTAATTAATTACCCATGCATCCGAATAGTTAAATTCTAATTTTATTAAAACCGAACACAATAGTCACTAATTAACATATCCAGGAAGTAACTAACAATAAACGTTTATTTATTTTAAACAACCATTAAATAAGTATCTGTCTTTCTTGTGATTATGGCGGAAGAAATAAAATTTTATTCTTTCTTATTAGCATGTTGGAAGAAGTGAAAATAATTATATTCGAATCTTAAATTTAAAACAACAAATAAAACAAACGCATTCACGACCATTAACCCTTGCGGGGTAGTCAGAGGTTCAGGTTTCCATCTCCACAATTGCGAAGGTTCTATGGACACCTCAAACCCATGTATTTACCAGATAGTCAGTACTCAATGTGACAGGTGGTAAGCCATGTCGCCATTTACAAGCACTAACTATTATCTTAAATTTATTTTACTTTATTATTAGAAAAAAATATCTTAATAAATAATTAATTAAAGTAATTCGTAATAGGGTAGACAGAGACTTGAGTATCCACCGTTATATTAGATAATCTGTACCAACTCAAATCCCACGTTTCACTAGATAGCGCAATGTGACCCTTGGTATTCCATGTTGTGTTTACAATATATTGCCCTATTACTATTAATGAGAAAACACACGTAGTCCTCTGAACAGGTAATAGCCAATGCTTGTAAATGGTGACCCAGCTTACCACCTGTCAAGTTCAGTAATGACTATCTGATTAACGCATGGGTTTGAGATTGCCCAAGGATCATTAACTCCGCAATTGCGGAGATAGAGACGTAAGCCTCTATCTACGCAAGCGTTAAAACATCATATGGTGTTTTTTTCGGGTTATAATTATAACCTAAAAAACACTTAGATACATATGCATTACACCTGATTCTACGTAGAGATCACCGATCGCTATCTTTCCCGATCCTGACCTACTACCTTCACTTGATTGACACTCATAAACCTCATACACACTCGGCGATTATAGGTACCCCCAACGTGTCCTTTATTTAATATGGCTTCTTACTACTTAGATCTACTAAGATAATATTATATTTTCCTAGTTCAGACATGTACGAAAAATAATAAAGGAATTAATACATACACACACATCACACCTGATTCCCTGTAGATTTGTAGGCAGAGATTACGGAACACCATCTTTCCCGAACCTGACAAGCCACTTTCGCTTCATTAACACCCATTCTTTAGTTATAGGTACTTCTAACGTGATGTTCTTAATCAATTTGGCGTCTTAATACTTAGATTATATTACATGTTCGTGTTTCAAACATCCCTGAAAAATAATAAAGAAAATTATATCAAAGTATGATTCAGACTAACTAACCATTGTGCGTACCTAACGTGAACGTAGAGCCTTAAACCGTTATGTCATTCGCAGTTCATTGAGTCTGAATGAGGATTAATTTTGCAATCAACTTGTCCACTGTCATATGAAGCTCTTCATTATGGCTGGCTTCGACCGCAAATAAGCGGACGTATGAGCGACACTTTATTTAAAACTATATTTAAGGTTATAATTGCCAAGGGGATAGGCAGATGAGAGTCATTGCCTAATTGAATGATGCTGAGTGAAACCTTTGCCTCACCTTTTTGTATTTTTTAAATGTTCATTTATGTATTTTTAGTACTATTCATACTGTTTACATGCATGGAGACATACACTCTATAATGTATAAAAGTATGGATATAATAAAAGATTATAAAGAATTAAAATATTTTTTAATTAGTCTTTAAGGACTAAATTGTAATGTATATTTGATAGTGTTGAAACGTCCTAGTACATTAGTATCAAACGAAAAAATAATGCTTAAGTATATTTTTTTTGTTACATACATAACATTTTAGTTAAATATCATAATGCGGATTTGATGATGTTAATAATTAAATATTTGCAACAAATTACTAACAGACTTTTAAATCTCTTCAAATTGGTTACCTTAGCTATATCTTAAAACATATAACAAAATACTTAAACGAAATTAAATCATTAAAATTAAAGGTCCTTATAATTGCTACTGAAGATCTAATCAAAACGTATCTAATGAAAAAATGCGACACATTGCATTGGCCCTAATAAAAGTTGACATTCCCCATTTTAGTTCCCTTGTTTAAAACCAGATGGCGCACTAATCTGATCATTAGCTCAATAAAAGAACTCCCTTTAGCATTTATATCTAAGGTGGTCAATATTGTTTCCTCTTTCTAGCAGTATATAATAAGAAAGAGAGGATGCTATAAAAAAGGAATTATTTTAGTTTCTAACATTTGTATTAAGGGGTTCTTTGATTAGTTTAGTAAAAGGGCGAACAGATTGTCACCCTATTAGTGAGTAATTGAGAATTAGATACACATTAGGGTGTCATGTGTTGTGTGTTTTATATTGAACTTTGATACGGCGACGAAGTGTAATGTCAGCAAAACTCTAGTATACTATTTTAACTACTACCTTCTACCAACTATACTAACTTCTAATATACATAGTATTTAATTAATATGTACATATTTTTGATACTTTTCTATAAATATATGTGTGTGAATACTTATGAAGTACATTTACCTGGATGCCTTTTTTGGGTTATTAGATCTTGTATTAATTTGTTGAAAGTCGATTACTAGACTTAACGTTACTTTTATATGTTTATATATAAATATAAATACGTATATACATATATATACAGTCTAAATAAATATCAAAACATGAAACACATATTATAAATATGATAAGAGGCCTTTAAAATCTTGAAAAAACAAACCGAATATCTGGGGTCAAGTCACATGTCTCACATATCTTAAAATAAATTTTAAAATTCTTCGTTTCAAACATTTTAATTTCTCTATTTTATTAACATTTCCTCATCACTCTCTAAATACTTATATTTGACCCATGATATGTTAATAGCCTCTTTTTAACAACCTCTTATTATAGCCAATAGTCACCACCATTTCACCACTAGCCTATACAAACCATAGCGTATAAGACCATATATATATTAACCCTAGCATATAAGACCAACCCACATCGAGTGCCAGCGGATTCGAAGTTAATTGGAGCAGCCACAACTCACAATGGCTTCATTAGCTGATGCTCAGCGGTTTTTGATTCATTCGATTCCGCCCATTAATCGATGATTAAAATTGACAAATTGTGTCCTGTTACCCAATACGATTATGGGAAGGGTGTAATTATGTGTTATACTTAATATGGATGTAATTATGTGTATATTGTATATGGATATGAAGGGTATAAAGGTATAATAATAATATTGTAAGACGTTATTCCACCAATTGAACTAGCCCCTTGGTAAGTACATTTAAGACTTGTGTTAAGGGTACAAGTCAACGTATATTTAAGGAATATTTTCCTATTATATATATAGCATATATAATCAACGGCCTGACTGGAAAGCAGAAGAAAAGCGTAGTTCTTAACTCTGCCTCCACCGGGAATCGAACCCGGGACCTCACGATTAGCGTTCAGGCGTCTAACCGATCGCGCCACGGAGGTCGTCGAGGTACATATATGTATGTGAGGTGGAAGGGCAGACATGTATGAGTTGCATTTTAAGAATTTCTTTAAATAACGTTTAAATAGGCGATGAAAAAGGAGACATTTAGGTTGTGATTCACTTAGAAGGATGAAAAACATACATACAAACGCTACACGAATTGTGTATATACACTTCCTTTTTTTATTGAGGCGGGGTAGTCAGGGGCTTGAGTGCCTTTCTTCAAAATTTCGAAGACATGTTAGGTACGGGGCACTCGAAAGCCGCGTTTCACTAGATAGACAGCACCCTACGTTATAGGTAGTGAACCCTATCGCCGTATATAGGCACTGGCTATTACCTTTCCCGAGGGGGATAGGCAGGTACCCTCACGTTGTTTGTGTTTTTCCCTCACCGTTAGCGAGTGTAAATAATGTATGTAAATGAAAAATACATATTTAAATTTCTTTCACTTGTACATGCCGGGATTCAAACCTAGGACCTGAACCTCATAAGAAGTCAAAGTTCTTACCCACTGGGCTACAGCCGCTATAAGGATAAAATATAGGTTTATTAAGACAATAGGAAAATATGGGTTTTGTCTTCATCATATGGCATCCTATGAACTATCAAATATTAGACCGATCTACTTAAGAATAATCATAAGAGATATTCTTCTTCAAAAGCAGTATAAAGAACAGAATAGCATACAAGTATGACGGTTGATATAACATATGTGTATGAGGCATGAGATTTATCAAAATAGAATTTGTCAAGTTCAGGATCGATAGTCTCCGCATGTGAATGAATGAATGAATGAATTATAACACGTGTCGACGTATTGACAACTCATCAATTTGTTGGGAGTGACACATCGTTGAAAACTTTTAATTGTGGCCATCAAATATTCATTAGTCGGTTCGTGTATCGATGTGTTGTATCGATTCTTTTTATTATTTCGATACAACTTTACGTTTTAATGGCTTTGGATAATTTGTCACATAATTTGTTTGGAATAATTTGAGTGATTACAGCTACAAAGACTTTATATTTTATTTAGCGATAGCAGAGGTTTGACAACAATTGTTTTTGAAACAACGCTTTTTGGACAGTAAAAGCTCCTTATAAGATTTCTCACAATTATAAGACCGCAACCTTGTTTTTAATATCTTTTAGGATGTAATAGCAAAACTTTATTCTTTATCTGCTGTAAATCGAACTAGAGATTTGTATACCTTTACTTTCTATGCTACATCTAACACATGGAAGACATTTTTGATACAATACTTAATTGGTATATTAATATAATAAATTATTAAAATTTCAACTACCTGGTCGGAACTATTAATTAATTTAAAGTTTTCATTATCATATCTTTCAAAATATCAAAAAGGCAATTTTAAAACTTTCAGCGGTTCTCATTGATGCTTACAAAATAGCTAGTTACATTTCTTTCACTACCAGACTAGTACAATATTTCATTTATTTACCGTCTTATATAAGTGCTTTAATTTGACAATAAATATTTACAATCAAGTGAAAATATTTTACTTTTAATTGTACAATTGTAATTGGACACTTAAAAGTAAGTAACACTTAAAGTAAGTTAAATTTCGTATTGTTTTTCCGATCATAATTAATTATAAATAATTGCTTTAATTAATCGTTTGATATCAATTGTATTATAAATTGACCACTGCAAGCTAGTTTGGTATTTTTAAAATATTTCACCAGTTGCCATAAAGATCAATGTAACCATTAATCAATCCGCTACTGCGGATATGGACACGTGAATCTTTGATAATTTTATAATGGATAATATTTTTGTAGTCAACGTATCTTAACTGAAAAGAAGTCTAAGGTTTACCCTTATGAGTATTAGAGGTACATTTTAGTGCTTATTATGTCTTATTTAACGTAAAAATATAGTGCTCGTATTCAACTTTAATTCGACTCACCACCTATCACTTAAATCCTTTAAAATTATTTCAAATATAAGGTCTAAGGTTAATTGTCTCATAGACACTAAAGTGCCTTATTTATTTCGAGGTATATATAACCTAGACTACATAATATCATCTTAGGTATTAAAGGGCTGTTACGGTATTAGTATAAAATAACGTATATAGTGACTAGCAATAAATTCATTAATAATAATAAAGCATTTATTTACAGCAACAAATTACTTACTAAACATTAGTTATTTCATATAATATGACGCAAAGAAAGATATATAACTGTTAGTTATAAATTCTATTTTCGTCCCTATCTCATTAAATATATCATAATTACCTTAATGAAACAAAACGTGGCATAATATATCATATCCAGTACTCGCTACCCTAATTTAAAAATGTATACAAACGTTATTAATCAATGTTATATATTAGAGCTTTTAACGTAAGCATCACGGGGTTTTAATGGTTTCGGGGTAGTCATAGGTTGGGTAATATCCATTAACCTATGGTTTTTCTATATGTATTTCAGGTTACATTTACTAACTTGTTAATTGATAGTCAGCATCCCAAATTTGATTTTATAAGCAAATTATATGCTATGCTATCGTCTGTAACAAATATATACTATAACCAAATAATAGAAGTTGTTTCAGCATAGCAGTTTTTTTTACATTAATCGCTATTTGCTATAGCGTTTATGCAGGTGTATATGTTCGCGTTAAAACCGCTACCAATGATAGACCGAATCTATAGACAAAATAACTTAAGTCTTATTTTAATTATTGAGACAAATTATTAGAGGTAAAGTTTTCTTTATAAACCTTTACTCATATTTATGAGTAAATACTACTACACTTAAAACTTTATTTAGTCCTTAACATAACTGACAGGATAAGTTTCATAAATAATTAATAAAACCTTGGCATTTCACTTCATATCCAGTCCAGTGCGCTCCCTAAATTAAAAACGTTGTCTGCCACTTACATAATTTATGGATGTTTATACTAGGACCATTAACCGTTTTAATTATCACTATTGTTCCAAATTTTAAGGGTCTATGAACCCGTGACGCATTTTAATTGAAGTTCTACATGAAATCAGACGTGTGTTATGCATGTTTTATACTGTACTGGACTTAGACATGAATTTAATATTTCTAGTTGGTAATAGGCTTTAAATTTGAAGGTCTATTGCATACTTTATTAAGATTTAGCATGTACGTTATAGGTTCCCAAGTTTCCTTATTAATATGTTTGCAGCCAAGCTAGTGTTACATACATACATACCTACAAACACATACATACTTATGCACTTACGGCCTTTAACACCTTTCAAGATTGACAGAACATCGGAGACACTATAATAGTACTGAGGCACCTACATCATTAGGTTTAGCATGACTATTTCTGGTTGTGATGTCATATGGAATATTATTGACAGGTCGCCATCCCATTGCTCAATGGATTCCATTTATCATAAGTCTCTTAGTCGCCTCCTATAATATGACAGAAAGAACGGGACATAATAAAACCGCTGAAAATTATTAATATTATTAAAAATATGTGACCTAACCTAACTTCACAGTTACGTAAACCAATATAAAATATAAATATCATGCATCTTAGTTAACATTCTACATTTAAAACTCTTCGTAAAACTTGTCAACACACACTTGTTGACACCCGACCCTCTGACTACCCCACAGGGTTTGATGATCGATTGTCTATCTTTTATTAGACTTATAGTTTTAAGAGATTCGCGATTTATACTCATGATTAATAACTAGCGGGACTTATCGCGTATGTTTTTATTTAATAAAGTTACCTTTTTTTATTAGACTTGTCAAACATAGTAAGTAATGAAGTCCCGAACCTGCATCAGTCAGTCCCAGACCCGCACAAATACACTTCAAATGAGTAATTAGCCACAACGTACTAATTATATCAATTTAAACATCTTATCCAGTCATTGACTGCATCTGTATTAGTTTTAATTGACATTCATTTAGATATTTAGCTACGCCAGTATAAATGGTTGATTGAGTTGACAACTTCCTTGTTTTCTGCTGGATGGGACGTAAATTGAGAGACCAGCTGTCTTTTTAATAATAAAGACCTTACAGTATACTAGCTTGTATACTACTACAAGCAATATCAAATAATTAGCCACATTTTTATTTTTCAGAAGTTTTCATTACATGAAACATAGATGGCACTGTAATTAAAATTAGATTTTCATATTATATTCTTCGCTCCTATTAGTAGCAGGGTGATGTTATAAAGCCTAAAGCTTTCCTCAATAAATGTTGTATCTAACACAAAAAAAAAAATTTGAATTCGAATGAGTACTTCCTGAGATTAGCGCGTTCAAACAAACAAACAAACTCTTCAGATTTATAATATTAGTATAGATTCGTATTAACAAAATAGTGACTTCATTGTGTCCTCACGATTCGACCAATGAGACGTGACAACGGTTGTCTGCGATTGGTCAATGTGACTTGTTTATTCATTTACTAACGTCTCATTGGTCAGTTCAACCTCTGTATAATATGCCGTCATAGTAATAGTTACTTAACGTGGTAAATAGTATCGAGTGTACTATACTTTAAGTAATTATTCAACAATTTACTAAAATGGCCCTCTTATAACAGGTGCATTCATGAAAAAAAATATTTACTAAATTTGATAGAAGATTTTATAACTATAACTTTCCTAGGATTATCGGGAATTCCTTAAAAAAATATAATTATGTTTGTTATTGTAGGAAATTAAATAGTGCGAATATCGTATATGACACTGTAGCCAATCAAGTAATAGTCAACCAAGCAATCTATTTAAGCCATTTAGATACAAAGAGGGATTCCAATAAATAGCTATTATAATCTTTATAACCTATTGTCAACCATAGCTAACCAAAAAAATACAAACTCTGGGAACAGGTAGGTTATCTTGCGATGTTTTCCTTCATCGTAAAATTCGGTACATTTGCAAAGGTACTATTATTACGAAAATATACATAGAAATTCATGAAACCTTTCGATCGGAAATGGGATTTGAACCCTGTACTACCCAATGATACAGAGTCAAGTCAAAAACTGAGCAACGCTGAATCATAAAATATAAATATGAATATAACTTATTACTACTACTCGTAATAAAATAACTTAGTAAATTATTTTCACTATCTACTTTCCCATTTCACTATTTTCACCATTTACCTTTTGTTCCAGATATGTGAGAGAGCCAACAAAACATGGACTTGAAATACTTAGTCCTAATGATAGCGTTCGCCACTATAGAGATCAACCTGACAGAGAGCAGACAAAGTGACAAACGACGATGGAAGACAGAAAAGAGCCACTTTCCGAATTACATAAACGTCTGTGACATACAAGATAGGGATTCTAAGGTCCACTGCTATTGCCAGCATCATATAAAACGAGCAACAAGGGCTGATTGCTGGGTCTTCAATGGTGGTATAGCGGAAGACGACCCTTTTTGGTCCAATTTTAATTCGCAACCGTATTTGCAGAAGCTTTCCTTTAATGTTAGGGCTGATGGTGGTTTGCAGTACATTCCCTCGAAGGTTATAGTCCGTCTTGAAAAGTTGCAGAGTATTAATATACAGTACGCAAATATAAATGTGATACCGCAGTTCGCGTTCACAAATTCGACGTCGTTACGCGAAA
Organism: Leucoptera coffeella; assembly: GCA_030578115.1. Taxonomy (NCBI): domain Eukaryota; kingdom Metazoa; phylum Arthropoda; class Insecta; order Lepidoptera; family Lyonetiidae; genus Leucoptera; species Leucoptera coffeella. The sequence goes on along the minus strand of JAMBLF010000115.1, from coordinate 263,532 downwards.
TAGTGTTGACGAAAGATAAAATTACGAAATTGGATTTTATGGCGTTTGCACATTTAATAATGGTTGCTAACATAAGTTTAGTGGATAATCAGATCACAGAATTGAATAGAGACGTGTTCTATACATTGCCTAATCTCCAAAGACTTAACCTAGCAAGGAATTCAATATCGGTAATGTATGAACGATGTTTCACGCACCTTAGTAACCTGATAGAATTGAATTTGAGCAATAATTTGCTCGTAGTTTTAGACAGAGAGCATTTTCAAGGACTTTCCAATTTGGTTACTTTATACTTAAGGGCCAACCAAGTAACTATGATTGGAGACTATACGTTTGCTGAGCTGTGGAATTTACAAGAATTATACTTAGATGGGAACGCGATTGAGTTTATAACGGATCGAGGTTTCGCAGGCTTAACTCAACTGAAGAAACTATCTCTAAGTTCGAACAAATTAACGCATCTATACAAGGATATTTTCCCAGAATTCAGCAAATTGGTGTACCTGGACCTGAGTAATAATCGTCTAGACACCATTTTGAGGGATTCAATTGAAACTTTCTGGACGTCGATGGAATCTCGAAATGCCGTGCTCAATCTTGATGGTAAGACATATTAACTACTTATATACACAACTGCCCATTCAATTTTTTTATTATCTTTGTAAAAATGTGATGTTAGAAGTACCTATAACCACCGAGTATGAGAAGGTGTATGAGTGTCAATGAAGTGAAAGTGGTTTGTCAGCATCGGGACAGATGGAGTTCTGGAGTGATCTCTGCCTATCCCTCTACAGACGTGATGTGGTTTTTACTAATTATATGCACACTCAAGTTTATTCGGGTTAGAGTTATAACATACTCTTCTCAACATGTAGTACGTCTAAATACATGATACGTGATTTGCAATCATAAATTCATTCCCAGTAGTTATAAAATGTGTAGCAGCTGAGTATCTACAGATTCATACAATAATAAACTTAAATACATATCTACATGCATCCACATCACGCCCGTATCTCTGTAAAGGGGAAGGCTGAGATCATGGATGCCCATCTGTCCCGATCCTGACAAACCACTTTCGTTTCATTGACACTCACACACCTCCTCATACACACTCGGCGGTTATAGGTACTCCTAACGTTACCCTTTTTCAATATAGCGTCTGTCAGAGTGTTATATGTCTTATTGGGCCGGCCCTTACGTAACCGCCCTCCCACTTCACTCATATATATTCCTTTTGTCAATATGCTATCATTCATCCGCATAAGATGTAAAAAATAAATAAAACAATAAAATTCCTTTTATTCACACTAAACGCACACTTTTATTACACAAATACAGAAAATAATTATTTATATAATAATATACATTTATGGAACCAAGCGCACATGGTAACCCCGCGCAAGTGTGAATAGGATTTGTCTCAGCTAATGTTGATTGTGTGAACATGTACAAAAAGTATATAATATATACTTACATTTACATATATGTGTACATAGAAAGATAAATAAAACAAAAGACTACGATACCCCTCACCAAGTTAAACAATCGAAGGCATTAACTTAATCAAACTTTAACTTAAATTATCTGTTACTGATTAACCCTTATAATTCTTAAGGAAGCAAAAGTTAAGTTTACAAGTAAGTTAAACTTAGGGTGGTTTCTTTTGTTTTTCTATCTGATTTGCCGTGTATGTGATAAGTTTTACAATTGGTAGGTTCGTTTCGTTGTTTATTTACTGAATAGTCTGGTTTATTTATTTGTAAGTCGGAAAGGCATCGTAAGAAAAATAATTTATCACGTTACAGTAAAAGGAACAATTAGATAAATAGCAAGCTTTAGTCCAGTTAAAATAAAATATAACCACTATTTAGTCATGTTCTATGAAGCGATTGTAGAACTACATATTATTATATGATAATTTTTTTATGTTTTTTTTTATATCAATTAGGAGATTCAGAATCTGTGCTGTATATACAAGCATACTTATTCGTAAGAGAGAGAATGTAAGAATGAATAACCAGCATCATTTTAATTATTGTAATCCTACTTATTAATTTAATGGCACGCATTGATTTCATATACTGGTACATAAATATTAAATTATATTATACTCTATCGTCTCTTACGACATTTTAAAATAAGCAACCTAAATTTCTATTGAAATCCAATACTACATTATATATGACGTAATAAAAACGTCATAAGCGTATAATATAGAGCGAGCACGTAACAATTTAAACGCGGGTCGTTAAAACTTAAATGAGGTTAAAGCGTGAATGATTTAAGAAAGCACTAAAAGGGTTGCGGGTGGCTTAAAATTAATAGGATTTATAAAGGGATCGTATCAAATGTGAGTGAGTACACGTACCTATATATGAGTTATGATTGTAGTCCTTTTAAAGGTAGTCGGAGGTTGTAAGACTGATAGAGATATGGAAAAATCTTTGGTCATTATTGACGTGCTGTGCAACGGATAGACACTGCCCTAAATAAGCATTGATAGGTTATGTTACTTTGAACAGAAACTGACTATAACCTTTTTCTAGATATGCATTTTGTATGACCGACATATTTTTTTATTGATGTAAGGATAAATAAGAGCTGAAATTTTTTTGTAAAATAAATATTTATAAACATACTTATTGGGTTTTCATAACTCTTACTACTGTGAAACTTAATTCCTGAACGTATTACGTTTGCAGAATTCTCCTTGTACTTCAAATTTAGACTTTAACAGACATTTACTATAACAGTTCTATACCGAACATATTCAACGCCTTTTTCAAGTCTCTAAAATTTGGGTTCCCATTGTAACTAGAAGAAAGAACAGATTATCATATATGAGAATGTCAATTGGTGTGAATGAGACCAGAGAAATTTGTCAGGACTGTCCAAGATGGCTATCTCAGCACAGACGATACGCGATAGTCTCTACCTATCCCGTCAAGCAAGTAGAAACATGAACATAAACATCAATAAACCAACCTCCTCAACCTCTTTTTCAAGAAGTCCTTCAAATTCCAATTTCGCAGAATTAGGAACAACGCTGAACTAGTACTGGAACAAATAGAATTCCATCGGTGCAAGCTGAAACAGTTACGTAAAGCCTTAGAAACAATTTGTCTGAATTCGCATAGTAGTACATTCCGTGTTGCATTAAACTTAGTTTATGCAGCCAATCAAGTGTGGTGGAGTCGAGCGTGTGCGATTTGGGAGAGCAGAAGAGAAGCTTAGTCTGTGATAGCTAGGACGGTAAAAGAATGCTTACTGACTAAGGGACTAGGGGTAAATGGAATGCGCGATGGACTCGCAAGCTTTTGTGACCAATGTTTAAAAAGATATTACATCCCGAATATTTGCTAAAAAGTGACTAAGGAGATACTAAATCTAAATCTCCGAGGTTTAGTCCACCCCGAAAGGGATTAGAAGACGTTAATGTATATGCATATGAAGAGTAGCTTACTCGAACTAAATAAAAAATAATCTAGAGGTTGATAAAAAAAAGTAAACGATAACTTAAAGAATATATAATGGAAAATATAATAGATAAAAATACATTTGCGTCGAATACTACGGTGAGGGAAAATATCGTGAGGAAACCTACCTGTTCCCCGAACAGGTAATAGTTAGTGCTCGTAAATGGCGACATGGCTGACCACCTGTCACATTGAGTACTAACAATCTGGTCAACACGTTGGTTCGAGGTGGCCATAGAATAACTACCTTCGCAATTGCGGAGATAGACACCTGAACCTCTGACTACCCCGCAAGGGTTAATGGTCGTGAACGCGTTTGTTTTTGTTAAAGACTGAAATCTAATGATCTGAATCTGATTTGGGATAATATAGTCATATTCTATAACTATGTAAGATTTAAGTCAAGTTTGTATCTACCGTAAAAAGGAAGTCAAAAGGTTTACCGGTCAAGAAGCGTATGATATACCTAATAGTATGCACGATTTGTAAGTTTGTCACAATCATATCTTATTATTTACTTAATAATATTGAGCTAACTCTCTGATTTTAAATTATGAGGATCGTTGGCTATCATTATGCTAAAGTACTCAAATTCTCATATACCTGCCTTAGGTGGGAATTCTAATGATACTAGTACAACAATGTAGGTAACTGTACTTTGTGATTGGCTAATTACTAGTTTAAAACATTTCTACATCATGGTAACTAAAGGATTCTAAATATGTAATAAAAGTGTTAACTAATATGTTAAATTTTCATTTTTTACTCCTGTTAAAAGCTAATGTTTAACTCATGATAGATAGCTTATTTTTAACAAATAATTGAAATTGTAAACTCTTATGTAGTGATTACCCCTACGATGGCATTTTACATTACGTTATTATTATTATAAATTGATTACATAGGAAAAGTACAGTATTGCAAGTTTTGTACACTATATAAATATTACGCTTTACGGATTTTTCCTATGCCAATATTCATACCAAAAAGTGACCTATAAGATATTGTCTTGACGTAAGAATATACAGAGGTTAAGCTAACTAATGAGACGTTAGTAAATGAGAAAAAAGTCACATTGACCAATTGCAGACAACCATTGTCACGTCTCATTGGTCAAATCGTGGGGACATGATGACGTCACTATTTTCCTAATGCAAATATACTATAGTTTTCAAGTTTCTGTCCTCCACGAAAGGGATTAAAGCACGTGAATGTATATGTACGCACGATACCCTTACATATTCATTTCATGATGAAGTAATACAAAAACCCAACGTACCGTGAACGCAAACGATAATGCTAGTTAAGAAAAAATGGAAACAGATTTATCACTCACATCTTCATTATAATAAGCTACTGGGGACATCTATATTATACTTACTGTCTTTTATCTTTGAGGTAGATAATATCTTCTATGTCATACACACACAAATATATTTACTGTGTCTTTACCATTACAATTGGGGTAAAAATGTCATCAATAAAGATTATTCTTGTTAAATTTCTTGCCCATCGTTTAATTAGTTCTTTCTTTTCTAATTGTTAGTATGTTCTTATCTTTACGCATAATATCAAAAAAATTCTCCAAAATGTAATAAAATTCTATAATCTTTGAATATTAGTGACTATTTCCTAGCATCACAGCTAAATTAATTCACTTTATTTCAATTCTTTTTCAAAATTCCATAATAGATTAATGAAGACAGCCACATGTTCCCTACCTCATTGTCCAATAAATTAAATTGATTTTTAGAACCTTAGTCACCTCGTAAGTAATTCCAAGAATTAAGGCAGCTATTTACCACTTTAGGTCCCAAATTATCTCGAAATCGAGCTGTCAGCTCGCTTCTTTATTTACGCTTGCAGCAGACAATTTCGCTAATGACCTCGAGCGCATTAGCGAAATTTAACAAACGCGCCGCTTTGCTGCAGATATTAAATCATAAGTTAACAAAGCCAAACTAACAGGCTGTTTGGTCGCAAAATATAACGGGCATCTCTCAACCGCAAAATATGGCGCCCATTAAACTGTCACAGAGCCGAAATGCCTGCAATTCACCTTGATTTAACCTAATCGGATTAGTTTCCTGTTTCGGTCCCCCTTTTTCCCGTACGATTGGAAAGAGAGGTCGGATTCGGACTGGAATGAACATGGGGTGTCGGATTTGTAATCAAGTTTTCGTGTCCAATATTTCTCCTGGATTTGAGTTTGCTATTCATGCGAGTATTAATCTTGCTTTTACTCTGGGTTTTATGTGATACAGACAATCATGTACTGACATGTTTACATTGATTGGATCACCGAAATTTACTGTCAAGCTATTTTATGTTTCGTTTAGTGTCAATCTCTTTGATTGTTCTCGTCTATTGTTTAGTTGATGACTTGGTTATTAAAGTGAAATGAAGTTTCCTCACATTAATGTCTTTCATTGTCAGTAATAAACAGCTTTTAATACAAGTGATAATATCTCGGCTATAAAATCTTTTATAAGTTCCTAGACTATTCGCTACGATTTTAGCTTTATTGGAAAATCACCTGCTTTACTCTAGCTATATCTATACATTTTATACAAAAAAAAATTATCACAATTTTTTTCCGTTCAGGTATTAAAGTATTATTCGACATTTAGAATAAAAACTATACAGGGTTACAATATGTTGACGGTACTCGAACCATTATCCAGAAAACATAAATATTAAATTAAGGATATTAATTCGATAAATATATGTTTTATGTCCACAGTATTTAGTCGTTTTTAACAATATAATGAAATGGACTGAACCACTATTATACAAGGCTTTATTTATGATCCTAACACTCTATTTTTGTTCACAGGAAACTATTTCTTCTGCGACTGTCGCCTCTCTTGGATTCACACTCTAAGAAACAATACCAAAAGCAGATACGTCAAGGCTTCATTAAACCGGATCACTTGTGACTATTCTGACAGCAACTTAATAGACACGTTCACAACAGAAAGAGAAATCAAACTAAACACAGAAAGGGACAATAAAATAGATGTGGAACTTGATAGAAAACCTATAGAACAAAATTACGATGATACCGATATTGTTGAAGAAACGTATGATGATTTCCAACAAGATATAAACCCAGAACAAGATGATCAGGTAGTGGTAAGAAGAAAAGTGTCCATAAAGAGATTTGTGGAAATACCTATAGAAAAACTGCCGTGTCCTAACAAGAACCAAGATATGTTAGGCCCAACTCAGGATGAAGTTAAATATTATCAATCATCGTCTAATATCGTGAAATCTGTTAGTCTATTTTTAATTGTGTGTGTACTGGTTGGTTTGTAGCGTTAATAACTTTGTCGTTGTATAGTATAGTAATAATGAACCAATTTGGTTAAAGTTTGTATTCGGTCATCGAAAGGTAACAACTAGGTGTGCATCTGGATTGAGGGCCACTTTTTCAAATATTGGACAATCGAAATGAAACTCACAGGGCATTTAGTAAAGAATTAGTAAAAACTATAGCATCTATTCTTAAATTTCTTAAACTTGAAACAAAAAAGTTATTGTCAAAAAACTGTGGCCCTCAATCCAGATGCCAGCATTTTCTAGATCTCGGAAAGTACGAATCCTGGGATAATGCTGTTTATTCGAGGATTTAGTAAAGAATTTCTTAAAAAAATTAAGAAAAACTCAAATCTCAAAAATGCGTTTAATATAGGTTTAGGGCGATTTTGCTATGGCCCTCAGTTCAGAGGTCGCTGACTTTTGGAATCATCAAAAAATGAACATTTCTATACAAAAAGACTAATGTAACTTATATTATCTTGAAGCTCCATGGCTCAATGAATTAGTAATGAAGAAATAACGATACAAAAGCGAATAGTTTAAGAGAAAATGAAATTTGAATTTTCATCTGACGTACAAACTGAGAGCCCTAAACTTTCGACGATATTGACTAAACTAAGCCATCTACACTAGCGTACATAAGGATGACTAATTTTACTAATTTTTTACTAAATCCGTGCAATATTTACATGCCTCTAAATATCACACTTTAAGAGGAAAATGATTTTGAATATTTATATAGGAGAAAATTCTGTAGGGTGACTATGTTATGTGTAAATATAAAAAAGTATTCGACGTCCCGAACCAAATACAAAGATACATATGAACCAAAGTAGCTAGGATTGGAGATTAAATTGCCTACGCAAAGTCATCAAACACTTATCTATGGTGGAGATAGTGATCAGTCCGTTTGAAAGTAGAATCAGTGTGACAATCGTCTATTTATTCATGTATTCTTTGAAAGTCAATGTGAAAACTTCAAATATTGTGTTCTGTAATGTGTCAATTACAACCCTAATATTTATGTATGCTAAAAATTGACCTATGAAATATTATCATGTCTTTGAGGGTATGTACAAGGTATATGACGAATATGTTACGGTTTTATTTGTTGCGTAAAAATAAATAGAAATGTTATTAATGAAATATAAACATAGATTATTAGAATATTTTCATATTTATGCAGTATGCAGTTTCTTTATACAGTCCTTAAAAATCAAATGCAATAAAGTTCGTATTTCTAAATAATTATTTTAAAATGTATTTAACACTTTGATCTTAGACAAAAGGCCGAGAAGCGATAAAATGTATTTTAATATATTTGAATAGTCCGTGCTTGACTTGCTGTTTTTATATAATTTTGACATCTGTCAGCTTGATTAGATGAGTGATGTTACATAATTTATTAATCGCCAATAATCGCCAGTTATTTATTGTACCATTGAATTTTTCGTACACCATATGGAACATTAGTGACAGATTGCTAGCCCACCGCCCAATAAATTAATAATAATAATATTTAAGACAATATTACACCAATTGAACTAGCTCCTTGGTAAGTTCATTTAAGACTTGTGTTAAGGGTACTAGTGAACGTGGATTTAAGAAATATATAATATACATATTATATATAGATAAATACATATATAGCATATATAATCAACAACCAGACTGGAAAGCAGAAGAAAAGCGTAGTTCTCAACTCTGCCTCCACCGGGAATCGAACCCGGGACCTCACGATTGGCGTTCAGGTGGTTAACCAATCGCGCCACGGAGGTCGTCAAATAAATTGCATTTATACCCAGCCCCTCAGTCAACATGCCTAGCTAGAATGGGATATTTAGGCGTAATAAACCCCCAATTATCCATCTGTGCTACAATATACTACAAGAACACGTCAAATACTTGCATATACATATTTTATTTACACATAACATAGTCACCCTACAGAATTTTCTCCTATATAAATATTCAAAATCATTTTCCTCTTAAAGTGTGATATTTAGAGGCATGTAAATATTGCACGGATTTAGTAAAAAATTAGTAAAATTAGTCATCCTTATGTACGCTAGTGTAGATGGCTTAGTTTAGTCAATATCGTCGAAAGTTTAGGGCTCTCAGTTTGTACGTCAGATGAAAATTCAAATTTCATTTTCTCTTAAACTATTCGCTTTTGTATCGTTATTTCTTCATTACTAATTCATTGAGCCATGGAGCTTCAAGATAATATAAGTTACATTAGTCTTTTTGTATAGAAATGTTCATTTTTTGATGATTCCAAAAGTCAGCGACCTCTGAACTGAGGGCCATAGCAAAATCGCCCTAAACCTATATTAAACGCATTTTTGAGATTTGAGTTTTTCTTAATTTTTTTAAGAAATTCTTTACTAAATCCTCGAATAAACAGCATTATCCCAGGATTCGTACTTTCCGAGATCTAGAAAATGCTGGCATCTGGATTGAGGGCCACAGTTTTTTGACAATAACTTTTTTGTTTCAAGTTTAAGAAATTTAAGAATAGATGCTATAGTTTTTACTAATTCTTTACTAAATGCCCTGTGAGTTTCATTTCGATTGTCCAATATTTGAAAAAGTGGCCCTCAATCCAGATGCACACAACAACTAGATCAAAGTAATGATGATATTCTTGTATTCGAAGACCGAATATAAATAAGGATTTAATAATAATTAGGTTTACTATTACATAATGTACAGTTTAGTATTGTACAGTAATTTTTAAGCAAATTTTCTTTATGTAATTGAGTGTCAATTATTTTTTACTGTAACATTGTTGTCATTATTAATACTACATCCGTAAATGACATTCCCTTACTTTTAATACCCAATATGGTGGATCGAATCTTAGAGACATACGAATAACTCCTTAGCCACACGTAATATCTAATTACAAGGCGTTTGAATAGAATAGCATTTTTAGATAGATAAATAATATACCCACGTCTATTATTCCAAATGGGGTTAGCAGAGATATTGATAACAATGTATTCCATAACCATCTTTAGAAGCTGTTCTTCAGGCTCCACCCACTGGCCTTAAGGAGCATGTATCCAATTTGATCTCTAACGATAACCTAACACCGATTACTTTTGTCCTCTAACCATGCAATGGGATATGAATTAACCATTTCTAAGACATTTGTTACAAACAATTTAAGTATCAAAGTTTCATATCATATTCAGCTTTGTACAATTGTTTTACAAGAAAATCGGCTCGACCAAGACCATAGCAACATGGCCAAAACGTCGAGTAACAGAGTAACCATTTTTCTTGTAAAATGAATGAAATCTCTCAGAAATATTACATACAATTGAGTCACCTTGTTTTTAAAACCTATGAAACATAAAACCTTAGGCTTTTACATTATTAGCAATAGCCAGCGCTTGTATATTAATATTATCTGTTGATAAATGGGTTTGCAGATCCCATAAGTCACCTATTACATGTAGACAAACACACGTAAATCCCTGACTCTGCGAATAATCCCGAAAACCCACCTGGCATATTTATTAACAAACTCCGCGACAAGAATACTCGTAATTACGAAAGTTCATTTATGCTTCAAACTTCCAAAGGGACACGTGTAAGAATGTTCTTTCTTAAGTAATTACTTTTGTTTGTGACGACGTCTGAATGATCAATGAACGTCATTTTTGTTCCCATTGTTAAGCTTGAGAGGGCTGAAAAGAAATGTAGTGTGTATGTCGCAGGGTGATTTGATATTTGGGGTTTTTGCAAAAAAAACCTAGTTGTTTTGCGAAAACGCGCATTATTAGATAATGGTCAATCCAATCTTTACCCTTGTACTTATGATTAATAATTAACGGAACTTATCGCGTAAGTTTATACGGACAGTCTGCCCGTGACCATGGCTACTGCAAAGTAGCCGAAACGTCGAGTTAATAAAGGTAATTTTATTATATATAAACTTACGCGATAAGTCCTGTTAATTATTAATCATGAGTATAAATCGCGAATCCCTTATACTTATGTTACCTATCAACAGAATTTTAAGTAGGTTAGTTTAATATTTGATAAACAAATATGATTAAAACGCCAGAAGCGAATCGTTTTTGTAATAGTTGATCACAATTGTCTAATTTATCCGTGTTTACGCAAAATGCCTAGGTTTTTTGCAAAAACCCGAAATATTAAATCATCCTGCAACATATAATATAATAGCTCAAACTGAGATGGATGATAAAAGATAAGAAAGTTCTAGGTTCATTTCCTAGCTAGAATCTCTATTGGTTATGTTCTTTATTTTTTTCTTCATCCAAATCCACCGTGACAGTATTCCATGCAGTCGTGTATAAGCATTGTCTATTGCATATTAGGTAGAAAGTAGACACATAGATACATACTAAATGTACATAACATACATACATACATAACATACGCTTCACGACTTGTGTATACACACTCCCTTTTTTATTATGGCGGGGAAGTCAGAGGCTTGAATGCCCAACTCCGAAATTTCGAAGACATATTAGGTATGGGTCATTCGAAGCCTGCGTATCACTAGATAGACAGCACCCAACGTAATAGGTAGTGAACCGTATCGCCGTATATAGGCACTGACTATTACCTATCCTGAGGGATAGGCAGGTTTCCTCACAATGTTTTCCCTCACCGTTAGCGACTGTAAATTACGTACGTAAATGAAAAACATATATTTAAATTTCACATGCCAGAGTCGGGATTCAAACCTTTTTCAGGACCTTTCTCATACAAATTCTTTTTGACTTACCCAGTTTTCTTAGTACTGCCAGTAAATTAAATGTTAATTAATTATGTTGAATTGTAAGAATTATTTAGAGTTCCATTGTAAATATATTTAAGAGTATGCGTGTGAGTTGCACCTAACTTATTCTATGTTCTATTTTACTTAATAAATTATAGATTGGTACTTTTGTACTGTATTTGTTTTATTTAAACTCCTGTGTCATATATATGTAAATGACAGTCATATAGGTATCAAAACTTTTTAAGGTAAGACCTGCAGAACTGAAAAGGGTGGTAAGACAGAAAAATCCAAAGAACCTATCGTATTCAATTTACCCCTGATCCCTTAGTCGGCTCCTACGACATGCTTGGAAGAACCAGTTAGCATTATTTTACTTCACATACGTGATTATGGTACATACTAAAAATATACACGACCACAAACTCCTGCAAGGTAGTCAGTAGTTAAAGAATCAATCTCCAAAAACGCGTAGATAATTATTCAATGACCTCTTCCAACTAGAATGAATCAAATAGTCAGTATGTATCGTGACAGGTACGCCGTGTCACCATTTCTAGGCACTGGCTATTACCTATTTGCAGATGAGTTTCTTTGCAAAGTTTTCTCTCATTATAGAAATGAATATTATACTAGGAGTGTGTCTGAGAAGATGTATGAGTGTAAATGAAGCGAAAGTGGTCTGTCAGGATCGGGACAAATGGGGATCTGTGATCGCTGCCTACCCCTCTACAGGGAATCAGGCGTGATGTATATTACAATTATTAGGAAAGTATAAATAGATAATATACAGTTGCTGGCGGTGAGGGAAAACATCGTGAGGAAACCAACCTATCCCTCGGGTTAAGTAATAGCTGGTGCCTATATACGGCGATACGGTTCACTACCCATCTCGTCTATTTAGTGAAACGTGGGCTATTAGTGGATGAACATGCCTTCGAAATTTCGGAGATGGGCACTCAAGCCTCTGACGACCCGCTACTATAAAAAGGGAGTGTGTATACACAAGTCATGAATAGTATGTGTATGTATCAATAGAAATTCAGTGGTACATACTCGTGTCGAAGAAAAACTTTAATTTCATATTTGCGGTAATCGTTGCCTTCGTTTGTTTCTATATCTGATTTCAATTAGGAGCTGCATGAGATACAAATGGATACATAATCATTCACATCCACTCCAAAAGGGATTAAACCCTTTTGGAGTGGACAGAACCTTGGAGATATAAAACATCTCCTTAGTCACTTTAACACTTAATACTTTAACTTCTTTGCAAGATTTCTTTTATATCACGTTTCTATCAATCATTTTTATCTATAACAAACGCATTCACGACCATTAACCCTTGCGAGGTAGTTAGAGGTTCAGGTTGCCCTTTCTACAATTGCGAAGGTAGTAATTCTATGGACACCTCAAACCCACGTGTTGACCAGATAGTCAGTACTCAATGTGACAGGTGGAAAGCCATGTCGCCATTTACAAACACTAATATTACCTGTTCCACGAACAGTTAGGTTTCCTCATGACGATTTTTCTCACCATATAATTCGAAGCATTTCGTAAAAGTGTTTTTATTACCAAAATGTACATAGAAATTGAACTTCATTTTCATCAAGCGGGATTTGAACCTTGTACCCACTGATACAAAGCCAAGCCCCAGACAACTTAGCTACATCGAATTACTTATTATCTATACCACTAACTTTCTTACCATTATCCATCACGATGTCTATAAAACCTTAAACCCTATATATCTACAGCGTGAGCCACCTATGTACTTATTGGTCACAAAATATCTAGAACATAATTACATCATGTTTTTGCACTCGGCACCGCTACTTATATGTCTGCATTATTATTTTTTCTTAGCGATGAGATTTTATTAAGGACATGGACACCAACCTTTGTAAAGTACGGTTTAAAGAAAATAAATACAGTTTCACTTTCGGAGTGTTATTCTTCTATCACCAAGTAACAGTTATCACCTAGACAAGAACATCCGCAAAAGCGTATGTACTATGTAGTCTCCAAAACAATGCATTTGGGCATACAATGAACAATGGGTCACATTTATTTGTGACAGCCCCTTGCAATGGTTCCGTGGAGAAAACTGCGCGCGACGTGGACAAATTGTTTTAAAACTCAAAACAACCGACAATACGTGATCTTGGCACATAAATTGTAGACCATTTTGAGGTTTAAGTAAAGAGGTTTAATTCTATGTTAGGATATGAAGGAAATTAAGAGTTGTATTCTGCGTTCAGTGAGTGCGCGCTTAAATTATTATTGGCGTCGTTGAATATGGTTTTCAAAGCATGTGTTGATGAAAAACTTTACTAAAAATAATGTCTCAGGTTTTGTAAAGCCACATAAGGGAAATTGTGGTTTAAGTATATACTTAAGCATTTCGAGGATAAAAGAAAAAGTGACAGATCTAGAAAAACAATTCAACTAATAAAAAATTTCGTAAATGTATTTTTTTACGCAAGCGTACATAGCAAATCATTGAACTTCATTTCCATTGGTACATGCTCAAGCGGCATTTGAACCCGGTGCCCACTGATACAGAGTCAAGCCCCAAAGAACTGAGCTACGTCAAATTTTAAAAAACCAGTGGATTTTATTGCTTACAACATATGTAATTTGCTTAAGCATAAACTCCGAAACCAACCCAAAAACAAAAGCCACACAATAAAGCCGAACAAAACCAACAAATTTCGAAACAAACATAGCGACACTAGCAAGTAATAATTCATTCGTTTATTAAAAATCCTTCAGTACCAAGTTCAGGGTGAAAGAACTACTTGAGGCGTGTTGGCCAATAAACTCTCGCTGGAACGTTAATCTTTCGACATCTGTTACTGTGGAGCGAAATTGGGGACTATTCTGTAGTTTGATATTTGGTACAGTGGGCTTGGTTTGTTTGAAATGTGTAATAGTGTTGAAGGTATGTGTATTTTTTTGTCTGATTCAGTAGGTTTAATGAGAGAATATAGCTCTAGAGGATGTATTTGAGATGTTCACACAAAAGATCAATGAACGGATGCGATTATAAAATTCGATAAATAATTTCAACGATGAGGAAAAACATCGTTCATTTAGAACAATTAAAATAATAAGACTTTTATAAGATAATTTAAATAAGTGCATGCATCAGTGCATCTACGTTTAATTTGAATTTTATAGGTTTATACAGACAAAATTTCACGCGTTCATTAACTCTTGCGGGGTAGTCAGAGGTCCAAGTTCATCTCCGCAATTGCGAAGGTAGTAATTCTATGGCCACCTCGAACCCACGTGTTACATATTATAAAAAAAAAAATTATTTCCATAAACACGCCAATCTCTAACTACCTTCCTAGACACACATATCATAAAGTTTCTTTTACATTCAGTTTACGCAGCATAACTTTTACACCAGAATAGTCCCTTTGGAGCGTGTCTCCCTAAACTCTTATTAGCAACAGGATAATGTCTGGATAATGCGGGGGACGTAGTTGGCATTCTAAGTGCGCGATTTTTGAGCCCCAATTCATTTTGCCGACGAAAGAGGGGAAAGTTTCGGCCTGGTTCATACGAGTGTATAATAATATTTCTGGACACAAGATATTATGTTTTTTTGTGAGCTTGATTGTTTGTGCTGGTTGTGTGAATTTTTAGAAATACTATTTGGCGGTTTTTTGAAATTGTCTTATTTTCGACGAATGGTAATAAATAATGAACAGCGAACTTCTTCTGTTATTAAGACTATTGTAGAGTTACACTGTTAAGTAAAAGTGAACAACGTACGTACATTTGTCTTTATAATATCATGTTATCAGGTCGTTCAAGTAAATATTTACTATGTGGTGACGATTAAAGATATCGAGAAATGTGAAAATAAATAGCGATTGGTATAGAAAATATGACATTTTTGCAATATACAATACTTTTCCCAAATGCACCAACTACGGTGCGGAAAAAATCATGAGGAAACTAACCTCGGTTACATTAATCATTTGTCAGTCACATTAAATGATTACCATCTTGTTAACATGTGGGTTCTAAGTGGCCATAGAATTACTGCCTCTGTAATTGTGTAGATGAATACGAACGTTTAACTACCTCGAAAGGGAAGTGTTTGTTTGTATTTATTTGTATCAATAACACTTAAGGCGAATAAATCTTATTTCTAATACTTTGGTGAGTAATATTTATTCTTATAAAAAAAGTGTCACCGTGTGAACAGGCTCAAATGTATCGACATTTTGAAATATGACGCTCGGGGGCATTCCAAGTATTTTGAGAGGTGAGTTTGTTCACCAATTTTACAATTTATCAAATATTCTCGTATGAATTTTACATACACAGCACGTATTTAAAAATGTCTGTAATCTGATGAAACGTGGATTCTGATTGACCAAAAACTTGTAATGTGACAACGTCGATAACTTAAGGCTATGACAAACTCAAAAGTTGGTTACTATTGACCTATTGGTCAAGGTGCGTATGTATGTATGTTCTCCTCCATTATTCAAGGATTAAAAAAGATGTAAAATGACATGACATGTCATAAAAGGCGACTATGGGACTAGGCGTGACTTGAATCTATAGAGAAATAAGCTTGCAAACTGTCATCATTTGTCCATAACGACTACAATATGAACGCTAAACGACACCAAGTAAATTTTATATCTCTAAAAGTCTGTCCACAGTCGTCTATGGTGCGTCAACAAAGTCAGCAGCTCAGTGAAAGTTGAAAATACAAATAATTATTTTCGGTTGAGTAATGTCAATTGGGAACTGGCTAAATATGTTTGCTTTGGGATAAGATTTGGATCCTCAACTGGAACGAACCGAAGAACAAGGAAGAGAAGAATTGGAGCTTAGATATCGTTTTTCTTCGGTTGTAGCGGCTGGCGGCATTGGTGTAACCATGGCGATGGAATAACAAGAAGTTCAAACGCCGTGGCATCAGTGTTTGTACTTCAGCCGACATAACCTTAGTGGTGAATGGCTTAATAAAGAAATAAAAATAAGGGACACGAATATACATGTATACACGTAAATGAACCTGAACCCTTTTTCCCGAATACGGATGCATCTGACCATGTCACGTGTAGTATCGCTGCATAAATCTCTTGTTATTTTCCACCGTGTCACACCGGTTACCGTGACATGCAGACACAATGGCCCTTTGATATTTAAAATGGATGGTGATGGCTGAACGATATAGAATTCTTGTCATAGGGGCTTTTGAAAAAAAAACACGGCTAAACATGTTCTTATATTTTATAAATAAATAGGTTGAGACTAGGTCAATAGTGATTGTAGTCAAGTGAGTGAGACCTCTGACTTCTTATTAGAGGTCCTAGGGTTAAATCTCCGCTCGTGCATGTACAAGTCGGAGATAGGCACTTAAGCTTCCGACTACCCCGCCACGATAAAAAAGGAAGTGTGTATACATAAGTTTTTTTTTTTTATTTCTTTATTAAGCCATTCACCACTAAGGTAATGTCGGCTGAAGTACAAACACTGATGCAACGGCGTTTGAACTTCTTGTTATTCCATCACCATGGTTACACCAACGCCGCTACAACCGAAGAAAATCGAAATCGATGCTCCAATTCTTCTCCTCCTTGTTCTTCGGTTTGTTCTAGTTGAGGATCCAAATCTTATCCCAAAGCTTATTTAGCCAGTTTGGCATCACAACTGACTAAATATTCAGCCGAAAATAATTATTTGTTTTTTCAACTTTCACTGAGCTGCTGACTGACTTTGTTGACGCACCATAGACGACTGTACATAAGTCTTGAAGAGTATATATTTTTCCTTAGAGTTTTATTATATGTAAAATTGTGTGACAGAATATGGCATAGTGTGTATGAAGGATATATAGTACAAAATAAGATATAAGATGAGAAATGATGAGTTAAGTCGACAAATGAAAAAGCATATCCCGTATTTGAGGTTCAACTGAAATTAGATATCATAAACAAGCCACGGAGGTAAGCTGAGATTATTGTTTGCTGCTCTTGACGGGATCGATAATTTACCTGTTAAGTTGTCATTAACTAACTGCCTAACCCTAGATTCAATCAATCAGCCTATGACAGTCCACTACTGGACGTAGACCTCCCCAAGGTAACGCCACAAAACACGATCACTCGTGGCCCTCAGCCAACCACTACCAGCGACCCTTTTCAGGTCATCAGTCCATTTGGCAGGGGGGCGTCCTACACTACATTTACCGAGACGCGGCCGCCATTCGAGAACCGCTTTGCTCCAACGGTCGTCGGTTCTGCGACAGACGTGACCGGCCCACTGCCACTTCAGCTTGCAACATCGATAGACAATGTCTACGACATTGGTTCTCTGCCGGATAATCTCGTTCCGGACTCTGTCCCTTAACGAGATACCCAGCATCGAACGTTCCATTGCTCGCTGAGCGACATGTAATCGGTGAGCCAGCCCGACCGTCATGTTCCACGTCTCAGCACCGTATGTCATTACAGGTAGGACGCACTGATTAAAAACCCTGGTCTTAAGACACTGCGGTAGTGGCGACGAGAAGATATGACGCAACTTCCCGAATGCTGCCCAGCCCAGCTGCACTCTTCTGGAAATCTCCCGCTCGAAGCTGTCCCTACCCATTTGCAGAACCTGGCCCAGGTAGACATATTCCTGGACCACTTCGAGCGCCTCTCCACTGATCGTGATCGGCCCCGGGACAACGAGTTCGTTGAACACTTGTCCAAGTTCATCCGGAGACCGACCGACCGTGAGGCAGCGTAAAGACTGTGCAGCATTCCCTGCAAATCCTGCAGCGACTCCGCCATTACGACAATGTCGTCAGCGAAGCGGAGGTGTGTGAGGTATCTGCCATTGACATTGATACCCATCCCAGTCCAATCCAGAGTTTTGAAGACGTCCTCCAGTGCCCTAACCCTAGATTACCTACTCCAAATGATTGTTGGTGATTGTCAGAAAGTTTATAAAAAAATAATTGTAAAATGTAACTATGGCGGACTATTATGTAATGGCTAAATCATAAATAGTTTCTATTTATGGATTCAAAACGATTAAACCATAACATGTACATTATTTACTTATTTTCCACCTCCAAAAGGCTAATAAATAAAATATTCAAATCACTCGTCACCACCATTAAAAGGGATTTCGAAGATCCCTTTTAAAATCACCTCTAAGCCCCTTCATTAATGTGCGGCCGTTGTCAATTTTAAATTGGACGAAATTATTTAAGAGGATCGTAGAGGTCGCTAATGTCTACTTTGGATAACCTAGCTTAGATAAATAGGTTTAATTCACGCTTTTACTTATCAAAAAATACATACGACAGACGACACTTCACAAATTGTGTATACACATACTCTTTTTGAAATGATATAACGTTATAGACATTATATAAATACTATATTAATCAAATAATATAAACATACATAAACAGTCGTCTATGGTGCGTCAACAAAGTCAGCAGCTCAGTGAAAGTTGAAAATACAAAAAAATATTTTTAGCTGAATATTTAGTCAATTGTGATGCCAAACTGGCTAAATATGTTTGCTTCGGGATAAGATATGGATCCTCAACTGGAACGAACCGAAGAACAAGGAAGAGAGCAAAGAATTGGAGCATCCATTTCGTTTTTCTTCGGTTGTAGCAGCTGGCGGCGTTGCTGTAGCCATGGCGATGGAATAACAAGAAGTGCAAACGCCGTGGCATCAGTGTTTGTACTTCAGCCGACATAACCTTAGTGGTGAATGGCTTAATAAAGAATTAAAAAAAAAAAAAACATACATAAACATAGTATACGCTTCACGACTTGTGTATACACACTCCCTTTTTATTCATGGCGGGGTAGTCAGAGGCTTGAGTGTCAATCGCCGAATATTTCGAAGGCATGATAGGTATGAATCACTCGAAAAAAATATTATACGACGGGACAGCCAATCTCTTATATTTTATATCATAAATTCTATCAATCCTCTTCTATTTACACTAAAGGTAAATCAAAACATTTCATTTCTCCAAGCTTCCGTCCACCTTAAAAGGAATAAGGCGTAAAAATATGAATTAAACATGAAGTTAGCACATGAAATATCAAATGCATAATACAAAATCTAATTGCTAAGTTGCATGACTGCTCAAAGTGAATTTTGAATTTGCATTCTATGCCTTCACAAATGCCATGCTGTTGCGTTATAAATAACGTCATGAAAAAGTTCATTGTGGTTTTACATACACTTCACGACTTTAGTCCCTTTTAGTACGCGCTTCTGTTGTACAATTGTGTAGGTAGTAGGTATTTTATTTATATTATTTATAGCTAAATCAGTCCCACTATGCACTCTTTATTATATAGGTGCCGATGTATTGACTTTGCCAAAAATATATGTGATTGCTAATTATGTATTGTTATTTTGACTGATGTCTAGTACAATAGTAATGTAAAAAAAAATAAAATGAAGATGTATGAATGTCAATGAAGCGAAAGTGGTCTGTTAGGATCGGGACAAATGGGGATCCGTGATCTCTGCCTACCTCTCTACAGGGAATCAGGCGTTATGTGTATGTATGTATGTAAAAAAAAAAATGCTAATGAAATAGTACTACCGTAAATAATAGTACTGTAATTTTCCGAAATATCTCAATAGGTCACAATAAGCCTCTGATTTGGGATAAGGAAAAAAGCAATATAAGATTTATTTGGGACACAGAGACATCTTACGTTAAACAAACCTAACTAATAAAACAAAAGAAAGAAACACACACATATGTATTTGCAACTCAAAGAGATGCTATCTCTATGGAACTACGCTAGTAGGAACCAACACATAGACTTCAAAGACACCCAGTATCGTACTTGTATTTGGAATATATGAGTATTTCAAAGCCAAATATATTTTGTCAACATAAGTACAAGTCCAGTACATTCATTGAAATTATAAATAATTTATTATTAAAATTATTATTTACTAGCGACCCGCTCCGGCTTCGCACATCTGGCTATGTAATGGATGTTATATACATATAAACCTTCCTCTTGAATCGCTCTATCTATTAAAAAGACCGGATCAAAATCCGTTGCGTAGTTTCAAAGATTTAAGCATACAAAGGGACATAGGGACAGAGAAAGTGACTTTGTTTTATACTATGTAGTGACTCTAATACATCCTTCTCCATATATATGACAAGACAAACAAACTCTTTCTTCACTGTTTATCCTAGCGGTGTAGTCAGAAGTTATCGTGACTAACAGACCATCGTGGAGGACTACCTGGGTCACTACGGACCCACGTTTTTATCAGATAGTCAGTACTCAATGTGATAGTTGGTAAGCTGTCTCGCCATTTATAGGCACTGACTATAAAATTATTATTTTAATTATTAGGTTTCCTTATTATATTCCCTTAGCATAGTTAGTGCATTTCGCGATTATATCTTTACAATAAAAATCTACAAAGAAAATTGTCTTTAATTTGCAAAGTCATTTGCTACGAAGTTTAAACCTTGTACCCACTGATACAGAGTCAAACCCCCAAAGACTGAGCTACACTAAAGTCCGCATTTACACTCGGTAATAATAGCTCCCTGAATATCTCATCATCTCATCTCATGTAGCAAAGCATTGTTGAGGCTTCGATATCGGAAAAGTAATTAGCGGAAGAGAAAATCAGGAATAAGTTATCCCTCAGGATTATGCAAGATTGAAAAGATAATCTCGCTGGACTGTTTAATTGTTTTCGTGGTTTGGCCTGCTTTTGAAAATAAAAGTCTTATACTACCTTCTACATTCAGATATCGATTTTTAACTGTTTATAATACATATTATACAAATAAGGACTGCAAATAAGGACAAATAAGCCTGTTCATGGTAGTCAGAGGTTTAATTAACATACATTACATGCCTGATTACCTGTAAAGAGGTTGGCAGAGATCACGGATCCCCATTTGTCGCGATCCTGACATATTACTTTCGCTTCATTGACACTCATACATCTCCTTATACACACTTGGCGATTATAGGTACTTATAACGTCACCCTTTTCTAATAAGGTGTCTATCTGTATTGATAAAACAGTTAAGTTTGCGATGATTATTGATTAATCAACACTCATGCTTTATTTCATAGCGTTAGCATATAAAAATATAAGGCGGTGATCAATTCTAAAATTTCATATTTTTTTTACATTATGTAAATAATAAAATACTTTACTATATACGAGTATTATCACAAAGTTGATGTAGTCCAGCTTACTTGCTGTATATGTGGTTTAGATATCTTAGGGTTGTATATTCAATTTTCAAGACAGCATGCATCTATAAATAGACATCAATCGACTAACATCGTGTACATGTACATGTATATGGCTGTATCTTGAAATGCATGTACATCTTGAGTTTAATAACGTAAGTGTCAGATACGGACAAGGTACTAAATTTCAAAATTAGAATAGTCTTGCAGCTGTTACGAAGGTACAGTAGAAATGTCCAGTTTTTCTTTATAGTCATACTATTGTGTTTGAATTTGTTATGGTCAGAAAACGTGATCACAAACAGCCATTAATAACTCGATATATTTGTTGATAATAAACATTAATATTTTCCAAAACATTAAAGCAAGCATAGGAATAATTTAAAATTGTTTCTATGGGATAATGACCTAGGAAGCATCGATATACTCAACATACTTTATCAACGGCCTCTTAAAACCGAAGTTGATCATAGTAAGAAAGGCAACTAGTTAGCATTCTTTTTACTCCTCAGAATAGCTCACAATGTATGCACTAAACATGATGATGTAATAAATTAAGTTTAAACTGTGTAGTTTAAGTAAATATGTTTGTTGACTGTGTATTAATGTTATATTATACTCACTTTTACATCTATGGATAATTTAATGTAGTGTATGTAAATCATTCCTATTAAGATATTTTCGCATATTTATTCCACACCAAATACGCATTCATTTATTTGCAATTCAATAACAATTTAATCATTTTAAGTTTGCAGCCAATACGTTAACAGTATAAATATCAAATTAATGAAATTCAAACTAACATTAATAAAATAAATATTTAAGATTTAAGTAAATAAAAGTTTATTTATTTATATTGACATGTTTAAATATGTATACAATTTTATTTAAGATATTATTTTTCTTTATAATTTGTTTTTGTAACTGGCACTGGGCAAAAAAATCCTGAAAGCCGGAGTCTCTTGTTGGTTCTTCTCCGAGCCAGGGCTTCGAAACCAACGGTAGAATTTTTTTATGCTAAGAGACAACCATTGTCAGGCAAGTGTTTTGACTTTCAATGAATGCACTGTATTTGTACATATGTTGGATAAAAACTTTTGACTTTGACTATAAAAATGGATCGATATCTGGAAATAAACTATGATTATATTACTAAGTCGCGATTCAACCTTCTCTACCTCCGCTACTCCCAAGCAGTGACCGGAAGTAGATCGGAACACAGAAGTGCAATCCAGATGAGCATCACTCCGGCCGCACCTTTGTGAGGAGCTGCCACAATGGAAGCCTTACATGGGCCAACCCATTTAATATGGGTAGTTGGAAGGGTAGATAGTAGGGTAGTAATTGTATTGGATTAATGTAGTGTTCTGTAAAACACTGAGAAAGATGTATTTCTTCTTTGTCCCAAAATAGTTTTTTGCAATAAAAAATACATAAATTTACGTCCTTTAATCCCTTTCAAGAATGACAGAACCTTATTGTTGTAATAACTCCTCGATACGTTGTGATGTCATATGGAACGTTTGTGACAGGTAGTTAGCCTATCTCCTAATAGATTTCATTCACGCTTAGGCCCTTAGTTGTCTCTTAAAACAGTGCGGGATGGGCGGTAGATAATTAGGATTCTGTTTGTGTCCCAGACTAGCACGGTACACTTGGTAGACAGTTAATACATGGTCAGCAAATCAATTAGAAAAGTATTTCATCATCATTAGAATATTTTATTATATAGTTATAATTTCTAATATTTTTATTCAATATCAGTACAGTAATAGAACATTCATTGAACTTCGAGATATATTGAGAGGTACTGTTTGTCATACAAATATGACTCTATCGTTTCGTTGTTTACGCTACGTACACACGCCTTGAGAAGTCGTTGTAAATGTGTCTAAATAAGAATTATCTATTAAGGTCCCATATCAACACTATTTCAAATCTCAAAGTCATAAATGCGTGAAAAGTATGCGAGATGTGTCTCCGAGGTTGTGTTTACCCCGAAAAACAAGTCATACGTGAGTAGTATATTTATGTCCCTTATTCTGTCCACAGTTATGTAACCCGATTTAGAATATAATCTATGTATAGAACCATTAGTTTATATGATCAAATAAGAGCAAAATCAAGTCTAAAATAAACATAATCCGTAGTAAACTAACAAATCACACTCGTAGCAGCAAAACTATCAAATAAACCGTAGTATGAGCCGCACCGTAATTTCTATTAGGGAGTAATAGTAAGTAATATTGTCGAATGGGAGCCCTTAGTAGTTAAGACTAAGACATAATTAAATCAGAAGCCTTATCTCGTAGAGAGCACGAATTACTCCGCTCGTAGTATGAAATAAGCGTTATTGCCTCGCTTTGTACTACGATTTGATTTCTGTGTACGTGATTGGTATGTTCTAGGCTTTGTCTTGGATAATTTATCTGTTAGTCTGCTGTAGTCTATTGTGATACTTACATTAACATATTAGGACTATTATTTAGTTGTAATTGGATAGAATGTTGAGGTTTGTATGAGTGGGAATACGTATTATAAATTAGCTAAATCTTTTTGCCATCCTGCGTTAGGTTATTTATTGTACTGATAATGAGAAACATTATGATATTTGATGTAAGTCACAACATGATTATCTAAGCCAGTAGAAATATTCCTAATTTTCTTACATATATATTTACCAGAATACATTAAACGAACGAACTACTAATATATTTCAGAATCATTTTTGTTAAAATTAGTAAAACAGTTCATGATTTTAGCCTTTTCCTAAGTATACCTGAGAAAGTCCGCAAATTAACCACTTTTTATAATATCTATACACATGTCTAGCTGTCATCTAAATAAAAATTAACTGTTAACTGTTAACCTTTCTAGTCCTGTGCAATAATAAGACGTAAATATAATTCTAGCTAGCCGTTCTTCCCAGCACGTCGTAGGAGACGACTAAGAGACTAGGGGCATATGTAATCTATTACACGATAGGCTAGCAACCTGTCACCAATATTCCATATGACATCAAAACCCCAATACATACTACTAAGTAACCACGAATAGTTTTTCATACGAGTATCTCCAAGGTTCTGACCACTCCGAAAGCGATTAAAAGACGTGAATGTATGTATATATCTTTTCTTAGCACTTTCAATATTTCCATTTACACATCAAACTATTACAGAATCAGTATATATCTATCTGACTATGAATAATTCTAACAGAGCTCAATTGTCTCAGTTCGGCTCTGATAAATTCCTCTAGGAGAAAGGCTGCGACGGAATCACGGAGGCTATACGTGCGTTAAGAGAGAGCCAGGGGAATGCCAATGCACCTAACTCAAGCCTTTGTTTCTGGATTTAGTCTGGGTAGAATGAACTTAGAGATACATATGAATACATATACATTTACCATTTAACCTCTTTCGGAATAGACTGAACGTTTGAGATACCATAGTATCTCCTTAGGCATCTTTATACCTACATATGAATACATTTATGTCCTTTTACCTCTTTTGGAGTAGACTAAACGTTTGAGATATGATAATATATCCTAGGTGACATTTTAGCATGAATATTTGGGTTGTAATGCTATATGAGACATTGGAGACAGGTTGGTAGTCCATCGTTCAATAGATTTCATTGACTCGTAGTTCCTTAGTTTTCGCCTATGAATTGCTGGAAGAACAGTAACTTATAGCGTCCGAAACGAGTAGCACGGGACAAATACAAATGTATAAGCTACAAATGTATGAATGATAGTGATAAGTTCATTTAGGTTATGTGACATTATTGTTCTTGAGTATTAGGTTTAATGTTGTTGGTCTTCATTGACATTCATTTACCTTTTACACACCCGACGGTTATATATACTTCACTTTTAATCACTTTGATCAGTATTTTGTCTATGAATGTGTGTCAAGGTTTTGCAATATAAAATTTATATTTGATACAGTCGAGTAAGAACTAAATGTAACCATAGAGATCTTACTGTTCACCAGATAGTCAGCACGTAACGTAAAAGGTTGTGTTCTTAACAATGTAGTCCTACAAGTAAAAGGTTTCTTCGATGTGTTTCTCACAGATAAAGTTATGTATATACAAAGTAATGAATAGAGAAATAGTGAATAACGTGTTTTCATTCCATCAAGAAGTTAGCCAATACTTAAAATAGTCATTTTGTTCAGTTAGTTTCGTTCGTTTTGTTAAGGAAAACTCTTCTACACTTTATTCCAGTTACCTTTCTGATCATCTAAATCTAGTGTAAAGAGTAGTTATCTTATGGAATGCAAACAGTACGTAAAAAAAATTTGCCAAAATTTTACTACAGTAAAGGAAAATAACATGAGTTAAGTTAACACGTGATTTTGCTTTCTTCACTTTTACGAAAATGAGTATTACTTTATTTTTTAAAGAATAACTATTTGTTTATTCTCCTTGTATGTACTCAAAACATACATTTCAAACATTCAACAACCCCGAAATAGTCGGTACAGGAAATATATGCCAAAATATCACGCATTCGCTTTTTCGTTCAACATGCAGATTGGTAGGTAGTTCGCGGCACGTCCCGGTTCACGGTTGGATGAGCAATTTCAGCGTCAGTCAAATATTTAACTAAAACGTACGAGAACATCAATATTTGATTCGACAGGGCTTCGAACAATGGCATATTGTTGCCTTTTGCACACACGACTTCGTAGGAAAAGTGTTGTTTACTTGAAAAAAGGTATGTTAACCAGGCGATTGTTTTAGGCAGGGTTTTCAGTTTACATGTTTTTTATAAAATAGCGTTTTTAAAATAAATAGCTATGATATTATTTTTATAATAACCACCTTTGAATACTCGACTAAATATAATAAACCTAAATATACAAGCTTTCACTTGTTCTACTTTACAGCGACACATTTTAAGGTTTATGTAATTTATGATTATTTTTTTAATTTTAAATGTATATACATTATTATTCATTTATGATCATTGTAGTAATTATTATTGACTATTGTAGAGTGAAAACTACACTCTACATACTCGTAAGTCAAAACATATTATTATTCTAATCATAAATATTCATTATCACTTATATTTATAATGATAATAATACTTATCCGTGTATATATATACCTTAATAAGAGGCAGCCTAACAGATTGAAGTGTATCCCACGGTCGCCAGAAATTAACACCTATCATAGAGGAATATTTATGTCAGTTATTAAAGACAAATAAACCTTTCATGAACAAAATACTTAACGTAAAATTTAAATCACTTCAATTACAAAACCATTATTTCATTAGTAATTCATCATGAAAGATCTCTCTAAACTCCCTTTATCAAGAGAAAGAGTAGAAACACATACAACTCTTTGGTTCACAGCCTTTCAAAGCCAAACCAAAACAACATCCGAGTGACAAGTCAACAATGTAACGTGAAAGCAATCACAATAGTCTCCCGAAGGACCTCTATGTGCGTATGGATTTATTTAAAACTACTTTGTATTGGATTTGTGAAAGTAGTCTAAAAGTTTGTCAATGTTATGGTTTTGTTGTTGATAAGGGAATTATGTTAGGAAATGTGTGACATAATTTATTTACGTTTTCATATCACCTGTACCGACAAAATTCTTTTTTTCATTCTTTAATAAGCCATTCACTGCTAAGGTTATGTCGGCTCTAGTACAAACACTGAAAGCCATGGCATTTGCACTTATTATTCAGTCGCCATGGTTACACCAACGCCAAGCTCCAATTCTTCTCTTCCTTGTTCTTCGGTTCGTTCCAGTTGAGGAACCAAATCTTATCCCGAAGCAAACATATTTAGCCAGTTTGGCATCACAATTGACTAAATATTCAGCCGAAAATATTTATAAAATAAATAAATAAATAAAATAAAAATAAAAAATAAAATTCACTTTATTCACAAAGGCACAAGACCAACGACGACAGAAACAAAACGTGTTTATGTTATGTTATGTTCCAAAACCTTATATTAAAATGGTCAAGGAAACTGTTGTCCTTCCTTAGTTTAGTCAATATCTAAAGGCTTCACAGGTGACCGTATATGTATGATACGTAGAATCAATAGTAACTGTTCTATTCGTATGACGTACGAGCTACCTATCTATCTGAGTAATGCACTTAAATCAATATGGCTTTGCTTATTCAGGCCGTAATATGAAAACAATGTCGGTTATCTTAGGTTTGCCTATCTGGTTGTGTAGGTACACACATACATCACGTCCTTTAATCCTTTTTAGGTGGACAGGGTGTAAGACGTGTTGTATGTTTAATCACCTTAACATAAATGTGAGTATTTATATGTACCAATAGAAATGAAGTTTAATGAATTTCTATGTACATTTTCTTAATAAAAATACATTTACGAAATGCTCGAATACTACGGTAAGGGAAAACATCGTGAGGAAACCTTCCTGTTCGTCGAACAGGTAATAGTTATTGCTTGTAAATGGCGACATGGCTGACCACCTGTCACGTTGAGTACTAAGTATCTGGTTAACACGTGGTTTCGAGGTGGCCATAGAATTACTACCTTCGCAATTGCGGAGATGGACACCTGAACCTCTGACTACCCCGTAAGGGTTAATGGTCGTGAACACGTACGTACACTATTACATCAATTGAATTTAATTTATTATCCCTAGGTAATTTCGTTTCATTTAATTATAGATTTCTTACTGCCCAACGAAAGAAAAGAAACTAAATAGCATATAATCGACGTACTAGACTGGCTTGAGCTTTTATAGATGTAACTTTAGCAATGCCCCTTAATCTCTGATAGAACTTTTGCAAATAGCCAACTCGGTTCATTACTCGCCAGCTATAGTTCGGCTTAAACCCGTTTCTATGAAACTTTTTATATCAGTAGCTTCAATCGGATTTGATAGTCATAAAAACTCTTAATACCTAGAAGTTCATATTAGTTTTAGGTTTTATTTGAGAGCTCAGTTTAATCCTGTGCTGACCTGGGATTTGAGGTCGTATCGGTGGTTTGTGACCTAATAATTGGGTGTGGTAACAGGTGTGTTAACTATATTTAAGTAAATAAAAGCAAATTTTCACTGCATAATTGCAAGAAAATGGTTTATTAACAATACTAGTCACTCATACTCATTATAACATACCCACACATCACGGCAGTCTTCGCACAGAGAGCTAGACAGATATCACAGATCCTCATCTATCCACTTTTTAAACTTAGCATTATTAATGCTTTGTTAACTTTAGCCTTAGTTTTATATACCGCCTCATAAACACTTGGCAGTATAACATACTATATAACGCCTCTTAATCCCCGAAAAAGTAAACAGCATAAAAATTTAAGCATTGGCCTAGGAGATACTATCGTGTCACCGAGTTACTAACTACCCCAAAAGGGATTATAAGAAGAGAATATGTCTTAGCGAATATACGTATATATATATATATATATATATATATATATATATATATATATATATATATATATATATATGCGGTTCAGCCTGGTAATTGTATAACAACCTAGAGACAGAGGTAACTCAATTCTCTGACTACTCTTAAAAGATTTTACGTCGATGCGAATAATATGTGTTGAAGTTTAAATAACAGTCTTACATATATGTATATGTACATACATACACATCACGCCTGATTTCCTGTAGAGGGGTAGGCAGAGATCACAGATCCCCATTTATCCCGATCCTGACAGACCACTTTCGCTTCATTGACACTCA
Organism: Leucoptera coffeella; assembly: GCA_030578115.1. NCBI lineage: Eukaryota > Metazoa > Arthropoda > Insecta > Lepidoptera > Lyonetiidae > Leucoptera > Leucoptera coffeella. The sequence goes on along the minus strand of JAMBLF010000115.1, from coordinate 233,991 downwards.
TACACAGTCGGCGGTTATAGGTACTACTAACGTCAGCCTTTTTCAATATGGCGTCTATCTGACAATATATAATAACACTTCTTTTCTTTACATAGCTGGATATTAACTTAAAAGATCTCGTTTAAACTCTCGTAAAAGAAACTATGGTATGGATCTAATAACGAAGAAAATTAGCACAAATAATTACTTAAATTCTAAAGACTGAAACTTAGAGCTGAGTTTAAAATCTAAGCGATAAAGTTAGGTACTGCTATTAGTTTGCGATCATCCTTTGATGAATATCTTAAGCTATTCAGATTGCGAATGTTCTAGGTATCACGACTGTATACCTTTGTGGGGCAGGCAGAGAATAAGCTCCATTTAACTCTATCTACTTTAGAGATTCTATATTTTTCCTAGCAAGAGGTAACCACATAGGTTCCCTTACTTACGTAATATGCATGTTGTAATGTTTTATGATATAGTCATAGTCACTTTCTTCCATTCCTATTGGTGTGGACAGAACTTCAAAGACACTACACTAATTATCACCTTTGGTGTATTGCCTGTAGAGGGGTAGGCAGAGAACACAAATCCCCATCTGTCCCAATCCTGACAGACCACTTTCACTTCATTGACACTCATACACCTCCTTATACACACTCGGTAGTTATAGGTACTTCTAATGTCACGCTTTTTCAATATTGCTGTATCGAGTTTATTATTTAATTTGTAATGACAGGACGCAATAATTATATGCTTCTTTATGCCTAGACGAAAAATGTACATCTAGTAACATTATGAATACATCATAGTTCATAGTTAGTTAGATACATACACTGTCCCGTGCTAGTCTGGGGCGTAACAAGAATGCTAACTAGCTGCCATTCTTACCGGCATGTCGTAAGAGCCGACTAAGGGAATAAGGGTAAATAGAACATATTGAGCGGTGCAGGTTAGGTTAGATTAGGTCACCAATACCCCATTAGGACATTGCAACCCCAATATTCATGTTAAAAAGTGACCCAGGAGATAATTATTATATCTTAGAGCTTCTGTCTACCCCGAAAGTATAAATGAATATATATGTATATGTAAATGATGCATCAAGACCACAATCTTTTACTTAGTCGGCAGAGATCGACTGCTAAATAACTTTTTTCTTCAACATTTCGTCAACTAATTATACATACATTTCAACATACATACAAACACATCACGCCTGATTCCCTGTAGTATTCCCAAAGATCACAGATCCCCATTACTCTTAATCCTGACAGACCACTTTCGCTTCATTGACACTCATACTTCTCATACACATACATTTCAAATGTCCAAAAAAGGCCATAAATACTGAAAAATTCTATCACGAAACATCGTAATCGGGTCTGGTAGAGTCATTAGCGACAGGCAGGCTCCGTGGCTCTTTGAGCGGATTATTTCGGATTTTAGGGATTAAGAGACTGTTAAGCGGACTGGTGCCCAGTTTTAACAAACTTCCTGGGACCGGAGCTTTGTGGAGGTTTTTTGCTATGACCAACTGTATTGAATGTTTTATACTGGTGAGGCCTGCTTGAAAGCTGGTTACATTTGTGCGAATGTCTAAAAATGGGTTAATACACATAGAGTACTTTTTTGTATCCTAGCAAACTTATGTTATGTAAAACACATTGAGTACATGTATATTCATGTCCTTAAATTCCTTTTGTGTGGATATAATATCTCCTAGATCACTTTTTAGCATGAATATTGGGGGTGCGATGTCAATATGGAATATTGGTGACAGATTGCTAGCCCAATTTACCCCTACTACCTTAGTCGCCTCCTACGACATGTCGGGAAGAACGGCAGCTAGTTAGCATTCTTTTTATGTCCCAGATGACACGGGACTCCCTGACTAGCACAGTACAGAGGTCACAGATTCCCTTTTTAGGATCCTGGCAAACTATGAGTAGATATGTGTTTTTTTTAATGTCCTCCTGTCCTTAATCTTAACTTAGTTTTAGGAGATGTAGTACTAACTCAATTCTGAATGAAATGCGATCATTTGTAAATATTCCAAAAATAGATGAATCGCAATGATTCCAAGAAAGTGTTGATCAGTTTTATTTCATTCTCGGAATATCTCGAAGGGCTATTGAATGATCAAAACAAATTTTAGAGTTCTTGGACACCTTACGTAGTATTCACAACTTTGGTGTATCAAAACTTCTCAGACATTTATGATTTTGTATTAATGCCAAGAGTTATTAAATAAATACTTTATTTAATACTATAACCCACTAGGGATAATAAAAGCAATAAAAGCAGATTTTAATTTAAGTACCAATTTAATTGCTAAATACGTACAACAAAATATGAATTCGTAAGAGATGATAGCTAATTCGATCCCTCACTGTCAATATTGCTATTCATTTATATGTATACAGGGTGGCGCATTCAAAACGGTCAGTATGGGAAGGTCTGATACTATAAGAGATACGAAGATTTGTTCTTAGGAACCATGTCACCGATTTTGATAAAAATAAAAACTGCATTCATACTTTCTTTGAAAAAACAACTGTATCAAGTACGGGAATCGAACCCGGTTTCTTTGAAAAAATAAACTTGCACTTTTCACTTTTTCTTTTTAAATATCGATTGTGTAGGTCTCAAGCTGTAAATGTCTATATGAAACATGATGTCTAAAATGAATAAAATGCATTGTTTTGGCATACTTTAATTTATCATAATAATTGTTCTAAGTGACCACCGTTGTTTTCAATACAATATTCAACACGTTTAGGTAACGATCTTACTATTGAATTTTGTATTTTAATGTGGTGAATTTGCGTTAAATTTGACTCTATTACTAATTTTAGGTCTTCAACGGTGTCATAGCTTGTTTAGTAAAATTCATTCTTAACGTAACCCCACAAGAAACTTTTCAAATATGGTTTAACACGTCACTTTAAGTGGACTTTTCAATAGATTGTTAGTGTTTGATTACTGTAGATAACAAAACTTCCTAAACGGATTAATGCAATGCTAATGCCACATGATATGGTGTATGTAACAAGTAGAGAGGTACAAAACTACAAACAGCCATAGAGACAATTTTACATGTCTGAAATTTTTGAGTATTGTAACGGTGTATGTAAACTACTATGATAAACTAAAGTATGCCAAAACAATGCATTTTATTCATTTTGGACATCATGTTTCATAGAAACATTTACAGATTAAGACCTACACAATCGATATTTAAAAATAAAAAGTGAAAAGGGCAAGTTTATTTTTTTTAAAAAACCGGGTTCGATTCCCGTACTGGATACAGTTGTTTTTTTCAAAGAAAGTATGAATGCAGTTTTTATTTTTATCAAAATCGGTGACATGGTTCCTACGAACAAATCTTCGTATCTCTTATAGTTTCAAACTTTCCCATACTGACCGTTTTGAATGCGCCACCCTGTATATTACCAGTTTTCGCCCAGTCGATACGCAATTAAAACTTATCGCGAATGTTTTCCAATTAAATCTCAATTAAACTGTACTAGTAGCATACCATTGTAATATACATATCATCGGTGTGTAAAAAATAAAGACTTAATATTTATTTTAATTAATAATAATAATAATATTGTATGACGTTATTACACCAATTGAACTAGCCCCTCGGTAAGTACATTTAAGACTTGCGTTAAGGGTACTAGTCAACGTATATTTAAGAAATATATACTTATTATATATAAATAAATACATATATAGCATATATAATCAACAACCAGACTGGAAACCAGAAGAAAAGCGTAGTTCTTAACTCTGCCTCCACCGGGAATCGAACCCGGGACCTCACGATAAGCGTTCAGGCGTCTAACCGATCGCGCCACGGAGGTCGTCGAATCGTCGAATTATTATTGTATTATATTCATTTCACCGTAGTACAAACTGAATTCCAATGAAACCTTTGTAATTCTGTGACTTGTAAGGAATTGAATTCAAGAATAACGAGCCATAAATAGCCCGCCCATATATGTCACATTGGTTGACCACACTAACTATCTTGGCCGTAAAATGCAACTTTAATTGCAATATCGCGTGACACTGTTCCAGAATGCACCAAGGCTTAGTAAAAAAATAAACAATTATGCAATGGATTATGTTCTAGGTTAAGTTGGTACGGTAATTGAATGCTAACTAGCTGCCTGATATGTCGTAAAAGATGGCTAAGTGTTTGGCGGTAATGGAATGTATTGAATGATAGTATACAATCAAAGTCACAATAAAAATCATTTGCCATATTTGGTTCTGAGTTTTTGGTAAAACGTAGTCATTGATTTGTTAGCGGTAGTCAAATAGATGGTGTGTATATTTAACGTACATTATCAGTCATACATACATACATATCACGCCTAATTTCCTGTAGAGGGGTAGGCTAAGATCACGGATTCCCATTTGTCATAAACAGTCATGACCTTCAATCCTTTTAAAGGTAAATACAACTACAAAGAGATACGATGTTGGTTACAACGTGAAATCTTGTTAGATAACTTAATATAGTTTATAAACAGCTGTTATACTAGAACCTTAGTCTCCGCGTATATAATAATATTTTGTAATAATATTTGGGACACTATTACACCAATTGAACTAACCCCTTGCTAAGTAAATTTAAGACTAGTCAACGTATATTTAAGAAATATACACTTATCATATATAGATAAATACATATATAGCAAATATAATCAACTACCAGACTGGAAAGCAGAAGAAAAGCGTAATTCTTAACGCTGCCTCCACCAGGAATCGAACCCGGGACCTCACGATTAGCGTTGAGGCGGCTAACCGATCACGCCACGGAGGTCGTCAAAGTATGATATGACTAAAAAATACCGCTAGTTAGTTATTTATGTCCCAGACTAACACAGCCCATATAAAAGTATGCAAATAATTGTTATTACTATGCAAAGTGCAGTAAAACTGTTAGACATTTTATAGGCCTGCCTTGCAACTTTATTAGTGTTTGCTTGGCGTTTGACGACATAATTCGTGAAAAATATTGGGGGTATTAGGTCCTACATTGTAATTATTTCAATGTAGTTTGTAAGGTATAGGAAAAACTATAAAAAACTGGATTTTTCTTCAAACAACTAATATTTTAAAACAGTGGACTCTGATTATGCAAACAGGGCTGGAAGAAAGAAGCAAAAATATATTTGTTACTGATACAAAGAAATTTATAATAATGATTGATTTGTTGTCTGTATTAACGAGGTTTTAATAGAATAATGATACAAGTTAATGTGTGTATTTTGTTATGGTAAATAATTTTAAGTAGTACTGTATTATAACCTAATACAGACCTAGTGGATCATCATACATAATTGTAAGTACATACATATACATAACGTATGATGGTATATAACGTACATGAATACTGGAGTTTCTCGTTATTTATTCTCGAAGATAGGACTTCCGAACCAACGGTAAAATCATTAAGCTAACCAGTGTCAATCATAAATATATCTCAACATTAAAAAAATACTCTAATATGTACTAATATTGAATAAAAATATTTTTAGTTTAGAATATTTTTTTAGCTACTACGTGTGAGAATTATAGGAAGACTACCGACATACTAAATTAAGCACCTCAAAGGTTTGATCTACCACTAAGAACTGAATAAATTGTCTACGAGTACAGTTATTTATAAATCTCAATCATTTATTCTCCTTATTTGAGGCTATCATAATTAAAATAATCATTTCCATACAGCATAAACATTTAACTTATCGAAATGAGAACGTATTTAAACACGTAGTTTCATTCGGAAAGAGAATTAATACGCATTTCGCTTTAACCCACTTCCATTAAAGGTTTCAAGGTACGTAAACAAACGTTTAAACACATAAATACGTGCGTTATTTATAAAAGCAACGAACCAAACAACAAAACAAGCCGATCCTAATCCCTAACCATTTAGAAACGTTATTTTCCATTTTACAAAATGGCCGCCGAAATGACTTTCATTTACAGCCCACATGTGCAGTTCATACAAAAGATATACGAATCTTTAATCTGACGTTACAATAATTAATTGAATATCATTCTGTTTCGCTACCTATTCTGGAAACGTTATTTTTGAGTCGCGCGACTTCGGTTTCCTGTTTTTTTAACCGTTGTTTTATTTTGTATGGTTTATTTACTGTATTAGATTATAATATAACCGAGTAGCTTCGTTGTATAATGTGACAATAAAAAAATGAAGGGAATGTAAAGGGCATAAGAAATCTGGAAAAAATACAATAAGTGTTTTATGTTATGGTTTTAAATTAAAATTGGCTAAAGAGATATTATGTATTCGAGACAAGTTTATAGATACATATTTTGTATTCGAGATTCCATTAAGTACAAAAGTATTGTACTTGTGAGTTAGATCTACGAGTATTTTAAACACATCATGCTTATCTAGTTAAAACCCACCAAACGGCTATAGAGTCACCTCTAGTATAGGCAATATACAGATATCATACACTCTGTCCACTTCATGGACACTGCATATAATCAATCTTATATATGTACAAGTACTCGAACGTACGAATATGTTCTATTTGTACATAAGACCACAAACTCAAAACCCTACCCGACAATGACAAGGCCACTCGCTAATGATGTAGTGATTAATCGAAACCCTTTCTTTATTGTTCATACACGGGGCCTGAGCACAAAATGCCTCCGGCAATTTGTTTGGTGTCAAAACGATGTATTTACGTGTCACAATTAATGGCGTTTTCATAGGTGTACTAAGGGAGTTGCATATGGAAGGTAGAATGTCGATAATGGGCAATATAGGACGTTTATTAAATGGTAAATAAGTGCCTTTTGTAGCGGGTAATATTAGAGGCTTTTAAGGCTGTTTATTAATTCGACGTAGCTCAGTTGTTTGGTGATTGATTCTGTATCAGTGGGTTCGAATCCCGCTTTAGAATGTACCAATGGAAATGATGTTTAACGAATTAATATGTACATTTTTTAATAAGAATACATTTACGAAATGCATCGAATATTACGGTGAGGGAAAACATCCTGAGGAAACCAATCTGTTCCTCGAACAGGTAATAGTCAGTGTGTTAGTGTTAGTGCTTGTAAATGGCGACATGGCTTACCAACTGTCACATTGAGTACTGATTATCTGGTCAACACGTGGGTTCGAGGAGGCCACAGAATTACTACCTTCGCAATTACGGAGATGACAGGAGAGACACTTGAACCCCTGACTACCCCGCAAGGGTTAATGGTTGTGAACACGTTTGTCTTTTTAGTTACCTATCTTTCTTGTCAGGATATCGTAGTAGGAAGCTAAGAGAGAAACATAATTTAGTTAATGGAAAATAAAATGCAATAGAAGCATCCTGTCACTAATATACTTAAGTAATGTAATCAAGACGCCGATGGAAAAGTTTTTTCTAGCTTACTTTACTTAATTTACGTTTTCTTAGAACCTTAAGTATTTTTATGGCTTAGTTGAAAGAATTGTAGTTAGTAGCTTTATATTAGATCCCAGTCTAACACAGGACACCATCTTTATTTATAATTATATACGAGTCCTCTTCATTTGAGAAAAAAATAATAACATAAGAGTAAAATTTTAGTTTTAAGTGATTCGCGATTAACACTCATGATTAATAACGAACGGGACTTATTGCGTAAGTTTTTATATATTAAAGTTACCTTTATTATATAAAAACGTTAATAAAGGCAACTTTATTATATAAAAACTTACGCGATAAGTCCCGTTAGTTATTAATCATATGAGTAAAAATTATACAAATCTTTTATAAACCCTATCATATTCATACGATGCATGCAAAATATTCCATTATTCGGCTCAAGATCGAGTGAACATTTTAATAAAATCCTCAAGCCTCATGTTTCCCTTGAATAACTTTTGTGAATATTTTAAAAAGCTTTTAATTAGAGACGATTACGATGTACGTAATTAGGTGCTCGCCGAGGTTGCTGCTTCTACTCAAGTGGTCGCAGAGGCACGAATGGGAGAGGCTAAACAGATGTGGTATGCCACGAATGTTCAAGAAGTGTCTTATAGTCATTAAAAAGGGTTTTAAGCGTATACATAATTGTAAATAACGTTGTATCTTCCTAGTTTGCGAATAGTTTGATATTGATTTAAATAGTAAGAGAGCCCTACTTACGCCTTTATTTCAAAATGGACATGACGTAAGTAAAATTGGGTTACGTGCACAGAAATTTTAAATGGTTTGTGTCCCTTAAATAAAAATGCCATAAAGAGAGAGACAATATAAGAAATAATACATTCTACCATGCAATTATGGAGATGGAAACCTGGACTTTTGACTACCCCATCAGGGTTAATGATCGTGAACGCAAATGTCTTTTTTCTTACTGAATATCAATGATGACTGATAAATTTATAAAGGCCTGTAAGAAATGTGAATTTGGTTCTTTACAACTTACGCCTTCAATACTACCACATCCATTTTCGCAGTATTCCTACCTCCTAACCCTCCCAGTTACTAAGTGGTTCTTCAATAAAATCTACTTATGACTCGACTCCTATAATTAAATTGGCCTCCGCTAAATTATTCCGTATTCCTGAGCGATAAGTTCTTGTTAGACTGCACGTTGTTATAAACAAACCAGATATTGGCTCGAGAATTTTAAAGGAAAATGTATTGCTTTCACAGGTCATTATAAACTGGTCTGTTTACCTAAATATCTAAACGGGATAGGGAGTAATAATTTTCTTATGAACTTGTTGAACATTATTTAAAACGTACTTGCCATGTTTAGGAATGTAGGAAACAATAATTGGAATGGAAATTGATTTTCTGCAAAATGGGAAAGGAAAGCAATTTTCTTCCGTAAGCTTAATAGGAAAGGCATTAACAGTAGTTGTAGTACTATTTTATGATTTCTAGAAGTCTCAGTCATCTCTTATAGATACGATAGTTTATTACTGATACAATATAACTTTTTAACATTACGAAGTAAGTCAACAAAATTGAATACTAACCGAAGAATTTTTATTTCAATGTTATAAAAAATTTCTTAAGTTTGTGAATATACTTGATTTATAAAACAAAATATAATCAATTAAAATTCTTGGGAATGTAAAAACATGTCAGCTATTAATAAATCTACATAGAAAATCATAAAGAACTATTCCCACAATTAGTCAAAGGTATTTGGTTTATTATCGAAATATTTAAATTATTTCATTCGCTTCAATTCACATATCCACGAGTCACTAAATATAGAAAATAAGCATTGAACTTTAATATAAAATATATTAAAATGTCATCTCATAAGCTGACATGAATTTCTAGGTATTCTAAAAAGCACTAGACTAGAAATAATTAGGTTTTAGCATATGAGACAGCTCTTGACAGCTTAGCTTTACACCTGTAGAAAATTTATTGTTTTTATAATATGATGAATCTTAATATGAAAATGATCATTTAATTAATATGGAATGCAATTTGAGGGGTGCAATAATTAGCGTAAAGCTTGAATGAGTACCGAAGGTAGTAGAAAAGTCTTTGACCACTATAAGCACAATTTTATTAAGACAGCCAGTACATAATTCAAAAGAGTGTTAAGTCCATTCCTAGTCACATATACTGACTGATTTCCTATATTAGGAGGCAGGTAGCATATTTTGCAAACTAGGCTCTATGTAGTCAAACTTTCGCAACGACGATGGTCACTAAACTCCCAGGCTTTCATAGTAAGCTTTTGATGTACGTGTTTCTTCTTATTATCTCATCATTAAGAGCTCTTTGTCTCTGCCAACACACATATTTAGATGTGCTCTAATTGATTATGATCGGGATCTTAAGTATAATAATTTTGACCAGTGTCTTTGTTAGAGAATTAGGTAGAAATCGACGAAGCTTAGTTGTAGGCTTAGCTCTGTATCAGTGGGTACAAGGTTCAAATCCCGTTTGAGCATTTACCAATGAAAAAGAAGTTTAATGAATTTCTATGCACACTATCCTAATATAAACACAGTTATGAAATGTATCAAATTAAATAGTTAGGGAAAACATCGTGAGGAAACCTTCTTGTTCGTTAAACAGGAAATAGTTACTAGTTAGTACTTGTAAATGGTGATATGGCTTACCACCTGTCGCATTGATTACTAACTATCTGGTCAACACGTAGGTTCGAGGTGTCCATAGAATTACTACATTCTCAATTGCGGAGATAGAAACCTAAACTTCTGACTACCCCGCAAGGGTTAATGGTCGTGAATGAATTTGTGTTTTTGTTTTTGTATCCCTGAAATACTTATAGTGTAAATAATACAAATCTCAATATGCTTTTTCTCACTGAAGTGTATCACGTTATTCATACGTACAGTATACTGGGGAGGAATCTTATTGGATGTTACAATTGATATTATAGTATGGTCATAATTAGCGTAAATGTTTTTAAATAATAAAGTTACCTTTATTGAAACATACGAAGAAACACGCATCGTCAGTCTGCCCGTGACCATGGCTGCTGCAACGTAGCAGAAACGTCGGGTTAATAAAGGTAACTTTATTATTTAATAACATACGCGATAAGACCCGTTAGTTATTAATCATGAGTGTAAATCGCGAATCTCTTAAAACTATAGCGTAAATGTGTTAATAAAGAATATTTGATGACACGGATATCAAAGTACAAATACCTCTTAATGTGTGTAAAACAGGTAACTCAATATATAGGACGCGAATTCGTAGCACGCAAAACATGAGAGTGTATAAAAGATATGACTAAGGTAAGAAAGCTTAGGTCAACTCTGTTAAAGGTGACAATTTACCATATCTGGAAGAGAGAGTTGTCTTAACCATCTAATTGAAGATAAATAAAAACATACATACGCTCCAAGACTTGTGTATACACACTCCCTTTTTTATTATGGCGGGGTTGTCAGAGGCTTTAGTGCCCATCTCCGAAATTTTGAAGGCATGTTAGGTATGGGTCATTCGAAACCCGCGTATCACTAGATAGACAGCACCCAACGTGATAGGTAGTGAACCGTATCGCCGTATATAGGCACTGACTATTACCTATCCTGAGGGATAGGCAGGTTTCCTCACGATGTTTTCCCTCACCGTTAGCGACTGTAAATTATGTACGTAAATGAAAAACACACATTTAATAAATAATCTCTGCTTACCCCGTTATGAAAGTAGCGTGCATACGTATAATGAAAATTCACACTCATCCATTTCATTATGTGAATATGCACGTGATACACACTTGCAAGCCTATCTCTCGGTGTTATTAGCTACAGTACATTACCGAAACAAGAAATGCATCGTGAAATAGGTTGAGTCCATTAAAAGCTGAAAGCAACAATGATTAACCAGCACAACAAAGTTTACACCTGCTACATTCTTCGTATAAAAGTTAATCAGTTCTTAGTACTTAGAGAGGTCTTTATATAATGGTTTTGTGTACCTTGATAAGCGTAAATAAAACAGCACTTGAGTATCAAAACTCGTAGTATAGGCTAATAATTGTAGTCATATTCGCTAATATACTACGGTTTTATGATACTTATTATATATTTATCCGTTACGGTTTTAGTTTTGCATAAGAAAATCAATTTAGGAATTTTATTGCAAGGTAAGTGGTAGTAAGGTTTTAGTAATATTATATGCATTCAGGACCAAACAACCCTTTGAATACAGTCAGAGTTTTAGGCTCCATTATTGAAGTTTTTCTTTTATGGTCTTTCGTAACTCTAAACTCACTTTTAACTTGATAATCATATTCAATAGGACAGGTGGCAATATACTTTTATTATACATATTGACTACTTCAATAAATTTATAGATACATTTTCATTCACGTCCTTTTTTACCTTTTTGGGTTGACAAAACCATAAAGACAATAAAACATCTCCTTAGTCACTTATTAGCTTGAATATTGGGAATGTCATAAGTAACATTGGTGACAAATTACTAGCCCATCGTCCAATAGATTCCGTATACCCATACTCCCTTAGTCGCCTTCTAAGACATTAAAGATTGGCACCTACTTACAATTCTCCTTTTGCTTAGACTAGCAAGCGACTCAATTTATGTATGCATTACCCCATGCACTGTAGTATAAGTAGTATGTAGCTATGTAGTAGCCTACAATTTGCTTCGTGCTTCTAAATTACATGTCGCAGAAAACTATTAGTACGCCCCAGCCTTATAACAGGCTTTTGCGGATTAATATTTAAAGGCTTGTGTTTTGCATAGCATAAACATTGCGACTGTAACCCTGTTGGGGTGGATAGGAACTTGAACTATTGTTGTTTTCATTTGTGAATCGTAGATAATAATAATAATAATATTTAGACTTTATTACACCAATTGAACTAGCCCCTTGGTAAGTACATTTAAGACTAGTGTTAAGGGTACTAGCCAACGTATATTTAAGAAAAGTATACATAGATAAATACATTATTAAAATTAGATGTAAACATAAAGTCTATTTTTAGTTGTAAGAGCGATGATCGATATATACTAGATATATTAAGGTCCTTCTATCTCTTTTCGGAATATCACACCCTAAAAGCATAACAACTCCGTTACTTTTTTAATGACAGGTTGCAAAAGATCATCATGATCTTTTGCAAGTAAAAGCTAATTTAAATAAACATACATATACACACATCACGCCTGATTCCCTGTCGAGGGGTAAGCAGAGATCACGGATCCCCATTTTTCCCGATCCTGACAGACCACCTTCGCTTCATTGACATTCATACATCTTCTCATACACTCTCGGCGGTTATAGGTACTCCTAATGTCACCTTTTTTAATATAGCTTCTTTCTGACTGTTATATGTCTTATTAAGCCGGCCCCTATGTAACCGCCCTTCCACTTCACTCATTATCACTTATAATAATATTTGGACATTATTACACCAATTTAACTAGCCCCTTGGTAAGTTCATTTAAGACTTGTGTTAAGGGTACTAGTCAACGTATATTTAAGATATTTTTAGATATCATACATAGATAAATACATATATAGCATATATAATCCACGACCAGACTGGAAAGCAGTAGAAAAGCGTAGTTCTTAACTCTGCCTCCACCGGGAATCGAACCCGGGACCTCACGATTAGCGTTCTGGCGGCTAACCGATTAGGCCACGGAAGTCGTCCTTAAATTATCTGATTAATAACCCCGCTAAATAAGTAATTTATATAAAGTTGTGTGTATCTATAATGTTCAAAAACTCTTATTAAAGAACCCCTTACATTAGATGCCAGTAAGAAAGGCATCTAGTTTACTCCCTGGCCTAGCATGTTGCATATTATGGAAAATGGCTGCACCATGACGTTGTCGTAAGTTACGTGAAGGCTAATTATGAGGCACTTTTCCGCGCCACAGCCTCGAATTAATAAGGGCCTAATTGAATTTCGTAGCGCCTCGCATATTTTCGGATCGGGTTGCGAAAGGCTGTGTGTGTTAAGGCTACATTGATACTTTAAATAGTTTTAGATACTACGAGTACTCTGTTTGTTATAAAACGTAGTATTGAACTTGATTGAACTATTTTGAGTCATTGAACTATCACATTAAAATTGTATTGACTGATTGATGCAGCTGCATTGGTATAAAAATTAAAATTTAGAACTACTTACTTCTACTACATCTACTACAGCTTTCTCTTTTTTATCTGAATCATATTAAGAAACCAAACTTTCTATATTCCGTTATCTCAAATATTTCAAGGATTGACTTATAAACGTAGTAATATTTTGACGGGCACTAGGCGATGAGATATCAACCCCTTACGTGATATTGGTTACTCATCTCTTATCTCTGAAATACGTGTTTATTAGTAAAACCTGTTATATCTTAGCTAATACACAATACAACCAGATTCGTTAAAATTTACATTTATGTTTCACAGATACAGCCGGGGCTTAAGAACTTCGTATGTCGTTATGAAGTTGATACAAAGTCACAGTTTTAATTATACGACGTACTAACTAATACGTAAATTACGTTTTACATACACGACACGCCCCGTTTTCGCTAAAGTAGTAAGCAGACTTTGTGAATCTATTTTTTGAGATCATATTAAATGAATGTTTCTACAATGGTAACTACATTTTGTATAAGCGCTTTTTTGAGTATATTTAAGCAGCTCTTTATATTTGATTATTAGATAAACAAAAAAGAAAAACGCATTCACGGCCATTAACCCTTAAGGGGTAGTCAGAGGTTCAGGTGTCCATCTCCTTAATTGCAAAGGTAGTAATTCTATGGCCATCTCGAACCCACGTGGTATTTAGATATTTATATATAGAGAGGTATTTGATTATTATCATTATTAAAAACTGACTACACTTTTAAACTATATTATTAAATAAAGTCCCATAAGCAAGGTAGCAGGTAGGTTACCATTCCTTAGAATGAAAGTTATAACTGAAAACTTGTACCAAACAGTTGTACAAATTGTAAAATACAATGTTCACCGAATCAAACTGAATTCTTTTATTATGATGTAAAATTGCATACAATGTAAAGTATTACAGCTTGTCAATGGTAACAAAACATACTTAATTTCATATGAAAATATGTATAGGTTAATTTGCTCAGTTGGAGAGGAAAATTCGATTCAAGCGTGACAAAATTCATTGAAATATCAACTTTAATGCAAAAGAATAAGGACGCAATTTTGAACGAAAGTTCAGGGTGCATGAAAGTGATTTTACTATTGGTTTGTGAGTGAGTCTTATTCGAAAAGTTCTTATATAAATTTTGATATCACTATTCCAAATATCCATAAACGATATAGACTTCAATTTAATATCCTTCAGTATGCTACATGGCATATAATGGTAAGTCCTAATGTATTAATTATATACATCTTTTGGATGGGGTGGTCAGAACCTTGAAGACATAAACATTCTCAATTATTTATATAATTATCATTCTTACAATATTTGACAGTGTGATATACCGATGTTATACATACAAACTCCCGTCCATATTGCTCAAAGGATTGTAATTGTAGAACATTAAGCCTGTTTTTGAGAACACACATTGTAATATTAGCAATGACTAACCTATCATAATAGTTTGGAAATGCAAATATTTATTTTGAGCAGAATGTTTAGTCAATTGTTATGCCTAACTGGCTTAATATGTTCGTTTTGGGATTATATTTGAATCTTCAATTGGAATGAACCGAAAAGCAGAAACTCAACTTCGTTTTTCTTTGGTTGCAGCGGCAGGCAGATTCAGCGTTACCATGACGACGGAATATCAAGAACTGCAAACGCCATGGCATCAATGTTCGTACTTTCACCGACATAATCATAATTCGACGTAGCTCAGATGTTTTTAGCTTGGCTCTGTATCAGTGGGTACAGGATTAAAATCCCGCTTGGGCATGTACCAATGGAAATGAAGTCTAATGATTTTCTATGTACGTTCGCGTTTGTCTGTTTGTCTTTTATTATCATAATGGCGATTGAATGACGTAATAAAGAATTACAAAGCAACAACTTATCACTCAAATTTACCACACAAAACTATTCTTCTTTAAGTGTCTTATACAACATGGCCACAAAGCAGCTGGTTACATTTTCTTGTAATCCCATTACAGCTAGATCCGGTGTTCAACTGTGAATTTTCCATAATCCACTCTCGTATGTAAGTAACAGTTTTGGCCACTCCGTTAAGCCGATACGAGTGAATTCCAAACAACAAAACCTAAAGCACTCATGCGGAGACTTATTCGAATAAAAGGAATAGGTTTCAAGTAACGGCGGGACCTTGGCTGTGTCAGTGGGTATAGGGTTCAAACCCCGGAGCATGTATATATATATAAAAGGTAACGGTTGGTGCTTGTAAATGGCGACATAGCTAACCACCTGTCACATTGAGTACTAACTATCTGGTTAACACGTGGGTTCGAGGTGGCCATAGAATTACTACCTTCGCAATTGCGGAGATGGACACCTGAACCTCTGCTCCTACCCCGCAAGGGTTAATGGTTGTGAACGCGTACGTATATATATATATATATGTGCGTGTGTGTGTGTGTGTGTGAGTATACATCCTCTTACGACCCATAATCAACAGGTAACGAGTTTGCTAGCCGAACGCGATATGGCGACACGGTTTACCACCTATCTCATTGGCTGCTGTCTATCTAATGAAACGCGAGCTTTGAGTGGTTCTTAACTAATATGCCTTCGAAATATTAGAGTTGGGTTTCCAAGCCTCTGATTGTCCTGCCACAATAAAAAAAGGATTGTGTATGCATAAGTCGTGAAGCATATGTTTTAATTGCATGCAGAACAGAGACAGAGAGCATACATGACTAGTTTATTAAGTACAAGCGACCCGCTCCGGCTTCGCACGGGTATAAATTATATGGCCTACTCCACTATTTAATGGATGTTATTATACATATAAACCTTTCTCACTCTATCTATTAAAAAAAACCGCATCAAAATCCGTTGCGTAGTTTCAAATATTTAAGCATACAAAGGGACATAGGGACAGAGAAAGCGAATTTGTTTTATACTATGTAGTGATAGTGATGCGTGAGGAAAAAGAGATTTGTCAGGATCATTAAAGGTTAATCGTAATATCACAGCTGGTTTCCTTACAGAATAAGGCTTCGAGCGTCGGTATGTCAATGCTTTTACGGCGCCCAGGCCATGTTTAAGCAGCGCACTTGTCGCTTAAAACATGCTCCTGGGCCCTCGAATAATGACGCACTCACTCTAGGGTTGTGCAGCAGTGATATACGTAAATCTTTTTTATTGGCATGTCGTAATAACAATATGCCTTGGAAATTTCGGAGATGGGCACTCAAGCCTCTGACTACCCCGCCATAAGAAAAAAGGGAGTGTGTATACACAAGTCGTAAAGCGTATGTTATGTTTTACATGTTATGTTATGTTATGTAATAACAATATACAGAATCTGTCACGCAATGATAGAAAAATCTCATATCAATGCCATACTAACTTGATAGTTGAACTAAATGTGATCAAAGAGTTTTTTTCCTCTTCAAAAATATTGTATTGATAAACCTCGCTGCTGTAAACCTTTTCACTGCATCAAGTACCTACTCATTAATATGGTTGTTGTGTCAAATGAAAATGTTGTGTATATGTATATTAATAGTGAATAAATGTTTTTCTTTTCTTTTAATGTCATATAGTGCCTTAAATCTTAACTAATGTCTTTATCATTTGTCAAGTCTGGTAATAGCTATTTCAAGATAGCTGGTGGCTACTACGCCTGTAACTACCTCGTAAAGTTCAAAGGTCGTAAAGCGTTTCTAATATGGAATATAATTACAAGCTGATATCAAAAATTACAATAAATCCCATTTAACCTTATTCATTTATTCAACTCCTATAACAGGCAAATCATAAACAAATACATAAATACACTGTCTTCTGGAAGTAATCCCTAAACGGAACAAATAAATGTATTGTACAATTTCCCTGTGTCTATTGATGTGTGAATGTACTGTGTGTTCATAAAGACAAACGCGTTTACCACCATTAACCGGGTTAGTCCGTCCATCTCCGCAATTGTGAAGGTAGTGATTCTATGGCCACCTCGAACCCACGTGTTGACCAGATAGTCAGTACTCAATGTGACAGGTGGTAAGCCATGTCGCCATTTACTGTGTATTCAATAAAGAAAAAATAAATATTAATTTGGCACAACCCTACAATATTTAACTGAAATACATTGTAAGTATGTCACGTACATCGGAGTTGGCCAATTGAAAACGGTAAATACCGAACTATGAGGAATGGGCGGTAAAATATTTCCACACAAGTTGAGTAGTTAGAAGTTTATTCAAGTTTTCTGGGAGGAAACCGGCCTATTTCTACTAATAGGTTATAGTTAGCTTCGAATTTCTGGCTATAAATTTTATATCATTTCATTTAAGATTGTGTTTTTACCATATTAACACTTACTGAATATATTCTGGAACGTATTAATCAATAAACTTATCATATTGCGTATGAAAGTTTTTAACGACCTTCAGCGCGATTGGTTAACCACCTTGGGTTTGATTCCGGTGGAGATAGATTTAAGAACTACGCTTATCTTTTGCTTTCCAGTTTGGTTGTTGATTAAGTATACAATGAATATATAATAAGAATATATGTATGAAATATACGTTGACTAATACCCTTAACACAAGACTTAAATGAACTTATCAAGAGACTAGTTCAAGAGGTGTTATAGTGTCCCTAATATAATATTATAAGGTTTGGTTAGGTTTGTAAGAAAATCTAATTAGGTAATAATATAGGCTCAGCAAACTCTAAATGCCTAAAATATCTCTTAGTTTTATTATTATAGCTACATTCAATTGTATTCCAAATATCAAGGATACAACCGAGTTTATAATATTCAAAACAGTATAACATGTGTGACCGTAAAATAACTATAAACAACGAGCGGTAAGTCGAGCCTCCTGAACCAACGGGGAACTTTTCAAAACGCTTACACCAAGAAAGAGTTAAGTAATTCATTGCAACATGAAATGGACTGTTCCTAATTGGTGCGCGTGGTAAAATCAATACATAAATAAATAATGTTATTAATATTTTTGAGAGACTCTCAATTTTTGTTCATTTTATAAGAATACGGGTCTTATTGCATATATTTTATAGATAATGTCAGCTGACCCGTAAGCATGGCAATTGCAACATAGCTGAAATGTCGTGTAACAAAGGTAATACTTCATTTAAAAAATATACGAGATAAGTCCCATTTTCTTGCAAAATAAATAAATTTATTGTTTTTCTAGTTTAATGGCAACTACTTTTTTGTTGCATCATAAATATTATATCCTTAGAATATATATTATATCTGTATGCATCTGACACGAAATGCTTTTAAATCTTTTGCGTTGATAGGGTATCACAGCCTTTTTTATCGCATAGCACTGGATTGAATAACTGTGACACTTATTGCACAAGGAAAATCTTTTGCATTTATTACGATTTAAATCAATTCTACTGCGAAAAGGTGTGATTTATTATTATTATTGCGAACTACTTAAATATTAATGAATAGTTTTTATAGATGATTTTCTAGGCATATTCGACTATGGGAAGAGTGGCAATGAAATTTTAAGACCTGTAAGTAATATTCAATATCATTATTATCAAAAAACCGATAATAAATTATCCTATCTATGTGATTAGTGAGGAATGCGCCTGCACTAAGGTGTTGCCAGCAACTCTGAACGAGGTCCTAACTTTTCGTGTTTTCCGACACAGCCCCATCTAATCGACAGCATCGCACATCAAGCTTAACACGTACAAATCACAACCTTATTACCACGCATTAAGGTTGTTTATAACAATCCTAGATGCATCTTTTGAACGCACATCAACGGTCACAGTTAAGTAGGAAAACGAACTTTATTTTCAACATCTTAAGGTTGTTACAATAAAGAGGAAGTTGCATCAAACCGCGTAGGAACTAGCTACTTAACTTTTACACTTAACGGAGGTGTTAAGCGGTTCCGGAAAGTCTGTCATTTAAAATGGTTGCAGAATAACACGGCAGTTTCCAAGTTACCAAGTTTCGAAACTACACGTTCCGAAATAGTGGACAGAACTACAGGTAGGTTGCTTTCACACTGCCAAGAGCAAAGAGAATTTTGGAATATCATTGATAGTGACTAGTTTGGTTTGCCTGAGTAAGTATAAATTTTTTTTTACTGTTTTCCTTTACGAGGTTAGAAAACATAGTTTTATTCATTATATGTTCAAACAAACATACGATGTAGTGGACCGAATTTTTCGTAATCATTTAAAAAGTTAATATGGTAAGTAAGAAATTAATAAACACTTCTTTTAACTAGTGTAGTATTTTAGGTAGGTAAATATTCTGACAATTTGTTTGCAGCTAAAAATGTAAAGATAAACTATAGTAACTATAGTATAGTATGCTAAGTATGCTAGCTAAATGTTACTTATAATATTAATGCAATTTGGGCTCTATTTAACTTTAATAAATGTTATAGAGAAAATAATATTATATTTATCAATTCCTGTACTTAAAAGGTATAATTCCTTTAATACTACATACATACATTAAAAGTGACGTGTTCAACCATTGTTCAACACACAAAGGTGTATTTTTAATTCAATTTCGTTCAGAAATTGGTACCTTGTGCATTAGGGAGCATATTATGGTTTATCAGTGTTACAAATTAACTGGCTTCGTACCACAATTACTCGGGTTTAGCATGCAACCGACGCCTGCAAAGCATACGTATCGTGTTAAGCCACAATCAAACCATATTGGCCTATATACCATACATACATATCACGACAAACCTTTGAGGTGGTCAGAGTTTTGTTTCATACAAATTTACCTCACAAGACGAGAGAAGGTGTATGTAGTGTGAAGAACAGAAGAGCATGTATGAGAAGGTTAATGGGTTTGAGTGAAGCAAGAGAGATTTGTCAGGATCGTTCTAGGTGGCGATAGATAGTTTTTGCCTATGCCATTAGGGACGTATAGATATACGGTGTGATTTTATTATATTATATATTGTGCATATTATAAGGAAAAAGAAATGTGATGTTTACTATTTCAAAATTGTTCTAAGACAAATAAAGGACAAACTTTAACCATCATCTATTGTGACATCATGGTTCATTTCGCAGTAGTTTTTTATGTCTATGACGGAAATTTGTCACTAATTTATTTATATATCCTTTCAAAGATCACGTAGAGGCCCGCTTTCACCATATAGCACAATCAAAAAAGCTAGTAACAATCAGCTGGTAACATTTTAACCGTCCCAGACTAACGTGTAATTAACTAAACTAATTTCCAAGTATTTCTATAAAAGGTCATGATACAAAAGAGTTGGCAAAGTCCGAAGCAATATAAAGTAGGTAACGAAAGCTAAAAAATGAAGAAATCCTTCAAGCGGTCCAGTTAAGTTTTAAACATGCTTTTTGTGGGAGTTTAGTTCTTGGTAACTTCTGCTTGAAAGTAAGGAGGGTGGTGAAATAGGGCTATGTTTTGTTTCGGATTCATTACTATAACGACAGAATGAAATATAGTTTGATTAATGTTATTATATTTATTTTAAAGCTTCAGTTTCTGATTTTATTAGTAATTTTATGATCCTTATGTTGAATAAAAACGATGTCATTTCATTTCAATTGTACTATGTTTTTATTTTGCACACAACGACGAAAGTTATAGTGTGTAAATATCTAGAATGTCATGTAAATCAACCAATCAAGCACTGACTAGGTCTAACGTTGCTTACTTTCGATAAAAATGATAAAACTTATCAACTGTATATAGGCAATAGTCAATATTTGTAAAGGCGACTCATCGGCTGTCATATACACTAATATAAAATACGTATGCATTTATATTAATATGTATATCGAAATACGTTCCAAGTTTTCAAACGTAGGTTCTTCCATCTAGCGACCGGAACTCTAAAACTTCGGTCCGTGAAACTATAGCAAAGAGGCCAGTAGAAAAAAAGTTGGCCTATAATTTATTCAGCAGGGCAACACTCGCGATGTCCGAGCTCCCTTATCGCGGTTGAAAATTTAAAACCTCTCTTCTCTTGACTTCCGTGTCTACATAAAGCAGGTTGGTTCTACTAATAGATTGATTGCAAAATTATAAACAAACTAACGTCCTATGAAAATATATTTACGTGATTATATTTATATTTATGGACGTGAGATAGTAATATGCAATTTCGATTGCTAGGGCATTAAATTCATACATATATTTACGCCTCTACTAAGGGGATAGGCAGAGACAATCGATCGCAACCTAGAACGATCTTGAACAACACAACTCACAATTTAACCAGTAACCATCCCATACATCTTGTTCTGTTCTTCACGCTGTTTTAGTGTTGTTGATTAATTGAATTTGAATTTTACGTAGCTGGATTTAAGTCTCACTTAAGTCTCTATCAATATTAGTATTAGCAATTGAGCAAGTGGATAATTATTTCATATAAGCATATTTAATAAAATTGACTATCAGTGACTTGATAAGCTCAGGATTATGCAACAGTATTTTATTTACGACGTTGTTAAGTTGCATCCTAGTTATCTAAGAAAACGTGATCTTTGAGTTGTGTAAGACTTAGAACACTCATTACTAAAGCACATGTATACATAATTTCAACCCACACCAAATAGTAGAATCAACCAGTTCCAGCAATTTTATTGTATAGCGATCTGTTTGGTCGGAAACTTTGTTCCCATTTGCATACAATGGTTTGCTGGCGGACATGCAGGGTAGTCAAACCATAGGTGGCAGCACTGGCTATTTTAAAGGCGAAACTTTTATCAGGGAATAGGTTTAAAAGTTTTTTATCAAATGGAGTTTGAAAGTTTACAGGTAATCTGATTAGAATCTAGTTTGTTCGTTACTACCGCAAGTTTAGTAGCATATAAAACTAATTGTTTTGACTTGTGAAACTAATTGTTTGATTTATAACTTGTGTTAAGGGTACTAGTCAACATATATGTAAGAAATATATACATATTATATATAGATAAATACATATATAATCAACAAACAGACTGAAAAGCAGAAGAAAGCGTAGTTCTTAATTCTGTTTACCGGGAATCGAACCCGGGACCTCACGATTAGCTTTCAAGCGGCTAACCGATCGCGCCACGGAGGTCATCATAATACATACGTATTATGTGTACAGATAATAGGATTTCTAAAGAATGTTTTCCCTCATAGCAACCGTACTACTAATGCTAGGAAAGTGTAACATCGTTCTGATTTCAAGAAACTATGAACCTAATTACGCTGGAATGAGTTTCAGGAATATGCGGTCTAAGTAAGTCTGCGAATGGTTACTAAGTGTTACACATAATACAGTAAGATAGACGCCATATTGTAAAAGGGTGACGCTAGAAATACGTATAACCGCAAATGTGTACGAGGAGGTGTATGAGTGTCAATAAAACGGTTTCGATGTGGTTTCGTTTCCGTGATCTCTGCGTGACCTCTAAAGAAGCATGATGTTTATGTATGTACATACATAAGTATGTTTTACTTATTTTATCTACATGTCTCTACGTCCCTAACGGGATGGGCTAACCTGACAAATCTCTCTTGCTTCGCTCACACCCATTTATCATCTCGACTATTTCTTTGACGACCTCCGTTGCGCGATTGGCTAACCACCTGAACGCTACTCCCAAAGGTCACTGCCGTATGAGGCATGGCTAGGTCCTGAGCAGTTGGCCTTAGGCCCTAAAGTACTATACAGGGCTCTTATTGGGGCACGTGTGTTACCTTTATCACAGATATAAGAATGCCTAAGTATATATTGACGACCTCAATACATACATACACAGACATATATAATAGGTTCGATTTCCGATGGAGGCAGAGATAAGAACTACGCTTTTCTTCTGCTTTCCAGTCTGGTCGTTGATTATATATGTACATGTAATAAGTATATATTTCTTAAATATACGTTGACTAGTCTTAAATTAACTTACCAAGGGGCTAGTCTAATTGGTATAATAGTCCCTAATATTATTATTATTCTCACACATTCTCTTCATGACTTTTTATAATAACTGGTGTAATTAACTCATTGGTCACTTTTTGGTATTAATATATATATACTTAATTTGTAAATTATTCATCAATATAAAATATTTCTGAAAAGATTGCTTTGTCACCCTATTAGTTCTATTTAGACTCAGTTCTTGAATCACCTTTTTATACATTTTTTGACTAGGCTGGCACAGAAACGTTATTAAACATACTTAAAAACTGAATTGATAATTATTCCATGCTAGTTAACCAAGGTGAATTAATGAACTAAAGATTAATCGCATCTTTTCGACAATATACCTACTAGCTACTTATCACCGATATTCAATACAAAACTCTAAGTAAACTACTTCCCCTATAACTAAAGTATACAGTAGAAACCTTATCGCTAATAGGAACACGACTCTATTCCGCCAGGCATAGCTAGTGTCCGCAAACAGCGGATCTTAGTATGTTTTTTTAACTGCTTTTTATCGCTAAGGAAATAGACCTTCATGATTAAACCCACTGAGCTCGGGGCAACGTGAACGGTGGTTTATGGTGCGTGCTTAGATTGTATTTAGTATGAGAATTGAAGAATTAAAAAGTTTTAAGATATGATGGTATAGCACATGTTTGTTAAATAAAAGTATAAAATTATAAATTATCGCTAGTTATAGCTTTTTAAGAGGCAAGAATTATTACAGAAAAAAGTCTCCTTATGTCTTCGGTGTAAAAAACCGGTGGCTTTTCCTACTCCTATTTGTATATTTGAATTTTTCGTATCAGTTGTAAGTATCTTTATTTCATAGATCCCTTGAGAGCTATAAAAAGGAGTGCGTGTCGTCAACTAAAAAAAGATGTATGAATAATTTGAATAACCATTTCAACAACTTCACTACGTTAAACGATGCCCTTGTAGACATGCCACTGTGAAAAAAAGTTTATAACTACCTATTCCAAGAAAAAGGTAAAGTTTCCACAAGATATTATCCATTACTGTAGAACAATCCCGCAGCGTAAAAAAAGAATTACCTACTTCAATACACCTTTCAATTGGTGGTCATTGAAAATTCATTGAAAGGTGTATTTATAACACTAATGTATTGTATGTACATTGAACACTAAAAGTGCAGTTCCAGTAACTTTTTATAAGATTTACGTTTATAAGAACAAAAGACAATATTTTTCATTTCGAAGCACGCGAACGTATAGTGGCCATGACAATGCATAGTGGGGTCAGTTTTAAAATGTAATATATTGCCTTTTGTTCTTATAAACTTAAACCTTATAAAAAGTTACTGGGACTGCACTTTCAGCGCTGACTGTATGTCAATGGATATATTAAGAAACCAAAGTACGTACAATTCGTATCACAAAACCTCGCACCCTGCTCCACCGCATCACCTCTGGAGAGGCGAAGGAAAACAACTTTTACCTCCTTTAACAAGTTGCGTAGATCGGGCAGATGGCTTGCACGCCACCTGATTTATTCGCAGCCAGCCACCGAGTTATTGTTGTGATGGAGTGAGGAGGCAAATGAGAACAGACTCATTTCCTACGGGCGATAGTGCACGGATTTATTTCCTTTTCAATTATTGCAACTTTGTTTGCTCTGGCTAGGGGGATTGAGGTTGTTTTCTTTGCATACGTACAGTGTATTAGAGTTTCAGTATATTTGTATTGTCAGTACTTGTGGTTTAAGAAATGGTAGTATTTTTTTAATTACCGGAAAAACGTGATATCTATATACCTACTCTTCTCATACTTGGTACTTTGGATGTATATCTAATATTTTGTGGGTGAAATCAAATATTGGCTAAACATTTTTATGGAACTAATAGGAAATAGTATATTAAATAATCAAGGTGATAGATTAGTAAGTATTTATGTCTCTGAGAAGCGTGTAAGAGTAATTATCATGGAGATCTTTCCGTTATTGTTATTATAATTTTTATGTGTGTGATGATGAGTCAACGCTAAAAGTGCAGTCCCAGTAACTTTTTATTAGGTTTATAAGAACAAAAGACAATATTTTTCATTTCAAAGCACTCCAACGTATAGTGGCCATGACAATGCATAGTGCCGTCAGTTTTAAAATGTTAAATATTGTCTTTTGTACTTATCTATAAACCTTATAAAAAGTTACTGGGATTGCACTTTCAGCATTGACTGTACATATTAATACTTACTCTTACTATTTACTTACTTACTTACTGGTTATATTCAACCTTATATAAACGCCTATCAACAACACATACACAGACAACTACGAATCAGTGCTACGAATATTACCCCAATCAAATGGATTGGTAGCACGTAGCAAACTTGTACAATTGTAAAGATGGTTACACACGCAACGTCGCTATTCGTAGTCGCTTGTTGGGGCTTTGATCACTGAATTAGGCTTTGAACGGCACATAGGCATACAAGGTCATGCCTTGAATATGAGTAGTTTATTGGTGTATAAGTATAAAAAGCGAATGTGTATGAGGAGGTGTAATTGTCAAGGTTAAAGACAATTGAGAAGAGAAAAAGAGGTTTCATAATCTCCATGTTTTCTTCTGTAAAGTTGTGAAGTGAGTCTATGCATACACGTATATGTATGTATATGTTTCCGGCCGAACCTAAATAACAATTTCAAGTTCCTATCAACTTTAAGTTCATATCTGGGAAGAAAATAAGTATGGTATTATTGATTACACTTTAAAGCTGATATTGATACAAAAGTAATAATAAAATATACAAACATGACCCTAACTTATGAGCGTAGTATTTGCTATACAATCGAAATAATAATAATAAAAAGCGTATATAATAATATTGTAGGACATTATTACACCAATTGACCCTTGCTAAGTACATTTAAAACTTATGTTAAGGGTACTAGTCAACGTATATTTAAGAAATATATACTCATTATATATAGATTAATACATATATAGTATATGTAATCAACTACCGACTGGAAAGCAGAAATAAAGCGAAGTTTATGTCAAAATCATACAAAATTTTGCGTTCCATATATTTAGATATACATGGCTTTACTTTATCTTTGAGTTGGATATTATTTAAATTAAATAACTTTTTATACCCAAAAAAGGACACGCCATCCTGCCTACCCCACAAACAATAAAACCTCATGCGTGTGTCATATTATGTAGATTAGAACAACCCACAGAAAAACATACACGTGTTAAAAAAAATACTCAAACGTCGTATACAACCTGTAATTTGCATAAATACCTACCGGAAGTCCATTCTTATTATAACACGCAAAAGGCTGTTGGCTATTTCGTGACACTCACTGTTATTAATTATTTCCTCTGTTGAAATAGTGTTCCTGATAAGCCTTTCCTTGAAATATTAATATTAATAATATGCGTCGGAATTTTGGCGGTGATTGTCCCGACCCCGCCTTTTGTGCATTTAAAAAAGTAATGAACTATAATTTTATAACCTATTACTGATTTTCCGGAACTAACAAACCACTTTCGCTTCATTGACACTCATACATCTTCTCATACACACTCGGCGGTTATAAGTGCTAACGGTACCGTTTATCATGCCACTAAAACTAATAGCTCGTAAACCAAAAGACAAACACGTTCACGACCATTAACCCAAGAGGGGTAGTCAGAGGTTCAGGTATGGATCTCCGCAATTGCGGAGGTAGTAATTCTATGGCCACCCCAAACCCAGGTGTTGACCAGATAGTCAGTACTCAATGTGACATGTGTCAAGCCATATCGCTATTTACAAGCACTAACTATTACCTGTTCGGGGAACAGATAGGTTTCCTCACAATATATGTAGAACGTGGACACATTTTTTTATGTGACGAACGTAATCTATACATTTTGTATATGTATGTTAATACATGTGTTAACACAAGGGAAAGGGCAGCGTGTAATTTATGTCTCAGTTACGATCCGATTTGCCCCACTGGGCATAAATCGGGCCACATTTCGACAAGCAATAAAATCGTAACATCGGGCGCGTTAATAAATCAATTTGATAATTCAACCCTTTGATTGTATTTGGAAAAATAAATTTACAGAAGCAACGATTGGAATTCGGCGTAGCTCATTTGTTTGGGGCTTGACTCTGTATCAGGTACAGGGTTCAAATCCCGCTTCAGCATGTACCAATGGAAATCGTGAGGAAACATTATTACACCGATTGAACTATTCCCTAGCTAAATACATTTAAGACTTGTGTTCAGGGTACTAGTGAACGTAAATTTAAGAAATTATACTTATTATATATAGATAAATTCACATACAGCATATAAACTCAACAACCATACCTACTGGAAAGTAGAAGAAAACTCTTAACTCTGCCTCCACCGCGAATCGAACCCGGGACCTCATTATCGATCAGGTGGTTAACCAATCGGGTTACGGAGGTCAGAGATTATGTCGCTAAGGTTCTATCCACCGCAATAGACATTAAAGGACATGTATTTATGTTAATTATACCACATCTATACAAGCTTCCGTGCCTCTGTGATATTCAAAGCAGGCGCCATTGGCTGGCAACGCAAACCTGCTTGTTTAGTTAGCATAGTTGAGAAACTACTGATTAGAGGTGGCTTCACTCGACTCCACTTTGGCTCGCCATCAATGGAATTTCGATTCGTTAGCCCTGTTTATGAGGTGAAGGGGAAAGCTTGTATATAAAATAAGATAAGAGACCTACGAATTATGATAGTTTAATTTATATACATACATACACATTACGCCTGATTCCCAGTAGAGGGGTAGGCAGAGATCACGGATGCCCATTTGTCCCGATACTGACAGACTACTTTCGCTTCATTGACACTCATACATCTTCTCATACACAATCGGCGGTTATAGGTACTCCTAACGTCACCCTTTTTCAATTTAGAGTCTTTCTAACTGTCATATGTCTTAATGGGCTGGCTATATGACTGTTATAACTTCCATGTGTTCATATTTTTGAGAGATTTGCCATTTATATTCACTTTATAAGACAACGGCTATGGTATTTCGGCTGGTCTACGGAAAAACAAAGTAACTAACAATTTTAGGATTTTTGTTTTTTTACATTTTTGTGACTTTTACAACGTATTGGACGTTGCTACATTTACAGATTTCTCATAATTATGATAGTTTAGGATTTAATAATTCGGCAAAGAAAGTAACTGCAGGCACTTGTCCGAAATATCTACGCAAAAACAAATCAAAACACAATTGAAACTCAAAAACAAAGTAGTTGTACGTTACTTACTTTGTTTTTCGGTTGTAATCTAATGAACTTTGTTCTTCATTCTTTTAAAACGATTTAAATAAACTTCTCAAACGAGTTAAAAATAAATTAAAGAGTCTTACTTTGTTTTTACAATGATATTTACAGTCTCATTTATCAATTTGTCTAGGCAAAAACAAAGCAAACAGAAAATCAACTAAAAAACAAAGTAATTAAATACAATTGCTTTCTTTTTGTATTTTCATGTCATTGAATTTGAGTTTTTATAGCGTTTACTTTGTTTTTAAAAATGTGTAACCGTTAATAAAAAAAACATTTTTGTCATTTTTTTGACACTTGCTTTCTTTTTTTTATACTGAATGCAACATTAAACGTCACTTGCTTGCGCGCAAAAATATTGTCAAATGCGAAATGACAAGACGATTTTCTATCGGGGGGTTCTGTAAACTTCTGTCAAAACTTTTCTTTCGCGAAAACTTTAAATTGTATGTATGACTAATGTGATTTTAAAAGTGATTTAACTTAAAACTTTAATAGATATTACGAGAAGAAATTACCTATTGTTTAATATGTGGAGTGGACGTTCACGTTCAAACATTATCTTGCAGTTAGCACAATTAAGGTAAGTCCAAGAGTAATTATGTTTAATCTAGGTCTAAAATGTATCTTTATCCTGTGTTTTTTGTATTTTTGAATAATAACTATGTTGTATCAAGTACCAAAATAATTTTTGTCATTCCTAACTTATTAGATTTTTTTCGTAAGTATTATATTAGGTAAGTCAATCAATCAATCAGCCTATGACAGTCCACTGCTGGAACGTAGGCCTCCCCAAGGTAACGCCACAAAACACGATCACTTGTGGCCCTCAGCCAACCACTACCAGCGACCTTTTTCAGGTCATCAGTCCATCTGGCAGGGGGGGTATCCTACACTACGTTTACCGAGACGCGGTCGCCATTCGAGAACCGCTTTGCTCCAACGGTCGTCGGTTCTGCGACAGATGTGACCGGCCCACTGCCACTTCGGCTTGCAAC
Source organism: Leucoptera coffeella (assembly GCA_030578115.1). Taxonomy (NCBI): domain Eukaryota; kingdom Metazoa; phylum Arthropoda; class Insecta; order Lepidoptera; family Lyonetiidae; genus Leucoptera; species Leucoptera coffeella. The sequence goes on along the minus strand of JAMBLF010000115.1, from coordinate 204,149 downwards.
ATCGATAGACAATGTCGACGACATTGGTTCTCTGCCGGATAATCTCGTTCCGGACTCTGTCCCTTAACGAGATATCCAGCATCGAACGTTCCATTGCCCGCTGAGGGACATGTAATCGGTGAACCAGCCCGACTGTCATATTCCACGTCTCGGCACCGTATGTCATTACAGGTAGGACGCACTGATTGAAAACCCTGGTCTTAAGACACTGCGGTAGTGGCGACGAGAAGATATGACGCAACTTCCCGAATGTTGCCGAGCCCAGCTGCACTCTTCTGGAAATCTCACGCTCGAAGCTGTCCCTACCCATTTGTAGAACTGAAAGTATAGTGCTGACAACATTATACCCATGCAAAAAAACATAGAGGAGTTTGAGATCTAGGTCATACAAAAATTTCATGAGATTTAACTAAAACCACTTTTCCCACTGAGTTTCTCCGGGGTACTTTCATTATTTATTTGTTACAGTAATAACAATACACAGTAATAAATAACAAAACACAATAATTTAAAGTTAAAATTTAAATTATTTGGTTCTAAAATTTATATTATTTTTATATTTACAGTGACCTGATCACACACACACATTAAAGGAACTAGCCACTCCTGCCGTTCATATATTTAAAGCTTGTTATGCCACTCAATTATACCGCTCAGATGTTGCAAAGGCACATGAAAATGACACCAAAGTCATTGCTGTTGATTTACAAAAAGTGTTCCTCATTCCAATGATGCCTGGTTTGAATGATTCAGTATTCCTGAGTAGATTGATATGTTTTAATTTAACCTTTGCACCTTTAAAAAAAGGTGAAAAATCTGTATGTGTGTTATGGCATGAAGAGGTTTCCGAAAGAGACGCTAAAAATATAATAGTGCCTTTTACAAATTCATTAAAAGAAAAAGGGACATTAAACACTTCATATACTGGGCTGACAATTGTTCAGCACAGAACAAGAATTGGTTTTTGTATACTGCATGTGTTCAAATGGCCAATATGCAAGATTCGCCAATTGAAACAATCACAATAAAATACCTCACAAAAGGCCATACCCACAATGCTGCTGATATCGTTCATGGAAACATAGAAAGAAGTATAACGAAAAACCGGAACGTGTACGATTTTGACGACCTTAAAGACAAAGTATTGAACAGCAGAAAACACATGAAGGTATTAGAAATAGATCCAAATAACGACAAATTCAATTGGAACAAAAAGAAGAGGCAAGCAAATAAACCGGATGATCCTTTGAAATCTTTTTATTTGACTGACATAATATGTGTTCAGTTTCGAAAAGGATTAAAGACAATGTTCTATCAGACAATGCTAAAACTAGAGCTTAAAGAAATATGCTTTTTTTCAAAAAAGATTTGATGTCACTAAGCTACCGGAATGTAACGTTGGGCGACGTGGTATTAAACCACAGAAGAAAGAGGCTATAGTAGAGAAGTTGGTTCCTCTTATGCCGGAAAATCGACGACATTTCTGGAGAAATCTGCATACAAGTGACGATTCTCCTGATTTAATATCCCAAGACATAACAATAGAATCTATTGATACTAATTAATAGTCATTATTGTTACTTAGGTCTAGGGATATTTAAACAGTAGAATACCTTGATACTTAATATTTTTAAACATATTGTCGATTTTCCGGCATAATAGCAACCTTCTCTACTTTTTAATAACATTAAAATAGTTTGTTTTTTATTTAATATCTTTTCAATAAAAAGATTTGAACTTTTATATTGTTTTCATCATCATCATCATCATAATATCAGCTCGTTGACGTCCACCGGTAAACATAATACAGTCACATATAAACAAAGGCCACAAAAACTACACAATTCTTCACCAGAATGTCCGATCGATAACAAATAAGACGGCGCTCATGGACATAGTTTTAAACCATCACAACCCTGATGTGGTTGTTTGTACGGAAATATGGTGTACTGAGAGTGAAATTAAACGCGTCAACTTATCTGGATATGAACTCGCGGTTCACTACTGCCGATCAACTATTCAACATGGAGGTAGTGCGATATTTTTGCGTAGTGATAATGAAACAGTGTACAAAGCGCGCGAAGATTTAAAAAACTTTTCAGTTCAATACCATTTTGAGTGCTGTGCAGTGGAGTTGTGCAAGATAAAAATAATCGTGGTTGGAATGTACCGTGCGGGAAAAGGAGACTTTTACATATTCTTGGGAGCACTGGAATTACTGTTAAGGAAAATTATTGACGAAGGTAAAAGGTTCCTCTTGGTCGGCGATATTAACGTAGATTATCTAAGTGATAGCAGTAATTGCCGGAAGCTAAGTGACTTATTAAAATCCTACAACTCTCACAACATTGTCACGTTCCCAACACGCGTATGCGACACATGTAGTACGTCTATCGATTGCGGCATAGTTTCTTACAGTGATAGGAAGGCGACTGTTATACCGTTGCAGACTCCTATAAGTGATCACAACGCCCAACTGTATACGTTAAAGGTCGAGGGAGCGTGTTCACGAGGAGTGAGTACTTATGTCCAAAAACGCCTATTTAACACTAGTTCTATTTCTAACTTCTATTGTGACATTTTGAATTGTAATTGGAATTTTGTATATAATACTGACATAGATATTAATAATAAATTTAGCAAATTAATAACATTATTAACTTATTATATCGACATTCATTATCCTATAAAAGGAGTACAAGTAAAAAAGAAAAATAGAACTCCATGGGCTAGTAATGAACTTATTGAATACGTGAACCAATTTAACAAACTATGCTTAATAAAACACGAGTATCCAAATTGCACTGACATAAATCATCAAATTGTATGCTACTCAAATAAAATAAACTGCCTAAACATCCGTGATCGCCGTAACTACAACGACAAAAAGCTCGCCAACGCCAAAAACCCATCAAGAGAGGTATGGCGCATTGTAAATGACGAGATATCATCGAAATGTAAGGGATCTAACGCGTGTATAATGGATAATGGGCAAATCGTTGATCCTGAAAACATGCCGGGTCACTTCAATAACCATTTCCTTCAACTGACTAGTGGCCTTCCTCTAGCAGCTGATGACGACAGGGCGTTGGCTTATCTGCGTGAATATTTGGCTGGCGAAAACCCACCTGAGTTCGTTTTGCCCACCGTGACTACTGTTTGTCTTGATCGCTCGCTAGTGAAAATGCTACGTGCTTCTGGAACGCTTGATGTATATGATATCTCCATCAATATACTGTTATCAATATGGCCAATAATAAGAGAGAAGCTGGTGATAATGATAAATAATATGTTCACTGTTGGTATCTATCCTGACGTATTAAAGTGCACTAGGGTATGTCCTGTGTATAAATGTAAGGGTGATAGAACACATATAGATAACTATAGGCCAATCACCATAGTACCAACAATTTCAAAACTAATTGAATCCATTCTGTCCCGCAACCTAATGTCACACCTTGAAACAAATAAATTGATCAGTGACGCGCAATATGCTTATAGAAAAAACCGATCTACTTCTCGTGCAGCCCATCGGGTCATTGACTGCATTGTTACAAGTTTAGACGACAAATATAAGACTGCTGGCATATTTTGCGACCTGACAAAAGCGTTCGATGTTGTCAGGAGTGATATAATGCTTAGGAAGTTGCAGTGCTACGGTGTAAATAACTGTGCACTTAAATTGTTGGCATCGTTTCTATCTGAACGCAAACAATTAGTACAAATAAATGCAAATGGGCAGAAGATTAGGTCAACTGAGGGAGTCGTGACTATGGGTGTTCCACAGGGGTCGGCATTGGGGAACGTCCTTTTCCTTACTTTTATAAACGACCTTGAGCGTTCCACAAGTGACGGGTTAATAACAATATTTGCTGACGATACGACCGTTGTGGTCTGCGCGAGGACTGATCGAGAGTTAAACGCGAAAATTGGGAAAATATATAACCAATTATGTGATTGGTTTTCTAGTAACGGACTACTGTTAAATGCCACAAAGTCCCTTTTGGTGCCGTTTACTATTAAACCCATGTCTGGCTCTGTGGATGTGTGCTCCCCTATACCCGTTAGCCAGACATGTAAATTCCTCGGTTTCTTGCTGGACTCGAACTTGAGTTGGAAGGACCATGTTCAATCTGTGTGTGACAGACTCGCCGGGGCGGTTTATGCCCTTCGGAAGCTGAAACATTTGGTTTCAGCAAGAGTGTTAAAGCAGGTATATTTCGCCCACTTCCACTCTATTATTACGTATGGAGTAATGTTGTGGGGAAATTCGCCTGATGCGCGCCGGGCGTTCATACTACAAAAGCGTGCGTTAAGAACAATATTAGGGAAAGGTCCCCGGGAAACCTGTAGAACTCACTTTACAAAAGAACGTATCATGACGTTGGCTTGTGTTCACATATTTGAAACAATCAAATATGTGAGAGAAAATCTTAAGACATTTAAGCGTCGAACGGGTGGCGATAAAGTATTGCGAAACGCGGGACGCCTTGCTAGCGTGTCACGTCGAACTGGATACGGTTCCGGAATACCTCGGGTGATTGGTCCCACGTACTACGAGCATCTTCCTCGCGATTTACGGGAAAAAACTGACGACGAAGCGTTCTATCGCCGACTAAAGGGCTTTTTACTGGATTCTGAATACTACAGTGTAGACGAGTTTTTGAAATAATAACTATTTCATAATAATATAATAATTGTAATTACTTGACAATTTAAATTTATTTATTCAAATTTAATTTGCTATTTTATATAATTTTATTCTTTATTTTTGTTAATTTATTATTATTTAATCATTAATTTTTATTCTGTTGTAAATCATGACATTAAGCATACAAAATGGTATGTTAATAACTAAGTATACCTATTTTTATATACGATAATTATTATAAAGTTATAAGTTTATTTTTGACGATCATATAACACTCTCTGTATGCACATTGGAGCATTTGTCAATTGTCATATAAATTGGTTATGTGTAATAAAAAAATCTAAATCTAAATCTAAATAAGCGTCCCCAATGACTCCACTACGTCCGGTCCTGTGCGCATCGCTCAGCCATCGATGACCCACGGCCTACACGGGCCCATTTCCGCTATTTCAGTTGTGGTTCAGCGGTGTCTCAATGGCTATATGTTATCGTGTTTAACGCATGCATACGCATATAGTAACTGAGATACCACTGAACCAAAACTGAAATAGGATCGTCGGTCCATCTTGATCCACCCTGGTTCTTGGTCGCCATTTGAGAACCTTCACTCTCCAGCGTCCGTCGGTTCTCCGTGCCAGCATGAATACTTACCTGCTTATAATAACTAAGTATTTCAAGGTAAAGCCTAAAGAAATAACGTTTCTTCCTTACAGTTCACAACCATATTATGCATTTGTGGGCGAAATAATTTCAGAAGGTAAACCCACTTACTCTATTAATTCTAAAATTTTAACTATGAAATGGTTTCGACTCGCTTGTAATGTCAAGTAATTGATTTTGCTTCATTATTTAATTTGAAACTAGGAGATCATGAATGCCTCCATCATCACCTAAAAAACAAGTCAATAGCATTTACTTTGTTATTGTTTTGTTATATTTATTTAGAATCAATTATATGTCTATGGAAAAACATTTTTTTTAAAATTTAAGAAAATTATAGATGCTAGATAAAAAAGCAAAAGTACCATCGGTAGACGCAACTATTTTTCACAGTATGTCATTAAAAAAAAAACTTTAATATTTATGTTACTTTTTAAATAAATGATTTTCAGTTTTTTGGGCCTCCTATAAAATTACTAAAATGCAATTACTCCGTTTATCCGTAGACCAGCCGATTTGTACCTTGACCGAAAATTTGGATAACTAAGGTTATACTCTATCCTGAAACGTAATTATGAAATTAATATAATATTTTACATTAAACATTCATTCTAAAAGGCTAGTATTTAAACATACATCAAATAATATTAAAATGCACTCCTAAAACACTGAATTGTACACCAAAATAAAACAATGCCAACCCAAACCTAACGTTTTGTGTGCGTTAAGCTATATTTTTGTGTACAGTTCAGTATTTTTGATGTGCAATTAACTATGTACAATTATAAAATATATGTTATAAAACTTTTTTTCCAAAACTAAACAAAACAAACGCGTTCACGACCATTAATCGCAAGGGCGGGGTAGTCAGAGGTTTAGGTATCCATCTCCGCTATTCCGAAGGTAGTAATGGCTACCTCGAACCCACAAGCCATGTCGGCATTTACGAGCACTATCTATTTTACCTGTTCTGGGAACAGGTAGGTTTTCTTACGATTTTTTCCCTCACCGTAATAATCAAAACTAAACATTGAGTATAATGCTTATGTATCTACTATATACGCAATGATAGCCAATCCATAGATCAATAGAATAGCAAAATTAGACACTTATTAAGGCCAGTACACAAAGTTTCTCTAAAGGCGTTTCCACACGCAACATAGCTATTCCTACCACGTTTTGGTGATTTGATCACTGTATTACCATTATGAATGTGCCCTTAGCACACTAGCATGGCTTCCCTTTGTAGTGATGGAAGCAGATTTATTGTTCATTTGGTTGTAACTTTAATAGGGTAGGTTAGTAGTTATTATATTCTAATCATAATGTGGTCACTGATTTGAAATGAAGTGCAAAACTTTTTATTCAACATAAGCATGGTAGAATCACTTATTGAAACTTAAATAAAAAAAACATTTTTGAAAAAAAAACTCACTAATATAAACTAAAAAATATTTCATATATAAATTTCTGAAATGTTCTATCCAAATGAAAAACATTCCTTTGAATTATTTACATACATCTATGAATAGAAGATATTTCTACCATCTGTTTTTTAGCAATCTTAGTTCTTTAATCAATCAGCGTATAACAGTCCACTGCTCTCCCCAAGGATACGCCACAAATCACGATCACTCGTGGCCCTCAAGCAACCACTACGAGCGACCTTTTTCAGGTCATCGGTCCATCTAGCAGAGGGGCGTCCTACACTACGTTTACCAAGTCTCGGTAGTATATATGTACATAACATTACATTATATTTATATATATATATATGTACATTATTCCGGAAAGTCGAACGATATCATATGTTCTAAGAAAACTCTCCATACTTGCTAGCCCATCACCCATCCAAACTTATACATACTTACATACATCACGCTCGTTTCCCTGTAGAGGTAGGCAGAGATCCCAGATCCCTATCTAACCCGATACTGACAGTCATTTTGTCATTAACCTCCTCAACACGCAAAGAACAAAAGCATCTACACATTGCACTACCTCCAAACTAGTAACAGTTGTGCTTTGGTAAAACCAAATAACTTGAACTTTCATAGGAGTAATATCCCCTGGGAATGAGCTCTCAGCTCTTGTCCCCAACAGACCCTGCATATTGGCTTCGGTACTCCAATAGTCACGAATACAGGGTGAGGGAAACGTGATAGGTTTCATATATAACAATATACGAGTATTTGGACATTTTTAACTAGCCCCTTGGTAAGTTCATTTAAGACTTGTCAATCAATCATACAATAGCCAACTATCTTCGTAGTAACTCTAGCTTCAATTCATTATTCAGTCCGGTTAGTATACACTAGTGAGTGAAATCTAAGTAAACCTATGTCGCAATTAGTTAAAAATAATTAACACAGATGACGCCGCCAAGAAATAAAATAAAAAATACTAAAATCAATTTCCTAGAAAGCGCAATTGAAATATATAACGGAAACAAGATATATACAAATTTCCAACTCAGGCCATTAGCCTGGACGAACATCTGCCCATGTAGGAAGCTTCCTCTTTTCCTGTAGGATTCAGTAAATCCTACAATTGGTGACCCCGACGTGATGTAAACCCGACGTGATGATGATGTGATTTCAGGTTTCACTCCGTGTGTGGCGCTCTAGAGGTCGCCACAATAGTAAGTATATACCGATTATATACTAATAAGTAACATTTCTTCACAACAATCTTTTAAAGAATAGCCAACTATCTTCGTAGTAACTCTAGCTTATACTAGCAAGTTGTAATACTTACTAGTATATACCGAGTATATACTAGTAAGTATTTACTATCCCTTGTACCACCCTGTACAAGGCATTGTCGTTTAGGTATAAGCGTATTGGGCGGCATGTGTCTCACGTTTGCGGCGTATTTGTATCGGACTGTCTTGCATGGGAATGGACACTGATGCACTAATGAAATGGATGTGGCTGTTCAATACCCTTGTCACATGTGGGAGTTATACGGTGCACGGTTAGTTGTTTGTATCTTTAAATCAAGTTTATTTATATTCCGAATGTATTTAGAGTTCTTGTTTTTCTAGTAATTAGAATCACGTTCTTTAATCTATGATATATCGGTGAAGATAGATAGAAATTTGGAAATTTAGTTACCTTAAGCATAACTTGCGGGATGTGTACCCCGATCAGGTAAAATAGTCAGTGCTTGTAAATGGCGACATGGCCGACCACCTGTCACATTGATTAATGACTATCTGGTTACCACGTGGGTTTGAGGTGGCCATAGAATTACTACCTTCGTAATTGCGGAGATGGACACCAGAACTTCTGACTACGACGCAAGGGTTAATGGTCGTGAACGCGTTTGTCTTTTATCTTGCGGGATTTTGTAACAAGTTGGCTGCATTTTCTAATAGTAAAGTCACAATAATATATAATTATAATACACATAATAATTAGTCTCAATAATGTATAATATTCAAATTTATTCTACTTTAACTTAACTTAGACGACCTCCGTGGTGCGATCGGTTAGACACCTGAACGCTAATCGTGAGGCCCCAGAGTTAAGAACTACGCTTTTCTACTGCCTTCCAGTCTGGTCGTTGAGTATTTATGCTATATATGTATTTATCTATATTAAATATACGTTGACTAGTACCTTTAACACAAGTCTTAAATGTACTTACCAAAAGGTTAGTTCAATTGGTGTTATAATTTCCAAATATTATTATTATTACTTTAAGTAATAAATACTCAATTATTACACCATATCCATTCCTCATTGACATTCATATCTCTTAGGCTTTAGCTTTGACTGTCGTTTCACGTTGACTGGCCAAGCGGCTGTTTGTTTTGTTTAATTGCCTTCATACAGGCATAATTGCTAACTAACCATCAATATATGTTGTTTAGGAACAAACATACATTATATATTCAGGCCCTTCAACCCTTTGTAATTATCTTAACAATTACTATCTGGATTTACAAACATACATACCTACATATATTCTGACTTCTACCTCCCTAACAGGACAGGCAGAGACTGCCGATCGCCATCGTGAACGATCCTGACAAATCTCCATTGTCTCACTCACACCCATTAACCTTCATAGGGAATACCCACCCATCAATAGGGAATATTGGTAACCGCTAGTTAGCTTTTCGTTTAATTAATTTATTTTACGCTTAGTCTTTTAGTGCATACATACACACATGACTGCCGCCTCCCTGTAGAAGGGTAGGTCTGTCCCGAACCTCAACCACTTAGTCTCCTCATACACATTCGGCGGTGTCAGGTAGTTCTAAGGTAACCGTAGTTCATTAACTACCTTAGGCTCTTCTTCGAATCTTCTAATTTGACGTAGCTCAGTTGTTTGGGGCTTGTCTCTGTATCAGTGGGTACAGGGTTAAATTTTTTATACTAGTTTGACATACCTGAAGACATGAATACTTACATTTTGAATGAATGAATTACTACGGATTATGTTTTTATTTTTATTGTGCTTGTAAAAGGCGACATGGCTTACCACCTATCAAATTGAGTGCTGACTATCTGGTCAACACGTGGGTGGTGGCCATAGAATTACTACCTTTGCAATTGCGGAGATCGACACCTGAACCTCTGGTTACCCCGCAAGGGTTAATGGTCGTGAAGCCGTTTGTCTTTTTCTTTTCTTTAATATAATGGGAATACAATAGCATTCTATCAAGGTCCTTAACAAGTAAGAGACAAATTAAATTAACGTGTATTGTAGACCATACCATACAATCATTAAGTACAGTCAACGCTAAAAGTGCAGTCCCAGTAACTTTTTATAAGGTTTAAGTTTATCAGAACAAAAGACAATATTTCACATTTTTAAACTGGCGCCACCATGCATTGTCATGGCCACTATACGTCGCGTGCTTCGAAATAAATAATATTGTCTTTTGTTCTTATAAACGTAAACCTTATAAAAAGTTACTGGGACCGCACATTTAGCGTTGACTGTACATACACATTACTCCCTCGGGCAATATACAACGTTTGATTGTGCAATAAAAACATTACATAAATAAATCAATTTGTTAATGTATTCCATTCGTTATGAAATGCGATATAAAAATAGCAATTACCCCTTAAGGAATGACATGGGTCGGGGCGGGAGTAGATTTGCTTTTCAGCCTGGTTTTAATAAAAAAACAAGTGGAACAAACGTTTCTTATTACAATCGGCGAAATGAGGATTTATGCGATACCAACTCTTTGATATTGAAGATTTATTTCGTACCTTTTATCTACTATGGAGGTATAGAGATTTAGCTTTGTTCAGAATTAAATACATACACATTACGCCTGATGCCCTGCAGAGGGGTAGGCAGGGATCACTAAAAGAGATCCTGACAGACCAATTTCGCTTCATTGACACTCATACATACTTATGTTTAGAATTGTAGATGAAAATTGGTACGACATAATTAATTAATCAAATTGGAGATATTTTGTGCGGGTGTATGCCATATCAAGAACAGAAGAGCATGTATGAAAAGGTTAATTGGTGTGTGTGAAGCAAGAGAGATTAGTCAGGATCGTTCCAGGTGGCGAAAGATAGTCTCTGCCTATCCCATTGGGGAAGTAGAGGCGTTTATATATGTATTTATGTATAATTTATTAACCTGAGACATTTATCACTTTTATAATGTTAATATTTGACTGAGTTTAAAACAATCGCCATTGAAATATGGCTAGTAAATGGTAATTATGAAGGTAACGATTTATTAATTATATGTATATAGACGATTCTATCCACTGTGAAAGGGAATAAACAATAATAGTATTAGTATAAAGAGGGTAAACAGAAAACCTATGCTAGTCTGGGACGTAAAAAGAATGCTAACTAGCTGCCACTCTTCCTGGCATGTCGTAGGACTTAGGGACTATGGATAAATGGGATTATTTGGGAGATGGAGTAGCAACCTGTTATCAATGTTCCATATGACATCACAACCCCAATATTTATGCTATAAAGTGACCTAGAACATATTATATCTCCGAGGTTCTGTCCACCCCGAAAGGGATTGAAGGACGTAAATGTATATGTAGGTATGTGTATTTTTGATTCAGTATAAGCTTTGCTTGTGGTTTCGTTGTGTTGGACATAGTTTTCTTGTGGTTGCAATGTCAAAGACAGAAGCTTACTCTAAGTGGTTTACGATCGGCTGACCACAATTGTATTGACGTTTCTATAGTATAGCTAGTACTCTGGATAGTCTTAATATAATATATAAACTTTCTCTTTCTATTATATTAATCGCTATTCCTTGAAGAAAGAACTGTAGAAAAATAATTGTTACGATATAATTTACCTTAAAATTTCAATAGAAATAAAATAAAACATACATATACATTCACGTTCCTTCAACCCTTTCGGGGCGGACAGAACCTTGGAAACGTAAAAATATCTTCCTGGTCACTTATTAGCATGTATAATGGTGTTTTGATGTCATGTGGAATATTGATGACAGGTTGCTAGACTATTGCCCAATAGATTCCGTGTACCCCTAGTCCATAAGTCTCCTTTTACGAAATGCCGAAAAGAATGGCAGCTAGTTAGCAATCTTTTTAAGTCCCAGATTATTGTTACATGTAGGTAATTACTTCTTTCAATTTCTGTGTGATCAATGACTTGTACATTTTATATCTCCTTAATTAATAATTACCTTCTAATGCAGTGGTAATAGTGTTTATGTAAATTATTGTACACAGCTTGTAACCAGGAATACCATAAAAACAGTTCCACAGTTACTACGTATAACAATCGGAGAAGAATGGCTTTTTTTATTATGGTGAGGTAGTCAGAGGCTTGAGTGCCTATCGCCGAAATCTCGAAGGCATGTTAGGTATGGGTCATTCGAAGCCCGCGTATCACTAGATAGACAGCACCTAACGTGATAGGTAGTAAACCGTATCGCCGTATATAGGCACTGACTACTACCTATCTTGAGGGATAGGCAGGTTTCCTCACGATGTTTTTCCTCGCCGTTAGCGAATTCTAATCTAATTACGTCTCAAACCAGCAACCTTTATTCAGTACCAATTAATTACCGAAATTATTCAAAGAGAGTTAAAAACTTATTATCATAATGAACATTAACATTTTCACATAATGAGACGATGGAAATCTATGTCACACCTGAATCACATTTATGAATTAAGGCGTCGTCGGCGAAATGGAATATTTATGCTAATCAGTAATTAATGGAGAGCTTTTGCTAGATAAAAGTGTCAACACATACAAATAGAATGCCTGCGTCATGCCTATAGGTAGAAATAAGTCAGAGGTTTTTGTACAAGTGTTTGACGACTTCCGTGGCGCAATTGTTTAACCACCTAAACGCTAATCGTGAGGGGTTCGATTCCCGGTGAAGGCAGAGTTTAATAACTACGCTTTTCTTCTGCTTTCTAGTCTGGTCGTTGATTTTATATACTATATATGTATTTATCTATATATAATAATTATATATTTCTTAAATATACGTTGACTAGTACCCCTAAACACAAGTCTTAAATGTACTTAGCAAGGTGCTAGTTCAATTGGTGTAATAATATCCTACAATATTATTATTATTACTAGTTCATACGTGAATTGTTCATTTCTAAAAAGGCATATGACACTGCATTCAATAGTACAATGTTACCTTTTGGAAATATCGATACAATTTAAAATATATGATTTAAAGTCATTTGAAAACTTATTTTTCAGCAAATAGTGACAGGCAATGAGTTCCTTGTTGTTAGCAGATACTGATCATTATCTTTCCCAAAGAGTACGTTAGTGCCCGTTTCAAATATCTCATCTTCACACCATCACTACATAGTATAAAACAAAGTCGCTTTCTTTGTCCATATGTTCCTTTGTATGCTTAAATCTTTGAAACTAAGCAACGGATTTTGATGCGGTTATTTTAATAGATAGACTGATTCAAGAGGAAGGTTTATATGCATAATAACATCCGTTAAATAGTGGAGTAGGCTATATATTTTATATCCGTGCAAAGCCGGAGCGGGTCACTAGACAAATATACTAAAAATAGATGAATCAAAATTGTAGAAAGAAGTACAGTAAATTGGTGATATTATAATCCTAGGCTAGCATGGAACGTCCAATACAACTTTGTCGTGATACTAACCCATAACAGTTCAATAACATATCAATATCACCTATCGACATATTCTCTACAAAATCAACATTTTCATAGTAATTGCGTCTCATAAATTTCTATTTATGGCGGTTAATACTAGGTATGGAAAGTAATTAGCGGTAGTTCCCCTGACTATGTGTACAGACGATAAAAACATATGAAAAGAGTTTGACATATTATAGACAAACGCGTTCACGACCATTAACCCTTGCGGGGTAGTCAGAGGTTCAGGTATCCATCTCCGTAATTGCGAAGGTCGTAATTCTATGGCCACCTCGTACCCACGTGTTGACCAGATAGTCAGTACTCAATGTGACAGGTGGTAAGCCATGTCACCATTTACAAGCAGACTATTACCTATTACCTGTTCGGAGAACTGATGTATCAATTGAATTTTAATCAATGTGTGGAGTCACAATGAATTCACAATTTGTATCTACCAAATATTAAACATGTTTTTTCGACCTCCGTGGCGCGATTGATTAAGCAGTGAGGTCCCAGGTTCGATTCCCGGTGGAGGCAGAGTTAAGCACTACGCTTTTCTTCTGCTTACCAGTCTGATTGTTGATTATAAATGCTATATATGTATTTTTCAATATATATATATTTCTTAAATATACGTTGACTAGTACCCTTAACACAAGTAAACTTTCCAAGGGGCTACTCCACTTGGTGTAATTATGTTCTAAATATTATTATTATTTTGTTAACTTATACAAACTAAAATACGTTTCTAAAAATTTTACCCGTACGTGTAGTGCAGTTATGAGTAATCACTTTCGTGTATGCTAAAGTATTTTGTTATTCTTATTTATGCAGATAGTGTATACCCAGCCCGGCAGGTGACGACTCAGTCATCACTTTATTTCAGTTTAATAAGTGACCACCCGAGTAATAAGATACATTCCTTACAAAGTTCTCTTTCAACTTATCATTGTATACTACACATATTCATGTCATACTTATTTTCCAAAATAGGATTGAGCAGAGATCTCCAATGGCATACCACTTTCTCTTTTACATCTCATACATACTCGAGAAAAGACATATGCCAGTCAGATAGACACTATATTGAAAAATGGTGACGTTAGAAGTTACTATAACCGCCGAGTGTGCATGAGGAGGTATCAATGAAGCGAAATTCATCTGTTAGGATCGAGACAAATGGGGATTCGTGATACAGGAAATCGTGATGTGTATGTACATACTCGGCCGTTAAAAGTACTTCTTAAATTACTTTATACCGCCTAATTGACCCACAAATGTCTTTTGCGGTCCCAAATAAGCTAATATGGTCCATTACCACACTGGACCCCCATTTTCCCTTCCACAAACACCTTATAACGTCTTGACTAAACCATGTCCATAAATACGAGGCTAAGGTCGGAGCAACACTGTCCTCTTAATAGGAATTGAGTGGCGGTCGCTCTAGTGGCTGAGCAGGCTTAAAACCGGACGTAAGGAGGTTTTATTGCATAGATTCACCTCTACGGATCCGTAAAATACTTTCCGTAAGCATGTGGTTGGAGAGCTGGGTGTAAAGAATTGGTAAATCTTTTGGCTTCAATCAATCAATCAATCAGCCTATGACAGTCCACTGCTGGACGTAGGCCTCCCCAAGGTAACGCCACAAAACACGATCACTCGTGGCCCTCAGCCAACCACTACCAGCGACCCTTTTCAGGTCATCAGTCCATCTGGCAGGGGGGCGTCCTACACTACGTTTACCGAGACGCGGTCGCCATTCGAGAACCGCTTTGCTCCAACGGTCGTCGGTTCTGCGACAGACGTGACCGGCCCACTGCCACTTCAGCTTGCAACATCGATAGACAATATCTACGACATTGGTTCTCTGCCGGATAATCTCGTTCCGGACTCTGTCCCTTAACGAGATACCCAGCATCGAACGTTCCATTGCTCGCTGAGCGACATGCAATCGGTGAGCCAGCCCGACTGTCATGTTCCACGTCTCGGCACCGTATGTCATTACAGGTAGGACGCACTGATTAAATACCCTGGTCTTAAGACACTGCGGTAGTGGCGACGAGAAGATATGACGCAACTTCCCGAATGCTGCCCAGCCCAGCTGCACTCTTCTGGAAATCTCACGCTCGAAGCTGTCCCTACCCATTTGTAGAACCTGGCCCAGGTAGACATATTCCTGGACCACTTCGAGCGTTTCTCCACTGATCGTGATCGGCCCCGGGACAACGAGCTCATTGAACATGACTTTTGTCTTGTCCAAGTTCATCCGGAGACCGACCGACCGTGAGGCAGCGTTCAGACTGTGCAGCATTCCCTGTAAATCCTGCAGCGAACCCGCCATTATGACAATGTCGTCAGCGAAACGGAGGTGCGTGAGGTATCTGCCATTGACATTGATACCCATCCCAGTCCAATCCAGAGTTTTGAAGACGTCCTCCAGTGCGTTCGTGAACAGTTTCGGGGAGATGACATCCCCCTGTCTCACTCCTCTGAGCAACTGTATAGGACTTGTCTTTTGGTTTTGGACTTGAACAGATATCGATGCCACGCTGTATAGGCCCCTCAACACCTGCACATAACGCCAATCGACCTGGCATCGCTGCAAGGATTCCAGAACAGCCCAGATCTCGATGGAGTCGAAGGCCTTCTCGTAGTCCACAAAGGCAAGACACAGCGGCTGGTTATACTCATGAGACTTCTGTATAACCTGCCGCACTGTGTGGATGTGGTCTACGGTACTGAAACCTTTTCGAAATCCGGCCTGCTCCGGCGGCTGGGAGGCGTCAAATCTTGAGGCCAGACGATTTGTGAGCACTCTCGAGAACAACTTGTAGACGTGGCTTAGGAGCGCGATAGGCCTATAATTCTTCAATAGGGCCTTGTCTCCCTTTTTGAAGAACAAGGCCACCACGCTCTCACTCCACGCCTTCGGGGTAGTCCCATTAGCTA
The DNA here is from genome assembly GCA_030578115.1 of Leucoptera coffeella. Classification (NCBI taxonomy): domain Eukaryota; kingdom Metazoa; phylum Arthropoda; class Insecta; order Lepidoptera; family Lyonetiidae; genus Leucoptera; species Leucoptera coffeella. Next base: position 187,759 of record JAMBLF010000115.1, on the reverse strand, counting down.
TGACGGAATTAAATAGGTGCTTGAGCTTCTGCAGGACTGGAGCTCCTCCCGCCTTTAGAAGCTCGGAGGTTATTCCGTCTTCGCCGGGAGCCTTCCCATTACGAAGTTGTTTGAGAGCGCTCCTCTTTTGGCTTACTAATTATTAATATATTATTGTCTTGCAATATAGTAAAAACACTAGGCTTCGTTTCTTGTTGGCATGTTAGCTTCATTTCATCTTAGTAAACGTCGTTTTATAGGTCAATGAAAGCTATTGGGTAATTTTTTAATAGCATGTCATATAATATAATAAATATAATTTCATTTATTAATGTAAATACAATCCAGGTGACTAAAAGTGACTAAAGGGACCTTGAAATTAATTTAGAGTTTGACTGACTTCATGACATAAACCATTAATCAATTGAATACTCATCATCATGAAATTTGTACTTTGATTGCTGGATTGCAATATCCCAATGACACCTAATCCTTAAGTCTTCTCCAACAAGCAAAACTATATACTCTAATTCTAATAAAGCCATTTTAATAGCACCTTAGATTAATAAAGGTCCTAACAAACCTTAATCCAAATACCTCAATACGAATTCCTTACCACCAGCTCTCTTGCTATGCCGGTCTGAATAAGAAGCTTGCATTTCCTCTCGGTCTGAAATGGGGAAACGCCGCCATTTGTTCAGCAAATAGGAACTAAAGTTGTTTACTCGCCCCTTTTGAAATGTACACCTCTGTAGGTGCTTTTGTTTCTTGGTCTCGCTTCATATCAACTGGGTAGCTTGGTTCAACTTAAGTTAAAATGCAGGAGATACAAGTTAACCTTAATAAAAAACTTGACATTGAGTTTGTTATAAAAAGTCAAAAACGGGTCTTTACTCAAGTTTTTGGATTTTTAAGAGAAGGTTCTTAATTCAATCACGAGTATGTATTTAAAAAAAGATATATGTATGTTTTCAAAAAAATCTACATTCAAAGATCCATGAGTTGAAACTTGTATTTGTTGTGGTTTTGATGCCTTGGCCAAAATGACAAACGAAAGATACATGTATGTTATATTTAAACAATTGCAGTCAAACCACAAATTCAATACGCTTCTATAATCATCTACTTGGAAAATAATAGTAGTCCAATTTTTTTCTTTAACTTCTTAACCAATGATATACTTCTACTCGTCTACCTCAATATGTTTTACCTACATACATATAAACCTTAACATTTTTTACTCACATACATATGCACATATTGGAGCCTCCAAAATATTTCCCTAACATTAAAATAGAGACAAAGCATCGTCATCTTGAACGGTCCTGGTAAATCTCTTTTGCCTAATACATTGACACAGCCATTTAATTTTTAATGGTCCTATACTTTACAATAATATGTAATATTGATTACTACAAGTCATATAGTATGTTTATTTATTACAACAAATTAAAATGATATTTACAACCTTAAAACTACTTAAAAAATTAAAAACAAAAACAAACCAAAGTTCACGACCATCAACCATTGCACATCGCAAGTCAGAGTAACAGCTTCCCATCTCCGTAATCGCGGATGTAGTAATTCTATGGACACCTCGAACCCACGTGTTGCCCAGATAGTCAGTACCCAATGTGACAAGTGGTCTGCTATGTCGCCATTTACAAGCACTGACTATCACCATATTTTTAATACGAAAATGTACATAGAAATTCATTACTATTAAATATTTTGTTAATTATTATTATATATTACTTAGTTATAGCAGAATCAACCTGCTTTATTTTTTATCTCTCGGAGCTATGCATCACAAGGCTTCCCAGTGTCTTTCCCTTTTTATTTCCTATCCGCAAAGCCCAGCCAAAGGAAAGCTATATTACGCAAATACTAAGTAGCGGGACATTTCTATAATATTGTCTTTGCAAGTGGGAGATGAACCAATAGAGTCAAAGTTATAAGATACCAGACGACCAGTTTGTGTCATAAATATACATTCATGTCTTTTGAATCACTTTCTGAACGGACAGCACCTTAAAGACGGTAATATTCGCATGAATAACGGCGATGTTGTATGAAACATTGGTGATTGGTTGCTAGTCCATCTCCCAATTGATCCCATTTACTCCTATCTCTGAGTCACCTCCTACGACATGCCGGGACAGCAGTTAGTTGTATGTGGCATTATTTTTCGTGCAAGACGGGACATTCGTTATTAAAGACTGATTATCTCGAAAGCGTTAACGATCGTGAAGATCACGCATATTCCAAACCTTTGACACATGAGGTAGCAAACGGTCAAATTGTACTGTATATTATTTAAACACATACATTTAAAATTAACCAATGGTTTAAACAAACTACGGTGATAGAAAAAGGTGAAGAATCCTGTCTAATCCTCGAAACAGTCAAGTTAATAATTAGCTCTTATGAATTGTGACACGACTTACCACCTACATTGGGTGTTGACCATATAAGTGTCCATAAAATAGCTAACTTGCAATAACGGAAATATTACACTAACCTCCAATTCTCCCATGTTATTTTGTTTAAGTTAATTTAATATAACGTATATTATCATTTATAACTTAGTCCCATGAGAATCTGGAAAATAAAAGAATGCTAACTAGCTGCCCGGGACTTCGTAGGAATAAGGGTAAATAGGATCTATGGGGCGTTAGGCTAGCAACCTGTCACCAATGTTCCATATAACATCACAACCATATCGTCTCCAAGGTTCTTTCAAACCGGAAAGGATTAGAGGTTGTGAATTTTTATGTATAAGTGTACCCTCCGACTACGCCAGAACAAGCAATTAATACTTATGTTCTAATATATCAATCAACCAGCCTATGACAGTCCACTGCTGGACGTGGGCCTCCCCAACGTAACGCCACAAATCACGATAACTCGTGGCCCTCAGCCAACCACTACCAGCGACCTTATTCAGGTCATCAGTCCATCTGGCAAGGGGGCGTTCTAATATATAACTTTACATATTATAAGTGACTAGAATCAACTACGACTCCACTCCAGCCGCAAGGCTCCACGGCTCACTGAAGGCGAGAAGGCCGAGTGACAAATGTGTGTGTTCTTCTCTAATCCCGCAAGGATTTGTATTATGAACACAATGGGGACTTATGGGGATGCAGATTAATTTATTATGGCTCGTGTTTGTTTTTGGTGTGAATGTAAAAGATAATTATTATAAATTTTGAATTAGTCTTTTTATTTTTGTTATGTGTAGAAAGATAGCGATGGTTATTTTACTTAAACTTTTTCGGAGTTACTGTCATAATCACGTTTTCATTGCCTATTAAAAGGACCTTTTTATTATACAATCAGGATGATATTGCATGAAATATAATTTGTACTTAACTTTACTTTATACTTTACATTTTTTTGGTTATTGTTACTACATTTTTCTCTACAGTTATATTTATTGTTATTAGTTAATATTGGAAGTGGAGTCATCACTGTCTCAGTAATTCCGATGAAATAATCAAGACAGCGATTTATATTGGTCACTCAAATTTCTTGTTACGCAATATATCATCATGAAATGTATTTAACTCTTAGTATACCCTGGCAATACTACAGTGAATGAAAACATCGTGAGGAAACCTACCTGTTCCTCGAACAGGTAATAGTGCTTGTAAATGGTGACATAGCTTACCACCTGTCACATTGAGTACTAACTATCTGGTCAACACGTGGGTTCAAGGTATCCATAGAATTACTACCTCCACGATTGAGGAGATGGATACTTGAACCTCTGACTACCCCATGGATTAATGGTGGTGAACGCGTTTGTCTTTTTATTCCGTTATATTTCCTTATTTTCTAGCACTACATTGTCTCGTATGTCCCCGCATCTAGTTTGAAATAGTGTGATCCTCCCAAAGCCTAAGGCTCGAGAGTTCGGCTAGAGGTTGACACAAAAGCGCTAGATTAGCCCAACCAGCGCTAGTTATAGCGGCTGTATTGTTATGTTAAACAGGGGCCGGCTCAAAGGATATTTGGATGGCATTAGTATTAAGTAATGAGGTATTAGGTTCATATATTCGCGGTTTGAGCTATATAGTATGTAACAAGGATGCTAAATATGAAGTAATGTTATGATGTTTTATAATTAAGGAATCTCTTAGTCCCTTAGTTGTTTTTTACGACATGCTCAAACTAAGGCAGTTAAATTCTTTTAACGTTTATCCTATACAGATTGGTTAACTGCTAATAAATCGATAAATTAGGCCACATTATTTATCGTGAGGATAAATAGACTTGAATATTCTACCTACTAATTCCCTCTAAAAAGTAAAATGTCTGTACACATTAACAAGTCTTAAGACCTGTAATCTTACGTGTTAAGACCTGTAATGTATGTGTTTGGTGTACTTCACATACATACTTATATTCACATCTCAACATCCCAGCGGCATAGTCAGAGACTAACAATCGCCACCTGAAACGATCCTGACAAATCCATCTCATATTTTATATGCACTAATTACCAATTACATTATACTAATCTACTAATACCACTACCGGCAAACGCACCATTATGCTGAAAAGTTACTAGCTCTTCGCTCTTTGACAACCCTAATCATACCCTTATCCCGTATTCCTTCTTATGTGCTGAGCTAAAAGTGACGGTGGGATATCCCGAGTGATCGTTAACGTTCGAAGTTCAAATCGCATGAACTCCGCAAAAGTGTAAAAATGTGCTTCAAAGTGAAAATGATGGATCGCTAAATTGTTTGAAAACGCTTTGGGACTGGTAAGGCGAAAAGTGCAAGGGAAGGTTTTAGTAAAATGGCAAAAATAATAATAAAACGTTTCAAATTTTTAATATATTGCAGAATATTCACAGGGAGTCAGTCTTAATACGTTAATAAGGAATCTTGTCGTGTATAATACAGTAATGAATGGTTTTTGTAGCTTTTAGCTTATTTCTTTTAAATTAATTTAATAATCCTATGTAAGTGAATGAACATTTTTTGGCAGATCTTTATTCATTCAGATCATTAAGAGATTAGGGTTTGGTAATAATAATCAACTTTTTATTCTGTCTATGACTAGAATTAAATCATCAAAATTGATATTGTAATAAAAATCTACTCGTATTGTATTTGAATAAATGAAACAAAAATAGATACCACATAGACTAAGCTTTTATCTCGCCAACAGTACCGAAGCACAATAGAACGACGGGTTTAATAAAAAGTTTCTTTCATCAATCATAGCTACTCTTCACTGAAAGTTCATTCTCTGCCAATTATAAGCAAATTCAAGCAAAACTTCAGCTCGAATTTACATGTAATTTGGGCACTAATATTACAAAAGGATTATCTGATATTTCGAAAATGACGTAAACAATAATTTTATTAAAGTACTAGGTTTAACTTTACATTTTGTGGTTGTAAATATGATTTGATATTAATGTGTGAGATTCAGAAAGTATTTTTAAACATACATACATACATATACATTAAAGTATCGTCCCAAGGTTGTCCAAAGTAAAATTAAAAACCTGTTCTTGGGAATAATTAAATAGTATGAGATTATTTAAGCGCAACAATTCAAAGCTTATAGGATCATATTCAGGGGAAAGGTTGTTCAATAATTTGATTATAAATTCATTCATCACAATAGTTTAAAATATAATAATACTAATACAACATCAACTCAATTTAAATAATGATTTTAGATTTAATGAATCAAATCAGGTGAAAAGCTTCACTACTATTCATTTGTATATGTATTTGTTTACTTAATAATTAAACTTTGGCCATTCAGCGTGGAAATGCTGTAAGCATCTTAGGTACTCTCCTTGCTGCCCGTGATTTGGCTTAAATATTTTATTCATAGTCTTATTAATAATTTATTTATAAATAATGTAGTATAACAGGTAAGTTTATATTCATGTGAATACACTAAAATGCTATATTATTTTAGCAATTATGTATTAGTAAAATTCCTGTACTTCGTTTAATACAATAGCAAAGCTAACCCCTTTATAATTTTGAATAAAACGCCATAAACAGATGCATGCATTTCAACCAAGTACTAGTATAATCCGACCAATTTAAATCGGACTTTCTTTATTACGAACTCCCATTAATTCTGTGTACCAACCCGACGTGTTGCGGGTAACACGATTATGTGCTCACGTGTTTGCATACAATAAATTATGCCGGGACGGTATTAAAGGCGGAATTACTCCGTGCAATTAGGTGACTAAACGTGCTAGGCAAAAATGTCACAATACAAACAAATGCAGACTTAGAGCGGCTATTAGCTCCATCTTGTGTTGGAGATTAGTTTAATTATAATTTATACCGTATTTCAAATACTCAAACACCTTTATCCGTTTTGTGGCAAGCAGGAACATGTTAAAAAACTTTTCTTTGTTAACTTTGGCGTAACTGTCGGGGGATGATAATACCAATCACTTCTGAAAAGTTTACTTTATTGCACTATTCGATTAAATCCTAATTCTTCAGTTTGTTTCATATTAGCTTTGATATTCAATTAACGGCCCTAAATATAAATAAATAAATACAAAGGTACTTAAACGTCTACTTTACTTTATTGCGATAATAGAGTGAATCTGCAAAATATATTTCTTTTTATGTTATTTGTATAATTTATTACTCCTTTTTCAAGCATGGCAATCGAAGTTCATAATACATTATTATGTTCATTATTCACATACTCTTTCTATTTCAATTTCCTCCATTAAACCGCTCATTCCACCATTTCCCAGCACCGTAGCATCCGAAATGAACCCATCTCTCGACCGCAGTCCGCGCGAACCCTATCAACGTAGTTGGGATTTTTCGTAGCAAATTCGTAGCACCCGCAGCAGCCTCCGTTAATTGTGTCACATTGCTCCCTAAGGCTTCCGGTCGCGGAATTCAACCTTTGCTATAATAGATATTTGTTGCATTCTGTTTGTAGGTAAATATTTTTGAAATTGAAATATTTGGGATATGATGACCTCCGTGGCGCGATTGGTTAGCCACCTGAATGCTAATCGTGAGGTCCCGGGTTCGATTCTCAGTGGAGACAGAGTTTAATAACTACGCTTATCTTCTGTTTTTCAGTCTGGTTGTTGATTATATATATCTCTTGTCTAGGTCTAGTTCAATTGGTGTAATAGTGTCCTAAATATTATTAATATTATTTGGGATGGAATTTACCAAATATTTCTTTGTGCTAGTCTACAATTAAAATGGAATGATAACTAGCTGTAATTCTTTCCGACATGTTGCAGGACGTGACTAAGAGACTTAATGGACTTAATGGGTTAATGGAACTGATTAAGTCATAGGCTAATAACGTTTCAAACATGTTTTACGTAAATACCCTCACAACCCCTACATGAATTGTAAAAAAGAAACTGATTTTATGGTCCGAAGTTCTGGCTCTCCAAAAAGGATTAAAAGACTGGATTCATAAAAAATTTAAATAAATGTTTTAAATAATGTTCCGAAACATCATGGTATATTTATTGATTATGTATATGTTTATTACTATAAAAGAATTGAACATATTATAGTACTTGATACATCCCAAGTCCTATAAAAATATAACAATAATTTACTAACTTAATAATAGAAAAACAAGTAGAAGAGCTGTTACCTAGGAGCCGGCCCAATAAGACATATGACAGTCAGATCAACGCTATATGAAAAAAGGTAACGTTAGGAGTATCTATAACGACCGAGTGTGTATAAGAAAATGTATGAGTGTCAGAAGTGAAAATGGTCTGTCAGGATCGGGACAAATGGGGATCCGTAATCTCTGCACACCCCTCTACAGGGAATCAGGCGTGATGTGTATGTATGTATGTAATAATCAAACGTATCTACTTCATTAAGTCATTTATTACACATTATACATATAAGACATTTTATCAAGACATCATAATATTACTTTCTCGAATCCCAACTTTTAGAATCAACCCCAAAGTACTTAAGACTTTAAGTAGAGACAGCAATAAGCAATTTAGGGCTTAACATAGGCCTCCTAAACTTGCTAGACCGATGAGGGCTAAAGTTAACGCTTACACTTAATGCTTCACAGCAATAATGAGCTTTGACACTTAGCGAAATGGATAGTTTAGTGGAATAGCCTATTTGGGACCTAAGGTTCCTAGGGTCAGAATTTAGGACCTAAGACAGAGACCTATTCCCTTGAGGGTCGTTAAAGGTAACAGTGGATATGGTCAAGGTCATTGTCTATGCTAAGCAAATTTTTATACTGTGTCGTGAAATTTTTGACAAGGACTAACGCTTTTTTATTGTCAGAAACTAACTTTTTAATGGATTTTCGAGGTCAAATATTTTCGTAAATATTCATAGTTAGTTAAGTCTCTGCCTATCCCGGAAAGATTAACAGCTCTAAATTGTTAGTCTATATGTCTATTCCCAGAAACATGTTGAAAGTAGCGTAAGGTTGTATGTGTCTCTCGAGGTAATATGAAAATACCTACATTACATTTCGTAGAACTCAGCTAAGGCAAAATTAGACAATGTATTATCTCAATTATGTATCCGAGGTTCTGTCTATGTCGATAGTGCCTCCTATATGTGAGTAAAATATACACACATACATATTAAAGTCCTTTAATCCCTTTCGGGGTGGACAGAACCTTGGGGATTTAGTATCTCTTAGGTCAATTTTTAGGGTTGTGATGTAATATGGAACATTGGTAACAGATCGCTAAGTCATCGCCAAATTGATTCCATTTACCCCTAGTCCCTTAGTAGCCTCCTAAGACATGCCGGGAAGAATGACAGCTAGTTATCTTTATTTTTACGTCCCATCTTGCAAGGGACTAATTACTAGTTAGTGTGTATATAATCCTAGTAATATAAGTCCCAGTGACTTTTTTTAAGGTTTAAGTTTATGAGAACAAAAGACAATATTTTACATATGAAAACTAGAACCACTATGCATTGTCATTGCCACTATAATTATATATATAATTCGCGTGCTTTGAAATGAAAAATGTTGTCTTAGAAACGTAAATACCTAACCAACTAATATACTAAGAATAACCTTATAAGAAATTACTGAGACTACACGTTTAGCGCTGACTGTACATTATTTTCCCTCACCAAATTATACGCGCTCATAATTCATTCAATTATTTACCAAGCCACACTGTCATTGAAAGTTTCCAAATATGTCACCTCTGAAATTTAATAAAGCTATCAACCAACAAAATACTAAGTCGTGAATAAATGAAACCGAAGTTTGTAACATTCCTATCGACACTTGGCTTCGAAATTGCTACAGAGCGCGACGACATATTGTTCCACGGCTTCTAAGGATCTAAGTAATAATAGATGGGATGGTCATAAATGCGGTATGGTGTAATAATAAACGCACATACACTTCACACCTGTTTTCCTACAAAGAGATAGGCGGATCCCAAACTGTTCCGATGCTGACGAACCACTTTCACTTCATTGACTTCATTACACCTCCTTATACACACGCGGCAGTTTTAGGCACTTTTAACGTCACCCTTTTTTAATAATAATATACGAGTACATGGTCCTATAATAACTTGACTATATTAATTTACTGATTTGAAAACTAAAATTTGATATAGTTTTTTTTAGACGTGAGGTATATTCGTAATGGTTTTTAATGGTAGGAATTAGCTAAGATTGACTAGCAATCTGTCACAATTATTGCATATCAATAACATCTTAATTGCGGAAGTACATATGTCTGAATCACGAGTATTGTTATATAAAGAAGGATGTCAATACAACAAAATCTTTAGCACTATTCGTAGCAAATCCATCTAAACCCAACAAGTGTAAACCACTAGCCAATCAAACACACAGCCCCAAGAACAAACTTCGCGGCCCTTTGTTCCTAAAGCGATGAAATAATAATTCAGGTTAACGAAATTCATTTAATCAATATTGCCTGTTTAGTAGGTGTTAGAAATTTCATCATACTTGAGGCATTGCGTAATCGGTGCTCGGGAATATTCCGTGGAAAACGTGTTAATTGGATTATCGCTCTGTTTTGTTTATTTACTAATACCTATTTGCTTGCGGGTGTGGGATTTAAATGTGAGTAAGCAGCTGATTTTTCTTTTTATACTAAACTTAACTGTGTTTAAGAGTATATGATACTCAATAATATATCATTAATTGAATAATTGAGTCACGATGTTTAGAATTTTATGTACACGTACAAATATTTTATAAACAACAATCGTAGTCGCATTGATACACGTTCAATCAATCGAATTAAGCAACGTTGATTGTGATCGGTATTTGGATGGCTGTCCATAAAGGATTACGTACTCTTACACAGTAATAGGATAAAGTGACGAATTTTTCACGCAAAACCTTTTCTATGCTATAAATTAATAATATGATAATACGATTATGTAAGTATCAATGAACCATATAATCAGCTATAAGTAAGAATACTGAAAATCAAGGAAAACCTTAATTAAAGAAAGAGCTTTCTCAAAAATTATACAAGCCTACGAAAAAGGTAAGATTAGAAACGGTATGTTCATATATTTCCTAGACACATAAAGCACACATACACCCCTTAAAAGTGGTTGTCCGAAACTTCTAGAGTCTGCTATTTATTGCCGTCATAATTCTAGTGGCGTCGTATTGATGCAAAGTCGTATGAATTGATAAACATTCGCTACGGCGAGTTGCCCCTCAGACTACATCCGTTGAATTATACGGGCTAAAGGCACGTGCACATTGGTATTTAAAAATGGTCATATATAGAAGTGTTGATATCTGATTTTTTTAAAGAAATATCCTGTTTATGGATATAAATTTTGGGGTTATTAAAGTAAATTTAGAGAGGCTATTAAGTTAAAAGCATTTTGAAACGGGTTGACAAAACATTACACATCATCCGCGGCATAGATATCTATTAATATTTTACCTATAATATAATTTCAAGATTTATAAATCTATTTAGTTAGTATCAGACTAGTATATGTACTCGTACCTCCATATTTTGATACCTTCTTGCTATACACGTAGTAAAATGATTATGCTTATTTTACTATATTTCTAAATATATACTTCACAATAATAATATTTTAACAGTCAAATAGATTCTACGAGTATATTGAAAAAGGGCGACGTTAGGAGTACCTATAACCGCCGAGTGTGTATGAGAAAATGTATGAGTATCTGAAGTGAAAGTAGTCTATCAGGATCGGGACAAATGGGGATCCGTGATCTCTGCCTAATCAGGCGTGATGTGTATGTATGTATATATTTCACAACCACTCTATTCTTTACGAGGTAAGTAGTCTGGCTTATGACAATCTACGCAATTTGGAATTCAATGAATCTACGAGTCATTCTGAGTATCATCACTTAATATGTTAACCTTATCACCATTTCCAACTAACACTTAATATCTTTAAAAGAGTCGCGATTTTATTCGTTTCACAAGAAAAGTTCACCCGTGACCATGGTCATTGCAACATGGCTGATACTTCAAGTAACCAAGTTAATAATTTGTTTATAAAAATATACGCGATAAGTAACGTTTTCCTTATAAAACAACTAATACTTAAATTTTTTTAAAAATATATTTAAAAACCTCCATTGTGACCGCACCCTATCATCCATTGCCATTTTGCCAATATTCCTAGAACCGCCCATTCTAATATCCTGCAGCTCCCAATCTGCACTCGCTCTTTTGGACAACCACCTGCCTATGCCAGTGAGGTATGGCAGAGTATCCACTACTAATTTAGCAGTTTATTTCGAGACTGGAGATATTTGGAATGTTTTGACTCGTAAACAGTTATGTTAGGTTATGTACATGTATAAATGTTTATGTTCTTAAGTTCCTTTCGTGGTGGACATAACCTCGGAGACACGATAATATCGCCTAGGTCACGTTTGAACATGAATATTGGGGCTGTGGTGAAATTTGAAGCATTGGTAACATGTGACAGGCCCAGAACTTATTAGATCTTATACATAACTCGATTATTTACCTCGTATAAGTCGATTTATTTTGATTTATAAACGTGTTCATTTTGATGAAATTTCTACTAAAAGCAACAACATAATGTTTATTTGAATACATTTTGTATAATATCTATCGAACTGTAAAAATTTCCGCTCAATATACAAGCTTTAATTAAATTGATAAAGTATTTCGCTCACACGCGAACCGACACATATTTAAACCGGCGCCTGTTTTATTGAATTAGCAAATTTTTACTTAACACAACACGGTGCTAAATTTAACTGGCAGGCATAAATATTTATTTAACTTGTTTTTTTTAATACCGGCAACTCATATCTACCATGTTAATATATTGACACCCTATTTTAATCCTCGTAGAAGTGGTAACATATAATCCAAAAACTCTTTACCACATTAAGTCACTTGTTGAACAAGTACATAGACGTAAGTTTAGCAAAATATTGTCATACAAAATTTGAAACCTTATTAAACGTAAGGCATCTAAATATATTAAAAACGTTTACCAAGAGGCTTTCTTGTCATTCCATCAAAATTAGCCCTTTGTGGGTTTGCCCGCGGTGAGGCCTGGGGGTGTATTCTTTAATTTATATCATAATTGACAATACTCTACTGCTTGGAGAATTAGAATTAATGTAGCTGACTGCCTTTTTCTTGGCAAAATAATTATAAGTTTTGATTAAGTAATGAATTTATATAAAGACTTTAGTTTTTATATTATTTTGGTACTTAGAATTGGAATGATATTATAATATTTCTTGGATGAAACTTTGAATTCCTATTAAAGTCAGTAAATGTCAAATGTCTGTAGAACAGCACAAATTGATAACACGAGCATATCCCATAGTTTTATAAATTTAACTGATCTTTACCTCTAAGTCACCTCCTTTTATAATCCAAGAAGAAATCAAACAAGATAGTATTCCTTATACGTACTTTAACCTCAGAAGCAGTTAGTCAGGATCAGGACAGATGTTGATCCGTGATCTCTGCCTACCCTTTTACAGGGAAAGGGGGTGTGTATGTACGTCTGGACTATAAAATCTATTAATTCAGGACTATTGGACTTTTCCATATATTTTATTAACTATGTGAGACCTGGTCATATCACGATAAATTTATAAAGATATCTGCGCGACCACGGCCTATGCAACTGGGTCGAAACCTCGGGCAAAATAAAGGTATCAGATATCTTTATAAATTTATCGTGATATGACCCGGTCTCACATAGTTAGTAAAATTAGTATAAATCGCGAGTGTTTAAAATAACCATCCCATATAGTTGCCATGACAACCGCAATAGTTATTTTAAAGGTACCAAAAGAATTGTTATGCGTACCCTAAAAGCGAAGGTTACAATGCCCTTTGAGCCTCTACCTCGGGGTTGTGTTCTTTAATTTTTCACATAATTGACGAGACCACTTTGGTTGGTCGCGTCTGAAATATTAAAGGGCCCGAGGCAGCATATGCCTGCTTCTTTGGAAATATTTTGGGAATGGCGTAGGAAAATTTAGACAGGGATGGTGTAAACGTGTATTAAGGTTGATAGTTGGTTGTTTTATTAAAATATGTATGGAAAAATAACGTACGAGTTTCTATAAATTGACTGTTACTATTAAATTGTTACTATAAATAAAATTCACATATATTGGACATTTTCATCATAAGAAACAGCACCAACGTGGATTTAAGGTAATTGTGCTTGTATAAAATTAACAAGTGAGTACAAAAGTTGAGCATATTGCTCTCTTAGTATCCCATTGTTCATTTAAGTGTTTTAACATCTTTTTATTGTTAAGCTTGGTCTAGGCGGTTTGGGAAATGAATTACCTACTATCTAACCTTTAGAAGCAACAAAGCAAAATGTTAAATATAAATAAATATGACGTATATCATTATTATAGATATATATATTATTCCGATCTCTCTTTATTAAAGCAGTGATTACTACGACATTTTAATTTTAGTATTGCTAAACTGCTAAACGAGTAAGCATCATACTTTATTATAATGATATATGAACACATAGACGCCATATTGAAAAAGCTTATTAGAAGTACAACCTACAACCGCCATGGGTGTATATGGTGTAGGAGTGTCAATGAAGCAAAAATGGTCTCTCAGGATCGGAACAAATGAAAAAACGTATTCCCACGTGATCTCTGCCTATTTATATACAGGGAATCAAGCGAGATGTGTGTATATATACATATATATGTTAAAATTATTAACTGCTATTCGATCTCATTATTCATAATATCATCTTAAATTATGACTAAGTTAATTTGGTTTTTTTTTCGTAAGTTATTGTTTTATCAGTAATATTCGCCACATCTACCCTACCCTACTCTACCCCGAATAAGACATTTTAACTTGGAATTAACAGGGGTATTAGGGGAAACGTCTGCGTGTTTGGCTTAAGATGTAATTTCGAGATGACGATGTCGCTACTAACGAGTTTTTCGTTTGTTCGCACCGAATTAAGTCGGTTTACTTACTCGCGAACTTCAAAGGGAACGCCTACTTTTATTTATCTGTTACTGAGTTGAGACTAGGAATGCTAAGTAGCTGCTTTTCTTGTTGCTTTTTATAGGAACTGGGGGTATATTATTTGATGAGTTTTTGGTTAGTGATTACAAATACTAGATATTATTGTTATGATGATAATGATTATTATACTAAAAGTGACCCGATAGGTATTAATTTATATTAATATGTACGAGATTCATTTATACATAAGCGTGCTTATTCACCACGTGAGGAGTGAATGGATATGACAATATATATACGTTGCTTAGAATAAGTAGAATTTTTTTATATTAACTGTAAAACAGACATGGTATTTCGGTCAGATATTATTAGTTGTTTTAGAATGAAATAAAAAAAAACCACTAACAATAAAGTTTGAATATGTAACATAACCTCTATTCGATTCATCATCATCATCTCATCATCTCTTGTATACATTGAAATTAGGTATTTTTAAACACTCGCGATTTATTTAATATGTGAGACCGGGTCATATCATTATAAATTTATGAAGATATCTGATTACCTTTAATTTGCCCGGCGTTTCGACCCAGTTGCACAATTTTTGAGGATTTTGTGAGGGTAGACAGACATTGGCTGAGACGCAGGTAATCAATCTTTATAAATTTATCGTGTGTATAAAATAAAACATTGAAATTAAATTGTCACCTATTTACATTTCACCTCCCAGACTATCACGTAGCAGACGGCTAAACTCGTAGCATCTATGCTACGTCTCGACCTGTTTCGTAGTATCGCTCCGTGGGGAATATTATCTCTTTGACAATAAAAGCGTTTCAGCTTGTATTATTAAAGTTTATTCGTAGCATACTGGAAATTTTCAGTGTTGTTTCAAGACAATTTTAAAGTATTGAGATCTAAAATTGAATTTAAGGTAAGGTGAAAGATAGTGTGTATGAAAAGGTGTTTGTGAATCAATAAAATGAGAAGAGGTTTGTCAGGATCGAGACAGATAGGCATACCTGATTTCTACCTACCCCTCTACGCCTGATTTGATGTATGTATATGAAAGTTAAATGACATATGTAGTTGAAAACTTAGTTAAATATTGTTCAAGCTCAGAGTAATAGTTAAAATAAGAATAAAACGAGGAAAAATAATTATTATTGTTTATTTTGTTGTTAAATCAGGGTTTTATTTGTTCACTTCTAAACTTGTATTATAAAAGTTAAGATGCTTTTGTACTACTTAACAACAAAAAATATATGTAAAAGCCATATTGCACTCATGAAGAAGTGTTGACAATCTGGTTAAAAAGGCTTATATTTAAAAACTAATTATATAATTAACTATGAGTCAGAGTAAAACTCTATCAATTAAAACCGTGTTGGTACATATTTATCGCACTAGGTAACAATTCTTTAATAATAACTTGTTATTGGACAATTATAAAACATTACTAAAATAAATAAATGAACTTTCCTTTTTAAAACATAGACACTTTACCCTCTGACTAGCCCGTCTAACAATGTTTTTGAAAGCCTATCTATAAGCAGGCTCTTGTGTACATAAGAAAGTAGCCTCGAAGCCTTAAGGAGGCATACTTTGTTATTCCGCTAGGGGCGCCACGTGCGGCGTTTTGGCTGTTAAATTATTATCCAAGCTCCAAATGAATTGGTCCCCAAAGACAAGAAATGTGGTTGGAATACTTTATTTTTTTAACTCAAGCCTTTGTAGGCTTTTGTATGAGTGGAATTCCCGAAAGAGTGGATAGAGTTTATGTATTTATGTGCTTTTTAAAGGGGGTAAATAGAGCAAAAGGTATAAAGGAATCTAATATATTCCTTTATACCTTATGGCGTTTTGGCGAATGTTTTCTCAAATTTTAATACATTTGTTGCGTCTACTATGTTGTAATAAGAATACATTCCGACACTTTAAAGTAAAAAAAGAAATACCTTATTCTCTTCTATATCTCTGCCTATCCGTCTTAAAACAGTCATGAAGCTAATACACGTCTATAATTGCACATTACTTATATAACTTTTCCTTCAAATACTTACATATACATCCTTCCCTTTTTAATCCCTTACAGTACAGAACCTTAGAAATACGTTCAAATCTTACCATTTCAACAGCTGATTACAACATACAACTCCTAAACCACCCACCTATCTATATCCATAAACATACATACAAATCACACCTGATTCCCTGTAGAGAGGTAGGCAGAGATCACGGATCGCCAATTGTCCCGATCCTGACAGACAACTAATATCTTCATTGACACTCATACATCTTGTCATACATACTCGGCAGTTATAGGTACTACTAAAGTCACCCTTTTTTAATATGGCATTTATCTGACTGTTATGTGTCTTATTGGGCCGTCTCCTACGTAACCGCCACTTCACCCAATTATCTTTATTATTAGTGATAGTGTTGTAATGGTGATATGATAGTATTATAAGTGATAGTGCTTAGTGACATAGCAATGTAAGTATAAATTTTTAATTATAGTACATAGAGTATCTTCAGAGTGGAAGCCGCGTCTCGGCAAACGTAGTGTAGGACGCCCCCCTGCCAGGTGGACCGATGACCTCAAGAAGGTCGCTGGTAATGGCTGGATGAGGGCCACGAATGACCGTGTTTTTTGGCGTACCCTTGGGGAGGCCTACGTCCAGCAGTGGACTAGTATAGGCTGATTGATTGATTGAAAATATCTTCATTGACACTCATACACATTCTCATACACACTCGGCGGTTATAACTACGCTAACATCACCTTTTTCAATATATCCATAAAACGAGTTTAATACTCCGGAAGACTGAAGCTATCATCTGTGTGACAGGATTTTAAATTTAGAACGCTGTCAGCAATATTTTTAACTGCAGTCAGTTACTATTAAGGTTAATCGGACGAAGTTATTTGAAGGCTGACCGTTCGAAGGCTTTGCGTGCATTAAGCATGCCCATTCTATTCAGGGAACGTTACCTGAGAGATGGCTTGAGAGGTGCTATTAATAGACAAGGATAATGATCTGCAGTGGATGTGTTATTAATAGATGGCGCTGTTATAATCTTGAATTATTTTTTTTGTTTTTGAGTTTGTTTCTGGTCGTTTAGTTTATTTTAGAAGAAAACGGGACTTGTCGTGTATATTTTATGAACAAAGCTAATACTTTATTCTTGTAAAATTAATAAAAATTGCGAGTAAAAAGTTTACTTTGTGTAATTTAATGAGATACAAAATATTTTATAAAAAGATAGAATAGTAATAAAAAAATATTTTTTTATAAATACCATGTTATACAAAATACGCCTCCTTGTACCCAATGGGAAATGCAGAGACTATCGATCACCACGTGAAGCGATCCTTGGCTTTAGAGATTCCTTTTGTTTCCTTTCATACCTTTTTTTTCTTGTCACTATATCTTCTTTCATAGCACAACGCTATTATATTTTTTTGTATTGTTTTAAATATACCTCGAAATATTTTTTTTTCTGAACTTTATATTATATTTTATCTAGTGGCTATACTAAGGACTTTACTTACTACTTCATACTACGAACCTTCAGACGTCTACGACGACGAACGACGTCCATTCTCCATTTACGTCTTTACGTACAAATGTGAATTGTGACCGTAAAATGCTTCAAATTCTCAATAAAACATTTTACACCCTCATTTACAGGGTGTCCCTTAAGCGCATAAAACGACATTCACACCGCAATATAATGTGCGATAAAATTGGGTGTTATTTCTTGGGTATTTCAGTTTCGTATTTTATTTTATATTTTGTTCATTAATGTTTAAAAATTGTAAAGGTTTTTATGATATTTAATTAAATCAGCATGCTTTTAAAGATGCCTGCTACACATTTTGAAATCCCATTGCCTAGATAAAATATATAATAAAATTGCTATTTAGTCAATTTAAAAATTATATGCCTAATTCAACAAACTTAAAAAAACTCATAATAATAATCAAGAGTCTGTTTGAATATTTCGGGGATAAAACTTTGACATAATGTTGTACAATAAAATATAATATAAACCTTTCTTAAAAGTATATAAACATATCAATATTTAATTTTGATAAAACTAAATCATCCCACATCTACAATCTATACACATACACACACGCATGTATATATGTGTGTGCGTTTATATAATAATATTTCTGTGACTGTGTAAAACCATCCTAGACAAAACATTAACCGCGTAGAGGAAACGAAATAAAATAATTTAATATCTTTGAGACTCGTGGGCGAATAAATAGCAAGTCATTTGATCGGTAAATAATGGACTTTGAGATGGAAAGGCTTAGGTACGTCACACTGCAGATAGATCCGAGAGAATGCTGCTATATACGACACATATGAAGAATTTGGATGTGGTAGTTTCTCTTTATGTTGTGTATCTACAAAGTGGTAGGTGTATCGATAAATTGGTATGTTAAGAATCCGGCGTGATGTAAATGCAAATTAGATTTCAACTACTGCGTACAATGTAGGTGATGTAAATAAACCTTTTAGATTGGATGTGCAACATCTAAGAATCAACCCTCCTTTTACCAAAGTGTAAGCTACTTATACTGAGACTCTTTTTAATATTATATTCTTTTATAATAGTAAAATATTTAAATATTGTTCTGTATATGAAATTATTATAGTGTCCTGGTAAATAACGATATGATTACAACAATAGAATCAAAAGCCAAGAGTTTATAAGCACTAGTATTCCTTATTTGGTTCCTAACAATCAAACTCTTTTTACAAACATTTTAACCGATAACAGTAAACATCTCTCATGGCTAGGTACTTACCACATCCATCCTCAATCGCCTTTGTACCTCCGTCCCCATATCTAGCCAACCCCCTTAGAAGCTATTTTACAAGAGTTTATTGCATGAAACAGTCCAAGGCACGCTACAACGAAATGCGGAGTTCGTTTGTGACACCATCTATCGCTCTCGCGGGAAAGTTCAACTTTTCGAAAATTCTCTTCCTTTTCAATGTTTGCTCTAAACGAGTGTTTCTGTGTTAAACTGGCATACATATGTGTATAAAATCATTTTGTATTCAATATGTAGAAAAGAAGTGGGATATACATAAATACATACGCTTCACGACTTGTTATACACACTCCCTTTTTTATTGCTAAAGAGCCTTGAAATCTCCAAAATTTCGAATACACGTTAGGTATAGATCAGTGGAAGCCTGCTTTTCACTAAATAGGCAGCACTCAACGTGACAGGTAATATAGTAGAATATACTTATGTAGTTGATAGATCAGATAAGAATAATAATAAACGCTTATTTTACAAGTTCAGCACACACGAATACATAATACTACTTATATATAGGACATTTTTTAATACAAAGGCACACGTTGTGCTTGTGTGTACCTACCATTGCAGTGTACAAATATTTTATGATAGGTCACATATTTGATATGGTAAAGAAACCTTGTGAGGACAACTATCTCTAATTTGAAATAGGCACCTATATACGGTTGAAATAGATTTATTCCATGTTGATTGTTAAAAAATAATACAGTTCTATATGCTTATAAGATACTCAATCTTAAATATAGTAACGCCGCTTTATCTTGTATTCTTAATCACTCCAAAGCGAATAATAATTAACATTGTTAAATATTATGTAATTAATCATTCACCAGCTAATTACTATATAATCTGATATAAATGCTTTCTCCGACTTTGCTTCGGTTGGGGATTAAACCTAAAACCTTGGTACTACCTAATCCTTTGCTCGTGTATGTATGATGAATGTGTATGTTATGTATTATCTATATATAGTTAATACAAGCAATATCAAATAATTAGCTACATTTTTATTTTTTCAGAAGTTTTCATTACATTTTTTTTTCATGAAATATAGATGGCACTGTAATTATAACTTGATTTTTATATTATATTCTTCTCTCCTATTAGTAGCAGGATGATGTTATATACCCTAAAACCTTCCTTAATAAATAGTCTATCTAACACAAAAAGAATTTTTGAATTCGAACCAGTAGTTCCTGAGATTAGCTCGTTCAAACAAAAAACACAAACTCTTCAGCTTTATAATATTAGTATAGATGAATTTCTTAAATACGTTGACTAGTACTCTTAACACAAGTCTTCAATGTACTTACCAAGGGCCAGTTCAATTGGTGTAAATATTATTCTTATGTATGACTTTTTCTCTAATGAAACCGGTCCTTAACAGTACATCCCTTGGGACCTCAAACCCGCCTTTTACGGGCACATTAGCACAGATGTAAAATGAAAAATGAGGCGATGGAATGTTAACCCCTGTGAGGGGAGATAAGGATATTCAATTTCGTGAGTACTCACAGAGTTATGGCGAGAGATATAACATAAAGTTACGTTTCGTGTAATTAGATACCTGCTTTTGGTTTGTTTTACAGTTGAAATATTAGAATATTAGGTATACGTTCGTACATATACATTCACGTCCTCTAATCCGTTTTGGGGTGGACAGAACCTTGGAGACGATAATATCTGAGATGAGTCGGGACCCTTTTGCTGCGACAATAACGTGCACAAGTTATATCCCCTAGTTTGCAAGTTTTAATTGTAAACGTTTTGTACTGTGTATGTTTTATGGCTGTAAATAAACACTTTTATTATTAATATTATCTCTAAGGACAGAATTCATTGACCTCTAGTCCCTTAGTCGTCTCCTACGACATGCTGGGAAGAAAGGCAGCTAGTTTGCATCCTTTTCCGTCCCAGATAGCACTCATTTTCCAAATCTTAAACCACACACTCACACATACACATATATGTTTCATTAAGGAAACCTTACACTCCCATTTAGTAGATTGGCAAAGAGTGACGGTTTCTTGGTCAATATTATGAGGTGTCATATTACTGGTTAATTGACTATGACTGATTGCCTGACTAATTTCAAGTGTTTTCGTTAACTTTTTCACAATGTTTGAGAAGATGTACATGTGAAGACAGAATAAAATATATTCTTAACATATTGTTGTATTTTTAAATTATATATTTATTTTAAAGCGCCATTTATTTACAGATTACGGCAGCCTACTCATACTAAATTAATGTTGTTAATTAATTATTGTTGAACTGTATAAAGTCTATGATAATTAATTGACGTGTGAACTAGCTAAATTACTCTAAATATATACAATATAAACTCATATTCCGAACATGGTTACAGAAAAAAGCTGTTAATAACATTCTATATCCATTATTGCTAAAAGAGATTCTTATTACTTGTTCACCAGATTAATTAGTGAACTTATGATGGCTTACCGCTTAATACAGTGATACTTAGCTCAATAAATAAATTATTCAAAGATTCCATACACTCGTTGCTTAGTAACATCTTTTAATTCATAATAATAAAATAATTGATAACATGAATAATTGTACATAGTTTTTCTTACAAGATTAATCTTAAACAATTTCATTCTCTTAAGTTCGTGACTATCCTATAAAGAATCCAAACTCTTATGTTCCATGAAAGCAACATATTAAAAAGCTCTTAGTCAACTTTTTACCCACACAATCAGTGGGGTGAAGTACTGACAACCCCTGGGGTGTGTTCCGTCTTAATCTGAAGGGTGCTAGCCAGTTGATAACTTATGTTATTAAATGGATTAAAGAGGGAATGGAATCCATCGATATCTGTAGGGGTGGACAAGACTTTGAGGCCTATCCGTCACTTTTGGCGTTTTGATTGGTGTTAAAGTGGATTAGTTTGGTGATTGTTGTTGAATTAGGAATATAAAATAGATACATACAAATATATATCTAACATTGTCTCTTATAGTT
This sequence comes from Leucoptera coffeella, assembly GCA_030578115.1. Taxonomy (NCBI): domain Eukaryota; kingdom Metazoa; phylum Arthropoda; class Insecta; order Lepidoptera; family Lyonetiidae; genus Leucoptera; species Leucoptera coffeella. The sequence continues at coordinate 165,441 of JAMBLF010000115.1, read as the reverse complement.
AAGTAATGCGAAAAGAAAAGAAAAAGGCAGCCGGTTACATTTGTTTAGTCTCAGGTTACCAAATGATAACTTTATGGGTACGAGTGTATTCTAAGTATGTTTTGATAATAAATACAACAAAACACAGAACTGATATGCAAAGTGAAAGTAGTTTGTCACGATCGATACGGATGGGGATCCGTGATCTCTGTTTACCCCTCTACAGGGAATCGAATTTGATGTGTATGTACTCGTACGTATGTACATTCATTAAAAAGAGATAAAATGACATCAATATATTTGATTGTACTTGACACCTCCTAACACCAAAATTCTTAGGGACGAAATGAAATACAAACCTTTTTATAGTTTTAAGAGATTCGCGATTTATACTCATGATTAAATAATAACTAACGGGATTTATCACGTGTGTAAACACCGGGTTAATAAAGGTAACTTTATTATATAAAAACATACGCGATAAGTCCCGTTAGTCATTAATCACAAATCTTCGCTCCGCTGCGCTGTAAGGATCATAAAACCATTTATAACATTATCATAAATTAAAAATAAATCTTTTTATACTACTTAAACTACAGGTATTTTGTAACAAAAACCAACAGAGAAGAAACGCCAAGAAACTAACACTTACGCAAAGCTTAAGTCATTTTTTCCATTTTCCAATTTGACTCTGTAAATATTTTTCGACAAGTTATTAGGCTTCTCGGGTCCATTGTAGGCAGCCTATTCATCACCTGAGTAAATAAAATGTCAGTTTATGCGAGTAATCGTGTTCGGTGAGGGGCATAATTTCATGGTCCGATGGGTCTGACACCACCCTTCATGATAATGTTTGTTTGCTTTTGTTCACTTAGATTGAAGTTCTTTTTTAATTAAATACGCTTTAGTGTTGTGTATTGTTCACGGGAAACGGTTTTGTAGGGTGGACAATGTCGTGGTAATAGTGTTAGTATATTTTAAAATCGTTAAATAGGAAATATGGTTACTTTATTTAAAATCGTTAAGCTTGTTTGTAATTCATATGTATATTTCGTTTCAATAATGATTCAAATTATAGTCCGCTTGAAGGTACTGTATCTTAGAGGTTTAATAAAAGGTTAATGACGGTATGTCTGTTTTCACTGCCTGTCTCTCTAGAAGGCAACGGGCATGACATTTAAGCACGTAAACATATATATACTATATATTTGTTATTAGACTCTAGTTGGGAAAACTAGCCTATACCTATACTATGTTTATTTACGGAAACTCTGTTTATTCTTTATATAGTAACAGAACAGATATCATCATTGTTGTAAAAAGAAGTCGTTACAGTAAAAACTCATTACAGCCACTAAATAGAGTCATAATTCTAAAAATATCAGCTCTTGGCAAGCTGTGCATAGATAATAAATTCAAATAAATGGCACCCGCAATTTATGCAGCTGTAAACATTTAAACAGCCATAAGAAAAGCCTCGGGACTTCTCTTTTAAGTAATATGCCTTTAGTATAAACATTGACTGCTGTTGCTCTAAAGAAAAATATGGGAAAAGCGCTCTTATGAACTTATGTTTGTCTCTACAGTAATTGAGATCGCAAATTGTATTATATATTGAGCTAGTCTGGAGAATACAAAGAGAACTAACTAGCTGTTTTTCTTAGCAGCAAGTTATATCGTAAGGGTCTAAAAAATTAAGGCATTTATTGGGAAATGAACTAGCAACTTGTCACAAATATTTCTGCCCTCACAATCCTGTTAGAAAGAAAAAAGAATAATTTTTAGTATCAATTACCACAACACCGTTTCTCATACTAAATGTAACTAAGACTCTTTGTCTCATTTAAATACATTAATAAAGAGAGGGATGGAACTTAATTTTCCTTAGTTTACAGAGGGCACTGAAATTTAACAATCAGTTTTTGACCATATCCCCAATCCAAATATTATACTAAAATAGCTAATATAATTCAAAAATATGTTTACTCTAAATAATCATCATAATTTTGAACTAATTTATGGAACAAAACACTTTATCCAAAAATCAGAACCGTCTGTGTTCTACCATTGTGACGAAATATACTCCCATATGTCACTACAACTCCATTACTTACACTAAAAGCGACCACAAAAACATTTTGCCTTTCAAGTATAAAACTAAGTATTCTATAAACTGTATCGCGTCGAACAATATTTATTTTCCAAACACCCTCACAGAGGGCGTCCTAGCATAAAATGGCGGCAGTCTGAACAATGTGCAATCAATGGCTAAATTAAACAGCCACTATCACCCTGTTTGCAAGGCAAAGACGCGTTGAATGATCGGCTTATTTCGGCGAGAATAATCGAAGCAGGGTCAAAGTGCGAGGGTCGGATGGGAATGCACCGTAGGGTGACTATCATTTAGGGTAGTCTTGGTTTGTCAGTTTAAATTGTAATTAAGTTTGTATTCCTTTGTTGGTATGGAATAGAATAAATCTATTATGTTATAAGATTTTGTAAATGTTATATTAAAATATTGAATATATAGAAGGGTAAAGTTAGTAGTAGCTATAGCCGCCGAACGTGTATGAGGAGATGTATGAGTATCAATGAAGCGAAAGTGGTTTGTCAGCCTTTACAGATAAATGGCCATGATATGTGATATAAGAAAAGTTTTAGTTAGACTAAAATTAATTTACCTTTACTTCTTCACACCTTATATAGCCCTCAATGATAAATGCACAAGACAGAAGAAATCGTTTTCCAAGAACCTATGAGCCATGATTATAAGGCTCTTTTTGTTTATTATATAAATAATTAACAATTTATCGTCCAAAATTACCGTTTTAAGAAGGCAGCTGGAAACATAAACCAACCCCCAAACTAGCATAGGCATTGAGTTGTATTCACTTTTAGTTACGTAAACACTGCTTATATGCTATTCTAAAGGGGTAGATTTTATCTTATTCACGTGTTCACGAGCCGAGTTTTATAAGGTTCATTATAGCTTGAATAGGAAAGGGATAATAAAACTATGAATCATAGTTGCTTTGTATTAAGTAATATAGTTAGCCGCAGGGGATTATAGCTTTTATTGTTACAAAGGTCTTCCGGGTTGAAAATAAATTAACATATACATTATACCTATTGACGTCCATTACTCTTTTCTATATTTTTAAAGACTAAATTCGTACGTCGTTATCCCTTTACCTAATTGATTTAAGTCCCTTATTAGGTTCTTATAATAAAGAAAGACAAACGCATTAACCCTTGCAGGGTAGTCACAGGTTTCCATCTCCGCAATTGCGAAGGTAGTAATTCTATGGACACCTCGAACCCACGTGATGACCAGATAGTCAGTACTCAATGTGACAGGTGGTTAGCCATGTAATGTATGTCTTATTATAAACTTATAAAATATAATAAGTAAAAATCTAAGGTAGTCAAAAAATATACATATAAACATTCACATTCCCTAATCCCTATCGGGCTGGGCAGAATCTTGGAGACATGATAAATTATAAATCACCTATGACATTTTTTTAATATTAAGGGTTTCATGCTATATGGAACATTAGTGAAAGGAACTAGCCCGACGCTCAATAGAATCCATTTACCCCTATACATATATATATATATATATTATAGTATATTATAGTCCCTTAGTCACTTCTAACATGGAAGAACCGGCAGCTAGTTAGGTTTTTTTACTTCCAATACTAGCACGGGACATACACACACATCACGCCTGATTCCCTGCAAAAGGGTAGGCAGAGATCACGGATCTCCACTTGTCCCGATCCTGACAGGCCACTTGCCTCATTGACACTCATACATCTTCTCATACACTCTCGGCGGTTATAGGTACACCTAACGTCACGGAACATCTTGAAGCATAACGGTAAGTGATAAGCCCTGCCCTAACATTTCCTGACAGAGGATTCTTAACCTCTAACTGACGTAAATATACGTGTATGTATACCTCAGTAACAATAGCCTAGTCTAAAATCTACCCCAAATGTTTGTATTACCAATATAATCCAATATAGAAAGATTTTTTGCTCCAAAGGAATGTTGGAGATTTCATCAAATACAAAAGCCATATTGAAAAGATCTATTTGTCCCTTATCACAATTTAATATCGAAATCAACAACTCAAGTGGCACAAATCCTTAAAAATACACCTGTCCCTTTTTAATACCTTGAGAGTAACAGAGAAACATATTCACCAATAACGTTTCAATTTAATCTCTTTCCAAAATCATATAAAAGAACGAGATAGCTGCGAAACATTGTCAAAAATAACAGGGAGCAACTAAATCTCGTGTCTCTTTTTTAGCAGATATATAAGAAAGAGATGGAAAGATACACGTTGTTAAAATACAAAGGTGAAGTACTGGCATTCTTGGAATTATTACGCACGAAAGAACTTGAGAAGCACAAAAGATTTGTACTTTCAATAACAAAGAAACGCATGCTATGGGTATTTTGCTAACGGATACCTTTTTTGCGGAACCGACTTTATAACCGTTGTATTAATGTGTTTTATCATTATATACATACATACTTGCCTACCTAGACACATATCTGTATAGGTATATACTCGTACATATCTTTACGTCTCTATGTCCGTAACGGGATACGCAGAAACTACCAATTGCCACCTGGAACGGGTGACAAATTTCTCTTACTTCTCGACATACTCTTCTGTTCTTCACGCTTTGTACTTCTGACTTGAGAAAAATGTTACCTATATTAATAGATGCAAATACATTCAATTGCTATAATCTTTTTGTACGGAACCTCGTGTTTGTAATCTTTTCAGTCATTTTTATCATAACTATCAAGGTTGTAATGGCATTAATATGAAATATTGGTAACAGATCGCTAGCCCATCGCACATTAGGTTTTATTCAGCTCTAGTCCCATAGAAGCCACCCACTTCATACCAAGTACAAAAGGCAGCTAGTTCGCTTTCCATTAACGTCTCAGACATGCACTGACCAATATATAATTAGATTTAACCCATTAACGTCATTAGTTTTAATTTCACCAATAGAGACAGGAAATAATACCTCAATGTAAAAGGCTCCTCTATTATACTAAAACATGTAAGTTAATATATGAATACAGTTAGGATACATTATGAAGCCTATTAGGAAAGCCTTAATCCCGCGTCATCAAGGAACAAATATCCTGCCAGGGATTGAGTGGGCGTGACGACTAATTTGATGGTTCAGAGTCTAGGTAAACGTTTCAGGGACGAAAAATAATATGGAGTGTAAGGAAAAAATCATTTATTCATTTGAACGGACTGTAAAATAAAGAAAAAATATTCTGAAAAAAAGACAAACGCGTTCACGAACATTAACCCTTGCGGGGTACAATTTATTAGCTAGATTTTAAATGGATTGTATTTGCTAACTTTTGTTAGTACGTATCTTTTGTACCTCGATTCATGTTGGTTTTCCTAGATATTAATACTTATTAAAAACAATCTTATCTATGCGCTTATATGTTAACAACTCCTGTTTCCTTTATGGTATACTTAGCAGAGATTACTGATCCACATTTTTCCCGATTATGCCAATCAAAGACAATTATAAGTTCTTCTCACATCAAAATTCACTTTGATAACTATTTGGACGTATTATTATGAAAATACATCATTATTGAGAATAAAACACCTTGATATCAAATACTTGTAGAACCAAGCAAGTAAACCAGAGTGTCAAACTCATACCAAATCACGTTCGAAGAAAAGACCCGGAGGCTTATCGAAAGATGTACAAAGGGCCTTCCACGCGAACGGGTCCCCAAAAGGCCCCAAAAGCCCCTAATAAGGGGCCGTGTTGTTATTAGACCCCTCACTTGTTTATTTTAAATTCCTTTAACGTTGAAAGGTTAAAACTTTAAGCCTGGCTCGAATGTGTTGAAGTGATTATGTTAAGAGATTAATACATTGTTTTTTTTAAATTTCAATCTTGAAGGGGACTTCAATGAAGGTTATAGGTTAGGGTTGTGCTTACATGTTCAGGTATTTTAATCCCTATTGTCGTGGACAGCACCTTGACATTCGGGAATATTATGAAGACCAATATGACATATAGGTCATTGGTTACTAGCTCATCGCCCAATACATTGCTAAACTCTAAATAAACAGAAACAACATAGTACGAAGAAAGACACCTATTTAGTATCATATTTATGTCACGGACTAGCATAAATATGTACCGATACACGTGTACATTATACATATAATTAATAAAAATGACATTAAAACTGGATATACTTATAACTATAATATATAGTTACTATACTAAATATATAAATTAATTTAGTTTTCATTGTAATAATATAATAATATATTTGTACGGCAGAACAGACAGCCCATGCTGAAATTAATTTTAAGATTGTACATCCTATTGACTCATGTGACACAAGTAAAGGGTTTTTTCTATAGTTTCCAATTACTTAAAACCTTCAATAGTCTCCTATGACAAGACGACAAGGAAGCTAAGTTGATATTAAGCACGTCACAGAGTAGCACGAGGACATTATACATATAATATTATAATATACTGCATTATTATTAAAAATATATGAGTCATTTTACTAGCCCAGTATTCCTTCAATTACCTCCTACGACATACCGAAAAGAAATACACTTAATTAGCCTCACATTTACTTCTCAAACTAGCATAATTATATATTAAAAACAACATATTTTTATATCCCAACACGTGGCCACATAATTTATAAGGCCATGATTCCAGTAGCCATAATCTTCCTAAGTTAAGCCTCACCTAAACTAATAAAGCCCTTGCAGGGAATAATGAACGGGAACTAAACTAGTTAGAGGCGCCGAGGGTTGCCAGTTTGTTGGATTTGCACTCGAATCGCGTACGAGTATCGAATACTCGTTGGGAGTGAATCGATTCCCCATATCGCCATTTGTACGGGATAAACACTGGTGTGGTGGGGCTGCAGTGGATTGGTACTGTACAGGGTTTGATAGATAGAATAATAATTATACATAGGTGGTGTTGAATTTTTATGAAGAAGTCAACAAAGGTACAGGTTAGGTTAGATATGTGGAAGTTAAGAGATGTCAAAGATAAAGTGATTAGCTAGGACTAAGATTAAATTAGTGAAATGTGATCCTTGCTGCTTCTGAAAATAATCTTTGATATTTGTAGTTTTTTTATAGATATACATATATTTTATAAAATATAGCAAAAAATTTAATCAGTCTAACTTAGTGAAGCTAAAAATTACTAATTAACATATAACAAAATATATTCGACATTAGAAACATTCACATTTACACACCTCCTCATATTATTATATACTCATACAGTAAATCGAGTATTTACTGTATGAGTATGAGTATATATACTATACAAAATACTGCACCCCCGAAACAGTTAACATAAATATGGCTTATCAATACGCGAGTCCGACGATTCGGTAATCGATTTATTGGATTATCCACAGGGCCACCGTTTTACCGAATTCGATCGCCGAAACATTTTGTTGGCGCGTTCATATTCCATTTCCCTCGACTGGCTGGGCCTTTTGTGGAAATTAGCGGTTTAATACATACAAGTATATGTACTAAAGTGTAGTTACGTAGGGGCAGGCCTAATAAGACATATAAAAGAGTCAGATAGGCGCAATATTGAAAAAAGATCACTTTAGGAGTACCTATAACCGAGAATGTATGAGTGTCAATGAAGCGAAAGTGGTCTGTCAGGATCGAGACAAATGGGCATCTATGCCTACCCCTCTACAGGATCAGGAGTGATGTGTATGTATGTACTAAAGTCTATAAATCCTGAAGCGATAGTATATAAGGTTCTAGGGAACCTTAAGTGAGATTAAGTCTGATGTTAGGAATTTAGGAACGTCAGTGAGGGTAGTTATTCAATCGCTCTTAAAAATGTATTTCAGAAATCACTCTTTAATTGCATATAAAAACATGTCGGGACTTTCACAGGTACATATATTTCAATGTTTCTTTGCTATTATTTCTATATAAACTTCAACACACTAATATGTATTTGTGTAGATATGTTCTGATCATAAATTTATGTACCTACATCTGAAACTAAAAATCAGTAATTGTATGGTACAAAGAAACGAAATTTCCTAAACCCTTCATCCCTTATACATCTCTTACACCATTCCTAGTACCTGGTTTCATTTTGAACCCTACACAATTTCCGTATACATTTTCGCTATCACCAAAATCACGTACAATATTAGCCGTAGTACTTTCGCGAAACGATACTCCGAAGCACCATACATACAAAGGATGCCTAACCTAATAGTATGAGGGTTATAATCATAATATTTGATGGGCACCCTTTATAAGGAGATTATTATTCGAAGAGAAGAAACCTTTTTCTTCTCTATAATAATTGTAATAACGCGCCATAGCCTCATGTTGATTTAGTTGGTATGGTATGTATTTTTTATGTTGTTTATATTAGATTTGTACTATATTGGAATGGGAATATAATATAGAATGTATTCTTCCCTATATTTTGTAAGAGAGAACTAGGTGTATAAGGGTTTTCTTAGGTATTTTTGGATGATGGTAGATAGTTGGTACAAGTCAAGTTAAAGAATTTTGTATTGTATATCTGTATTGTAAGTCTTTCAAACAACAGCATAGATGTTTTTACTCACTGTAAGAAAGACAGCTACTTAGTATTCTTTTAAAGTCCTATAATAACACGGGATGGGCTTTTTTTATATCGGAAATGGAAACTGCGGAAAGAGTCTCAAACTCTGACTGCCCCGCAAGGGTTAATGGTCGTGAACGCGTTTGCCTTTTGTCTATAAAACATTCTTCGATTTTTTTTGATGTCTTTTGATGACTGACATGTATGAGAAATTCGAACGTTCCCTAATTATAGTCTTTTTTGAGATAGGCATTCTATCTCTGAAGCGAATGCACAAGTTAGTGTTTTATTTTGGTTTAAAATGTAACATAATCTGTAACATCGAGATGGTATGAAATTCTAAGCTAAACCAAACGACGTGGGAGGTATAATATGATTTCTTTTTTATATTTAACTAGAATACCTTATATTATTATATATTTTTTACTTTATTAACTTATCTACTTTCTTTTTTAAGCCCTTTAGTAAAAAAAACCATAAACTATTTAAACCACAGACAAACCCGCACTAAAACTAGTCTTTCAAAAGAGCAAAAAGTTTAACAACAACCTCCTCGAACACAAAAGAGTCAAATGAATAACTTTACACCGCGAAACAAAAGGCTACACACTCGACGAACGAAATTCTCAAGTCGACTCGTAAAACTATGAAAAGTGACGCAATAACTGAATATGTGTAATATAAATGGAAAATACTGTTTGTTTGTTGTAAAATTTTATCATGGTCTTGAAATTCTCTACATATGTAATGACATACATTATTATTTACCAGTATTATTATTTTTTCTATTACCATTATTCGATTTCTTTCGGTATGTATATTAAGGACACATAATGTGTCTTGTTTATCTTTAGCTTAACTTTCAAACTTTTAGTAATTAATTTTGGTTATTTGTAGGTTGGTTACAAGTTGATAAAGTAGGTGGTAAATTCTATCTTTCACTATAAAAACGAATCAGTTTCTATAGGAAGCACGATTTTAATTACATTAGGCAAAGCAGGCGAAACCGAAGCAACCCACTACTTCTTCTTAACTATAAACTATGATATTCCCAGTCTGCTTATTGTTATAACTTTACGACATTATATTACCCTAACAGGAAACTCTAAAGGTACTTGTTGAGTTTTTGCAAGGTGTGAGATAAAGTGTTTTTTTATTTAGGGACTTTAAAGTATGAGATTTAAGTGTAAGAATATTACATACATAAATACATATATTCACGCCTATACGTCCCTAACGAGATAGGCAGCGTCTATCGATCGCAACGTAAAATGATCGTAACAAATCTCTCTTGCTTCACTCACACCCATTAACCTTCTCATACATGCTCTTCTGTTCTTTATTAGAATATGACAAGAAAATGAAGTGATGAACATTCACAGAAACAACATCACGCCCGTTTTCCTATAGAAGGGCAGGCAGAGATCACTGATCCCCATCTGTCTCGATCCTGTCAAACAACTTTCTCTTCATTGCACCGGCGGTTATAGTTTAACGTCACCCTTTTTCAATATAGCGTCTATCTGACTGTCATATGTCTTATTGAGCCGGCCCCTACGTGACGCTTACCACTTCCACTTCACTCACATATTATATTCCTTTTGTCAATCTGCTATCATTCATCCGCATCCGAATAACATGTCCAAACCACCAAAACATGTCCTTTTGAATCATAGTCACTACATCTTCTTTCAACCCGCAACCTTCCCTTATCACACTATTTTTAATTCTATCATTCAATGTCACTCCTAACATTCTCTTAACTATTATTCTAGCATGTAATTGACGAATCCAACTTTCTGTCATAAAAGTTGAAAGTATGTGTGTTTAAAATGTCAGTAAAACACTTTTAATACTTCATTGCTTTACGAATAAATGCTCGTAAAAGGACGAACACTATTCGTAGAACTGACACAGTTCATTAGAAAGTCTTTTGAGAGTATTACAGTCTGCAAAGAATACCAAGAATCGTGTTAATATTCAGTCACCTATATTCAATACTTATTTCACCGTAACCGCTATATAGTAATAAATATAGTGAATTCTCATCGAGTTATTATATTAAAAATTAAGCAATTCTATTTTTTAGATTGGTACAGGACAAATGAATATATATGAGTGAAGTTGAACGGTGGTTACGTAGGGGTCGGCCCAATAAGACATATCACAGTCAGATAGACGCTACATTGAAAAAGGGTGAAGATGTATGAGTGTCAATGAAGCGAAAGTAGTCTGTCAGGATCGGGGCAAATAGGGATCCGTGATCTCTGCCTACCCCTCTACAAGTTACCAGGCGTGATGTATATGTATGTATTTATTGGTACAGGACCTCGCAAACATTATGTCTTTGGTTATATTTAGTAAAAATAATATTTAGCACATTATTACACCAAATGAACTAGCCCCTTGGTAAGTTCATTTAAGACTTGTGTTAAGGGTACTATTCAACGTAGTTTTAAGAAATATATACTTCTCACATATAAATAAATACATATGTAGCATATATAATCAAGAACCTGACTGGAAATCAGTAGAAAGCTTAGTTTTTACCTCTGCCGCCACCGAGAATCGAACGCAGGACCTCATGATTAGCGTTCAGGTGCTTAACCAATCGCGCCACGGAGGTCGTCAAATTACTAATTATTAGTTATTAGGTTTAGTAAGTACCTTAAACGACCTTCGCCATACCAGTAAGAATGGCAGCTAGTTGGCTTTTTTATATTCTTTACAGATGTACTTATTTATTTATATTATGTGCATACATTGTAAATAATACATAGTCGAGTAAATTTATTGGAAAAAACATTAGCTTAACCTAATAATTTCTCTCGCTCCCTAATCACTAGTCACTAGAATATCTTAGGGTATAGTTTTGTGTGTATTTGTGTGTGTGTGTATGTGTGTATATGTCACAGAAACTCCAAAGAACTAGGAACTCGTAGCAAATTGTAATTAAGCCGCTTCAGAACTAATGTAAGTGAAGAGTAATTATTCAAATGTACGCAAGTTAAGGGTCTGGCGGAATATGTTGGGTGTTAACCAATTTGTGAATCTATAAGTGTTAAGTTCTATGTCTAATAGGTATATACCTTATTCTAATATATAATAAATACAGTTTAATATATAAATTATAAAGTTGCCAGTTTGTTGGGGACCGTGCCTTTCTCTGACAGCGAGGAGTTTAAGGAGATATTTTTCCTTTAAAGTTTTATTGTATTTGATTTTTTTTATTATTGTAAATAATAGTTTAATTTGGAATTGAATTTAATAATAAATACACTAACATATTCATTCATATCTAAACGTCCCAAACCCATAGAGAATAAACACGTTACTTAAAAGCTTACATTACTGTTGAGGATTAAAAATAAGAATCCATAACGTGCTGGAATATTTTATTAAATTGTTACCATATCACTTTGGGATCGTAGGTAAATTGAATGGTTGTTAACGGTATTTTATCTGAGCTGACTAATGGACTAAGGTTAAAGGACATGTTTTAGGCGATAGCTTGCCGATGGCCCAAGCAAACTCGTCCTAAACTTATATTAAACGCATTCTTGAGATTTTCTTAATTTATTTAAAAAAAATCTTTATTAAATCCATGAATAAACAGTACTATCCCAGGATTCGTACTTTCCGAGATCTAGAATATGCTGGCATCTGGGTTGAGGGCCGAAGTTATTGACAATTCAAGTTTAAGAAATTCGAGAATAAATGCTATAAGTTTTACTAATTCTTTACTAAATGCCCTGTGAGTTTCATTTTGATTGTCCATTATTAGAAAAATGGGCTCTCAATCCAGATGCACACCATAAAATGTATATTTACATGTAAATAGCCTTTCTTATCTTTTAATAATACCTAAACAAACCCTAATCCCTTAACAAACTCCTTCAACACACTGGGAAGAAAAGCAGCTAGTTAGAAGTCTATTTACGTCTTAAACTAACACGACACAAACGCAGGTTAGTTTAAAAATATTAGGCCAATTTTTTCTCTTCGTAAAAGCCAACTTTCTCCCAGAATTCTTTTCTTTGCCAAATATTATAGAAAATATGAACCCTACGTGCCTTCACAAAGCCTTTTGCGAAGCCTATCTCGTCCCGAAAGACATGTTGTTCAGTGTTTTATTCCAAAGACGAAACTTAATTCAATCTTTTGAAATGCCTTGGCAATTTTAAGGTCTACTGAATTCGAATATCAAGTACTGTTACTAGAGTTTTATAGCAATTTGTTTTAAGGTACAGACGCTTAAATAATAACAAGTTTTGGAGTTTGGGACGTAAATATGATATGATTAGCTGTCTTGCGCACGATGCAAGTCTCCGACGTGAAAAATGTACCAGATCCTTTTTGTTATTTAGTATATACATAAGATCACGCCTGAATCACCACTCATTTACATCTCACAATAAGACATATGACAGTCAGATAAACGCTATACTGAAAAAGGGTGATGTTAGGAGTACCTATAACCGCCGAGTGTGTATGAGAAGATATATGAGCGAAAGTGGTTTGTCAGGATCGGGACAAATGGGGTTACGTGATCTCTGCCTCCCTCTCAACAGGGAATCAGGCGTGATGTGTATCTATGTATGTTACATCTCACAAAATGCCATATTCCTTAGTAGTCTATAACAACATTAGAAATCATTATCAACGGTACATAGTTCCCATTCCTTTTTCGTTCCAAACTAGTACGAAATATCTTTTATTAGCAACTCTATTATTACCCTCCATTTAGCTTCAATGCAAACACTTTGTCTGTCTGTCCAGCCAGATATTAAGGGGCATATAAACGCTGTCATAAGCTCAGTTATTTTTACCCTAAGTTGCTCTAGTCTGTGAAAATATTCAATGGCTTAAAAGTCTAGTGATAACTGGGTTCTATGTATAGTGATAGTTGATGTATTTCTACTATAAATTTATACTTTACATGGGGTAACATAATAATAATATTTAGGACATTCTTACACCAATTGAACTAGCCCTTTGGTAAGTTCATCTAAGTCTTGTGTTAACGGTACTAGTCACCGTATATTTAAGAATATATACATGTTATATAGATTATAAATGAATAGCATATGCGAGGTGTGTTAAAAAAATAACGAGAATTTTTTAAATTCGCGGGTTTGGAGAGTCTGTCTGCATAAAATTTTTCTTTCTTATGCTGGTACACATGCCCCTGAAGTCCTATAAAATTTTCAGCAATATTCATTGATTACTTTTTAAGTGACAGCCGCTAAAGTTAGACGGGTTTTTTCGAGCTCGGCGATTTTCGTTTGTGCAAAAAATGGATCAAAGAGTGTGTATTCAATTTTGCAATTTTGCTCGTATAATCAATAACCAGATTGAAAAGCAGAAGAAAACCGTTGTTCTTAACTCTGCCTCCATCGGCAATCAAACCCTCACGATTAGCGTTCAGGTGCTTAACCAATCGCGTCAAAACATAAGCTCTAGTTCACGATTATTATCAATAGGGGCATTTAGAACATTTTCTTAGTTACGGAGTAAGTGATTTACAATGAAACAAACTTTTCTCTAGAGAGTCAGTACATAATGTTACAGATGGTATTTTTTCTATGATCCTGTTATTAAAAATACCTATCGTGTCCATGTTTTCCTTTATTTAACAAATTGTGAAATTGAACAAATATTTTTATACAATTTCAATTCAATAGTATAGTAGAAAAATTTCAATAGTACATTCTATGGATGGGAATGGAATAATAGTAGTTTCACCCTTTAAAGTAATAAAAATAAAATTCGTACATTATTACACCGATTGAACTTGCCCCTTGGTAAGTTCATTTAAGACTTGTGTTAAGGGTACTAGTCAACGTATATATACGAAATATGTACTTACTTTATACAGATAAATGCATAGATAGCATTTAGTAATATAATCAACGACCAGACTGGAATGCAGAAGAAAAGCTTAGTTCTCAACTCTACCTCCACCGGTAATCGACCCCGGGACCTAATGATTAGCGTCCAGGCGGATAACCCATTGCGCCACGCAGGTTGTCAAAAAGTAAGTTCAATAATCTATACACCATTTGTATCTTACTCTCCAATTTTAATAAATATTATTTTAAAACAAATATTAATATCTAGTACAAAGGCGAGGTATATTGAATAGTCTTTGTTTACGAGGGACTACTCATCAAAACGGAAAGGCTTCTAGAAATGATAAAAAGCCTTCCCCTGACTGTCTTTTGTGACTATTCTGTGAATTCACGAATGAATTTAATCCGGGATTTACTCAACCTGTATTGAAAAATATTATCATTATTCATAGGTGAATTTATTAATATTGAACGTTAGTTTCTCGATTGAATTAAGTTGAATGAATGCAAGAAAATGGCTTTTTCTAACACGTGCTTAAAGGACTAATTGAACACAATCTTCAAAGCAATGCTAAATTTAATTTTAATCTAGCTAATAGTGATCAATATACATTAACTTTTATTGTATTAATTTATGCTACTCAATTATTACAACTAGTAAAAATAGAATTCATCTTTTGAATAGACGTATACACATAAAAATAATAATGATTGCATATTCAAACTTCCACAATCTCTACATCACCTTACAAAAAATATTAAATACACTTTCAAGTCATTCCACTGAAATGCATCGAATATTACGGTGACGGAAAAAATAGTGAAGAAACCTATCTGTTCCCTAAACAGGTAATAGTCAGTGCTTGTAGATGGCGACAAGGCTTACCTGTCACATTAAGTACTGAGTATCTGTTCAACATGAGGGTTGGAGGTGGCCATAGATTTACTATCTTCGCAATTGCGGAGATTGACACCTGAACCTCTGACTACCCTGAAAGGATTAATGGTCGTGTCTTTGTGTGTTAGTTCTTTAAGTGTCTTATAAACTCGGAAGGGTTAATAGTTGCGAACGGAAATGTGTAAGTAAAAGTATATCTATTCATGTCCATTTATTCCCTTGTATTTTGCTGTGTATTGATGAACACATTGTCTATGGCTACATTTAATATAAACATTATAATTTGAAATACACATAAACAAATACACTATAAATCATTCTACAAGGGATCGGTTTGAAGTTCAAATACATTAACAACCTATACACAGATAAATTATATCTTTCCGGTGCATCAACCCCTAATATCAAATCCAATAACTTTTCCGTTTCATTTCATCAAAGTCAAGGCAACAAATCAACCCCTTAATAAGTGCACTTAAAACGTCACAAAAAGAGCCAAATCACTGGATGCAACCCCCACCCCTTGGGCTTAAGGGGGCTATGCACGGACGAAACGCAGGGGTTGTAAATTTGTACAAATATGTCGTACCTTTACAATTATTATTGTTAATAATTGCATTATCTTTATAAATATATTTTCAAATATATCTATTATTAGGTATTTCTCGGAATAAAGGGTAATAATAGTATTTAATTTGCACATATATAAATATCATAACTTTTTCCTATAGAAAGGGAGGCAAAGATTACAGACACTTCTACCCACACCTAACACTACCTAAAGTACACACTCAGTTGTTGTGATATGAAAACTAATCACTGTTTACAACGTATACTGAATTAAGATTATCCCTCTCTTAATACTAATTAAGTTTTTAAATAATGAGTCGTTCCTTCAACCATTGTTGTATGTAACAACTATCATATGAACAGGTTTTTTTTAAGCAACTACTTTAATCATTATTTTTTGCTTTCTTCACTTGTATAGAGTTAATTTAAAAATATTATCATACGTTATTTTGCCATCAAGAATTCAACCGAACATATTTGAAACCTATTATTATTTAAGTTTAATGAATGTCAGCCATTTCAATCCAAAACCTTTCCTTTATATAAATACAATATGTATAAGCTTTCAATTCAATTCCTGTGAAGAATCACATTATTGAAAACCAATATTAAAAACATTGAGCTTTGCACTGAAAGTCCGACTAGCACACCCTTAAGCTCAGATGAGCTTTATTTAGTGTTCGCCTCACACTTACGCAGGACGGTCGTGCGTCCATTTTGAAAGTGCAGTGCAGTGTTTCCCGGCGAAATCGGATTGGTTCAAGGTTGGTTAAAGTTATTTTGTTGTATTATAAATGATGACATATTATTATGTGGTTTTAAAATTATGGTTTGGGTAGTGAAAGATGTTTTTTGGTAAAGGAGGTTTATATGTGAAGTTTAAGGTTACAATTGGATAGGTTTTGTATGAATTAATGATGGCGGGAGATTTATGATATTGTGAGTTTTTATGATTAAAACCTTCATTGCATACAAAAATATTTAATGGTTAATGCTTTAAGTGTATGGAAAAAGAAACATTTAATTTACTAGTATTTGTTGATGTCCTAAATATGTTAACCTATACAATTAGAGCTTATCTAAAAAATATATTTATTAACTCTACTCTTTCCAAGGAAAGAAATACGCTGTAGTGGAAATGTACGCGAATTTTGTTGTACTTCAACGTACGTGTATTTAAACATGTGTTATTTATATATAGTAAAGTTATAACTAACTATATAGGCTTCAAAACATGTTGTTGGCATTAAAGTTATACGTAAGCTAATTAAGATAATTGCATTATTATTATTATTTTTCATTTAAATTATTTTGGCTTCTCTATTTTAACCTTTTTGGGCTGTCAAAGATTGAACTGTCCACCGTCAAAATAGAGAAGATCTTTGATCATACAAAAGCCATTTTTCAAATCAACACCCTACCTGATTGTTTAATCCGATTACTTTTTTATTTCATTAGTAGAATGAAGAGTTTTGTTTAAATAATACAAATTATAGTATATTCATATAACATACAAACATATCACGGTTGATTCCCTGTGCAGGAGTAGGCAGAGATCACGAATCTCCATGTTGCGATCCTGACAAACTACTTTACACTTCATTGACACCCATACACCTCCTACTCATACACACTCGGCGGTTATAGGTATTTCTAACGTCACCCTTTATCAATATGGCGTCTATCTGACATTATGACATTACAAAATACACATACAATACATATAAGGGAACTACGACATATTAAATAGTATAAATGTAGACATCCATACTTAAACCCGTGTGATTTTCATTGTAGACATCAATGGGAGTTAAAAACTTGGCGCCTTAAGATCCGTAGCCACGTGGCATTATTTTTGTTTAAAATTCAGTCACAGTGCACAGATACTTATAAAAATGTGCGAATTTTTAAGGCCTTAACCCCTTAACTTAAGAAAAGATAACAGTGTTTATTTTTTTCATAGTAATAATATATGTACCTACTGTTAAGTCTTACAGTTCGATGGCAGCAAAGTAATTACGGACAACTGCAATTTTTACAAAATGTTTTTTTTATAGAAAATAGCATATTATATCAATATCTAACGTTTCACGAAACAAAATTTTAAAATTTCCTATTATTGTGGTTTTTTTCGGAAGTAATTAAAGATATATACTCTCCTTTTTTTAAAACAAGCAACGTAAACAGTGACATGTAACTATGTCCGTAATTGCGCGGGAGTTTGCGCCCCGTAATCTGGCGTAAACAAGAACAAGTGGCAGTTGTCATGTTCTTGCGCGGACAGGTTATGTTTTACAGAAAAAAATAATTTAAAAATAATTTTCTTGAGTTGCACATGAAACTAGATGATTTTATATTAAAAAGAAGAAAAAATAAGTGTGACAAGGAACAAAATACTTTTAAATATGGCAAAAAAGGCGACCAGAAAGAAATTAACGACAGCACCGGTCTAACAAATTAATTAAACAGAAACTATGGAAAGAACAAGTTTATGTAAGACATTTATTTTAAATATATTTTAATAACTTTTTATACGTTTTACTTTATTCGATGTTGATTTCGTTCTTATTTAGACTAATTCAAAACTTGAGGCTATTACGGCGTAAATGCAGATATCTGGCAGGTGTCATTATTTACTGCGGACTATACTAATCAGATGTCTCTATTTACAACCACTTCATACAAGTATTTTGATCGAAATATATTTTTGCAGTTAATTCAGATACCGAGAAAGCTCTTATACAATAAGAGGGCATCCTAGAAGAAATTGAAACGCAATCCCTAAATAAAAGATACTATATTATTATATTTTACGTCGTAGAAACGTACCCGTCCCGTTCAAGTCTGTGACGTTATAATGCTAATTAGGTGCCGTGAGTCAATGGAATCTTTTGGGCGATGGGCTAGCAATCTGTCATCAATGTTGTATATGACACAACATCTCTAATATTTATGCTAAAAAGCGACCTAAGAGGTATTATTATGCCTCCAAGGTTCTGTCCACCCCATATTTACATTTACATCCATACATATCTTCATGCTTGCAAGTTCATAGATAGTACCATTCTTTGTAAAAAGGCATCCCTGTTATACACTATTACTTATTATTATTTATTTCACTAGCTCCACAATCTCCTTATCAATTTCAACTTTACAATGTCCTTCCGTTCCTTTCTACTGTCATAACTTTCGCTTCATACCTCTCATCTTAAGTGCATGATCCACACACGTGAGCATTTCCTGCAACTCCCCAGCAGATGAGGCAAGTTGAATCTGGTCGTTTATTCTGCTCATCCATACGCTAGTCCAGTCCTTTTACTTAAAAAAAATTATCAATATACAACTTCACCATCTTCCACTAGGGTTTGATAAAAAGCAATTTTCTAAAGATGAAACTATGGCAAAAAGGGGTTCCAACGAAGTTGTCAGTTGCCTTTACGATTACATTAGAAGGAAAGCTGAAGAGGGTCTAGAAGATATGCACTTATGGTCAGATAGCTACGGTGGTCTGAACCGGAACCGTATTGTTTTTCTATAAGTTTGTGTTTACGAATTGACAATCGATCAGATCAGAGACAATCGATCCGCATCTGTAAGGTTTCTGACAAAATATCTCTTGCTTCACTCACACCCATGAACCTTATCATACATGCTCTACTGTTCTTCACACTACGTACACCCACCTTGACAAGAATGTCTCCAATTTCCAATTTCCTCCCCCGTCCGAATCTACCTTCCACTTTGGCTTTATAGATTCTTTTAATAATCCTCGTTTAATCCATCCATACATCAAACCACCTTAACATACCTATCTCTTTTTGCGTCTCTAAATCTTCTTTCATAGCACAACGTTCACGCATCACACTGTACCGTAGCCTTTAACAGAACCTAACATTACACACTCTCCTGAGGGACCTCATCTCTACCACAATAATTATGCTTTCATGATTCTTCTGCCATACCAGCACTCATTACCTTACATATTCGTATTTTCCATCGCTTTTTAGAAAAAGTCATACATAACAAGAAGGAGACAGAGTTCATGCATTAATTTTCTAAAACTAAACAGATTTTCTGTCACTAGAATGGTACACCTGCGTTTGCTGGAGTAAACTCAATAATGAACCCTATGCAGTTGTTGAAGTGAGCTAAAACGAAATTCTGAACTTCAAAAGTTTCTTGAACAGTACCTACACATGATTAAAAAACCCAGGACTGGTGTACGCGAAACATTGGTACAACCTCATAAGTCGGACATGATATTTTAAAATTACGATTTAGATATTTAGATGAAATGTCTATGATCATTGAATGTTGCAAAAAAGGCACGGTCTCAGCAGAATGAAACCATTCCATTGGAACTCTCAAATTCTTATAATGCAGGAATATCAATCACGACTGCTAAGTACAATGATTATGTCTTTGTGTTTGCAAAATCTAATCCCACCATCTGATCACAACTTCTTTAAGGAGTTAAAACATGGTCTAGGTGATGAAGGAGACGTTGACACTGATGAATAGTTCCTATTCAACCTACTTTGTGATTGAGACAAAACGAGAAGATTTACTAGACTATTTTATTTCATACATTTTCGTTTACTTACATTCAAATCTTTATTTTGTTTTCTATGTGAATAAGAAAGATATTTAATGTAATGTATAAAATAAAAACTATAATCAAATATAGTTCTAATTAAAGTTTAAGTTAACGAAAAAAACCCCTAATGTAGCACTAAAACAATTAAAATAAATAGGAATGCTAAACTTTAACTGAATCTCAATAATATATTTGATTTTACAGGTAAATGATTGTAATTACATAATAATATTTCTTGAGTTTTATGTATATTAGTATGAATTAGATAAAGACGTGTTTAAACATTCCAGTGTTACTAAAGACATCTGCATTATTTGGCTAGAAAATATTATTTTTTCTTTACGACCATATATTATTTATTTGTTTAATTAGTTTTTATACATATGTTTATGGTTTTTATTGCAAATAACGTGTTTATTTTGTATTAAAAAGTTTATTTAATTTTACAAAGTAAATAGAGACATCAGTCAGTTGTCTTTATTGCTTGATTCTATAATACAGCGTAAAAAAAACCAAGTACCGTATTTCAAAAACTACAAACAAACATAATGATTTTTCAATAATATTTAATAAATAATCATATTAAATACCATTCCTGAAAATTTCATAAACATTGTATGAATGGTATAGAAAATACACCGTTTGTTCACGTTTTTCGCTCCCCTGTAAAATTGGGTTTTTGTAGATGTCTTTATACACTTTGCTGCCATCGAGTTTATCAAAGTAGAATTAGCTAATTGAAAGTGTTTTGTTTTCAAACAGTGTTTTGATTCAAGAAGGAGGCAGACTATAAATCTCCGGTTTTCTAGTGCTTTGTCTGATCGTTGATTAAAAGTGCTATACAATTTATATTTATTCATCTATAATAAGTATGTTTTTCTTAAATATGCACATGGTTTAAATGAACTAAGCAAGTAGTTAGTTCAATTTGCGCAATAGTGTCCTATAATATGATTATTATAGTATCTACTTCTATCTATTCCAGCAATTATAATGGTCTCATTTATTTTAATGTCATAAAAGGTAAATTTTCGTACCATTCATAAATATATTGTATATGTATGTTCTTGAATATATAAAAAATACTTTTGTTATATATATATATATATATATATATATATATATATATATATATATATATATATATATATATGTATATATAGCATAGCCATACACGAAGTAAAAAAACTTCGCTCTAAAACAAAAGCATTTTTTATGTATTCAAGTTCATACATATACAAAAAAAAACATACAAAAGGTGTGTTATAAAACAATATTTCTTTTGCGAGTGCTATATTGTCAATGACTTGGTATAGTTTTTCAACTTAGTACAACCACATTAATGTTCGTAATGTTGTTACTTAGTCTGAGCGATAGACTAGTGACTTGTAACCCTTCAATTATTCAAATAATTTGATTCAATCGACGAGAATGATTGATGAGAGTATGCATCTTACATACACATACATATTCACGCCTCTACTTCCCTTCATGGATAGACAAAGATTACCGATCATCATATTGCCAGATTCTGACAAATCTCTTATACTCGTACCTTACTCACATTCTTAAATCTCCTAATACATGCACTTCTATTCTTCACGTTACGTACACCTGTTCTTAGAAGAATGTCTCCAATTTGATATGTTCTACGTGAACCTACTCTGTTACATTAGAAACACAAACATATTTATATACTCGTAGTTTTCATCATATCAAAAATATCGCATTGCAAATAATTAAATTAAAAATTAAAGTTATAAAAATAAATTTAAGTAAAAATGTTGCTGTATTTCGTTTATTTAATTTATTCTTTAATTATTGTATTGAATATCTTAGATATAGATACAGTATAAACAAATTAAATGAACTAAAAACTTAAAACAAAAAGTAAATATTTACATAGCGACATTAGTGTTCTTAATTCGGTAGCCCTAAATTTTTTTTACAATTAAATTGTTTTAACATACAGGTAACTAAGCAACCATACAACTATTCATTACCCAGTCCACTTCTATATAAATAGATAAAAATCTTTTCCCAAAACTCACTTTAAAACCAAAATTAGCCTCTTCACGCCATCATAATTAAGCGGGGTCATTGTCAGTCTAATTAGAAGTGACAGCACCCTTTTAAAATCAATTGTCACTTCTAATTAAGAGGTGACGTGGATATTTAGGTGGAGATGTTATCGTGAAATAGAGATATAGGGTTACGTAGTTTTTAGTAATGCCCGTCTAATTCTATTAGGACCGGCATGGTGTTTTAAGTTATTTAAAATGGCCGGTTGTATTTATTTATGGTATAGTGTAGTGTTGAACTAAAGTGGAACTAAAAGAGTATGTAATCAGCTACTCTTTTTTGACGATAAGTAACTTAACGATTAAGAGCTTCGTACTTTAATAAGTAGTTTTAGAAAAAAGCCTTTCCACCATTGATATTCAGTCATGACTGATAGCTCAAATACAGTAGTCTCGAATGATTAAAGTATGTATCTAGAGAGGTCTATTCGGTAAAGCTAGTATTAAATTATCTTTAATATTGCTATCGTGTTATATTTTTTATTAGCTAGAAATTTATCGGATTTAAGCAGCTGCTTTAAATAAGGCGCTTTTTTAGGTAAAAAAAGAAACTTATAGATAGGCTGTCGAGTATTGATATTAGGTCGATTTTAATAACACATTTGGGCATCGTAGTCCCCGACGTGACCAGTGAAGTATCAACTGCCGTCCACAAATTTAAACTACTACCTATCTATCTTTAGAAATAGTTAGGATTTCTAAACATGTATTCTGCTTAGCTTAGACCAAATTATCACCTGCATGGTCACCCATCTAGCGATTGACCACGGCCAGCATTGCTTAACATAGACGATCTACTAAAACCGATAAGTAACTGCGTCTGAAGCATTCACTTTTATTTATACTCCATAGGTATCTCATATATGTAGGTACCTAATAGTAGTGGGAACTACAACTAATAAACCCTGCTGACAATAGCCAGCAGCGTTCAACCGGAAAAATCGTCGGAACTAATACATCACAAAGTTCATGCCTTTGTCAATTGCGCTTAACAATTGGGTTATCCCGTCGTAAAGTATTGTATTTGAACTGTTATGTCCCGTGCTCATCTAGGAGTTTAAAATGTAACCATCTGCCTTTTTGGATACTTAGAGTCTTATCTATATCGTATCTTAACTTAATATGTGAGTGTAGTTAACATCGTATGATACATTTTTAAATCGTAATTCATCAATAAATAGTTGTACATTAAAAATGCCCTGAAACACTTCACGACAGAAGCTGTATAACCTGTTAAGTATTTCTTACTAAGTTATCCTGTAAGTCAATATAGTAAACATGCTTATTTTACGAGCTTTAACGCTTTTATCGCCATTATAAGAATTGTCATATTGTTGTTTACATAGGTGTAGGCAAATTGTGACCAAGTTTATGTAAATACTATCCAAACCCCGAAAGTAATACGTTGAAGAAAAGTATTTATTTTCTGTTTATAATGGACATATTTAAAAATATAAAAAATATATTAACTCACTGCATACATTATTACATAGAATATTATTCATACTCGTAATGAAGGCTTTACATTTTTCCGTTACACAGGTTATTGTTGCAAGCAGACTGGCACATCAAGTCTTGCTCGTCTTGGGGGCAATCCAGTTCCTTTCTCAATAAGAATGCATTCAAGGACTGGTTTGGCATCGCGGTTTCAATGACACTACTTTTGACTCTTGTGGTTTGAGAATTGAGTTTACCGGCTGTTGTTTTTAATAATAAGGATGGTTGTGTTTTGTTTGTTGTGTATTATGGTGGTAATTAATATGTGTATTGAATGTAATAGAAAGTAATATTTGTGTTAAATATCGTAATGTAATATGTATGTAGGGTGGACGGAACCACTTAGACCCCCCTACGACATACCAAAACAGTAGCTAGTTAGCATTCTTTTTAAGTACCAAACTTGCACAGGATAAAAGACCATACTTCATACATACTCTAAGACCTATTAAGCCCTATAGTCACTTCTTTCGATAAACCAAACGAAAACAACCATATACAATCTCCTTTAAGCAACTTTTTGACTGAAAGTGCTTCATTTTTCACCGCAAGCAAAAAGCTCTCAACTCTAATTACAAATGGTGTCCCGAAAACAATAACTGGAAGTTTCTTCGCCGCCATTGTTCCAGTAGACGTTTTTAGGGACCCTCTAATTATAAAATTGGTTCAGACATTGCTCGGGACAGGTTCTGCGAAATACAATTGCTTTGCGGAAACAGAATAATACAATTGCATAAATATAATTGTATATGACAAAGTAGAAAAGACGCTAAGCGCTGAATATACATATATACATACATACACATCATGCCTGATTCGCTGTAGAGGGGTAGGCAGAGATCACGGCTCCCCATTTTTCTTGAGCCTGACAGACCACTTTCGCTTCATTGACACTCATACATCTTCTCATACACTCTCGGCAGGAACATTACAATACAATTGCATTCATATAGTCGAATATAATAAAATAGACCAAACGCTAAGCTCTGAATAAAGACAAAAACATACGCTTCACGACTTGTGTATACACACTCCCTTTTTTATTATGGCGGGGTAGTCAAAGGCTTGAGTGCCCATCTCCGAAATTTCGAAGGCATGTTAGGCATGGGTCACACGAAGCCCGCGTTTCACTAGATAAACAGCACCCAACGTAATAGGTTGTGAACTGTAATGCCGTATATAGGCACTGGCTATTACCTATCCCTCGGGATAGGCAGGGTTCCTCACAATGTTTTCCATCACCGTTTTTAACCGTAAATTATGTACGTAAATGAAAAACAAATTTTTAAATTTCATTCATTGGTACATGTCAGAGCCGGGATTCGAACCAAGGACCTTTCTCATGAGAAGTCAAAAGTCTTACCCACTGGGCTACAGCCGTTCTGAATATCATGCACTAGATAATGGTTATGAAGTGTATGATTCCGAATAATTACTAATTAAAATCAGTAAAACTTTGTATTGATTCACACGATTTGAATAACGTTAGCAAACTAGAAAGGAAGATTGATTCCCAGAAATTAAATGGTTGTTCAGCAAATATTAGAAGATATTACGCATCCGATTATACTCTAACTAAAGTAATAACCCTAATATGGCGTCTATCTGACTATCATGTGTATAACCTCCGAGTGCGTATAAACGGGTGTATGAGTGTCAGTAAAGCCAAAGGTAGATGAGGATCCGTGATCTCTGCCTACCCCTCTACAGGGAAACGGGCCTGAAGAGTATGTAAGTGCTAAATTTGACCCAGGTCTTCAGCACAATAATATATGTATATTGTTTCTTATTCGCGTTTACGTCTAGTATTCTAAATGCAGTTCAGATTAATACCAGACTAAACTATAACAATAACAACAATAGTTATTAGTGTCGTTTCCAGGACTTTTAAGCTTAGGAATTGAACTAGCCATTTCCAATTGTTCCAATTCAATTTCTAGTATTTCAATTCTTACGTTTACAATTTTCCAGCCATAACCATCCTCTTTCTTTCACGTTCTCATTTCGAAACAACAATTGGTTTTCCAACAAGCGAAACGTCACTTCAATTGTTCCCGCAAAGAACAATTCCACTTTTAAAATTCCATTATATTCAATTGTTACATACATTCACGTCCTTTAATTCCTTTTGTTACCGGCAAAACATCAACATATAACATATTATTTCTTGGTCTTTAGCATTTATATTTAAGCTTTGATAAGAGGGAATGTTAGTGGGTGCTAACCCAACACCCAAGTTATTCCATCAACTTTATAGTCCTTAATCCGCCGAAAGAAAAATAGCTAGTTTACATTATATTCATGACCTAGATTGGTAGACGATGTTGAAGCCATAATATTCCCACTAGTAATGTCATAATGCTTTAACCGAGGGGATACAAACATAAATTACTCCCACGTTCTATCACCCCATAAGGGATAAAAAGTCATGAATATATGTTATCGTGATGGCCATCACTGTGTTTAATGAAAAGTGTTCTGTATTCCCCAAAACCCAATGAGTATTAAATATCAGATTGTATTTCGAACTCGATACGAATTAAGTGGATGGTTAATAATAACGAGACTTTATGTATGTTTTTGTATGATATTAATGAGCTGGATACGTGATATGATAATAAGCATACGGTTTATAAACATAAATCTATTCGTGGTAGAAGGAGACTGGAGTTAAATAACATATAATACAATACAATACCGAAATTCCTTAGACAGAAAGTTCACATCTTTTTGCATCAGAGTAACATAATATAAAACACAATTGAACTTAGGGTAGTTATGTTCTATTTATACTGAGAGATAGGTAAATCAAAAATTAAGCTTTTTATATAATGCAAAACAAAATTACGGATATTTTTATAAGTTATACTCTTGTGTTGATAGAATTTATAATGTTTCGACTTGCCAAACCTTTAAACGGTCTACTAAGCTAAAATATAATGTAAATAATACATATTTAAGTTGATAATTATATAGTCCAATTGGCGAATAAATTTATATGTTGTCATATCTCGAACATCACTATCTCACGATACCCAAAACTAAGATAGGAAAAAACCAGAATTTCTTCTCATAACAATAAAAGTGTACTTTCGTATATTACTTTTCTACTCAAGAAACACTCCAATTATGAAATTGGATCTTACTGTTATACGAAGTGGGTTTTAATTAATTAAAATGCCGCTCTTAGGGAAAAGAAAATGAAATGACCTGTCATTGTGAAAGCATTATTATGTATTTAATATTCAGTGTTGGTACAGCTATTGAATGGAATACGATCTGCTTAATTTTTCCTGAAATTTTGTAAGCTAAGAATTAAGAAGTTTTCAACATCTAATATTATGACAATATAACAAATATACTTTTATATTTAAGAGTTTTTCGACATCATTAGCAATATTATGCCAGTTTTACATATATTTATATATTTTGACTACATAAACAGATTGCATAAATAAATAACATTCTTTGAAAGGATTAAAGCCCTTTCTGGATAGACAGAATTTCTGGACTACAATATTCTTGAACCTTCTTTAGCATAACTATTAGTTTATAAAACATTGATAAGAGGTTGCTATCTGTTCACCTAATTAAAACTTTTTATCCATATTTCCTTAATCCCTTCCTTCAACATGCTAATAAGAAATTTTAGTTTTAAGAGATTCGCGATCTATAAAACGAAACTTCGGGTTAATAAAGGTAACTTTATTATATAAAAACTTACGCGATAAGTCCCGTTAGTTATTAATCATGCTAGTAAGAAAGGTAGCTAGTTAGTATACATACACGTCCCAAGCAACAAGAATAAGCAAGATAAAGCGTAACCCTTGGGATTATGGTCGTAATATGTATAAATGTATTATGTTTATTTAAATTTATATCCTTTTCCTTCTAAAATGAAAATAATGTTCACTACACACAATAGCCAGGGACTCCCATACAATAACTCAAAATGTACTCGACCATATTTCAAGTCATTCTTTTCGCGAATTTACGACTGAGGAAATTGTTGCAAAATACTTGTACATACACGTTTGTAATTTAGTAAAGAGGAGATAGAACCTTGAAACGAGATATTATGATTGTCTTTTAACATGTTAATTAGAACCAGGGCTATGCTAGTTTATCATTTTGTTTATCTAGCATGTCGTAGAAGGCGACTAAGGCACTAGGCTTAATCTTTTGGGCGATGGGCTTGCAACCTGTCATCAATATTATATGTCTTAATCATCACCACGATATTTTTTCTTAGTAATACCACAGATATAAGAATATTATACTAGTATATATTATATAATTCGGTAATGAAGTGTAATGAAATTCTATGTACATTTTCGTAATGAAAACACATTTACGAAATGCATCGAATTATACGGTGAGGGAAAACATCGTGAGGAAACCAACCCGTTCCCTGAACAGGTCATAGTTAGTGCTTGACTATCAACACGTAGGTTCGAGGTGTCCATTGGATTACTACCTTCGCAATTGCGAAGATGGAAACCTGAACCTCTGACTATCCCGCAAGGGTTACTGGTCGTGAACGCATTTGTTTTTGTATATATACTAGAGATAATACTTAGTCGTCTCCTACTACATGTCGGAATAAATACAGTAAGTTATAATTCTTAGGTCCCTAACACGCTATTAAACAATTTCCTTCCAAAAAGTATGTCCTATTAAAATGAATTTTCAAAGGCGCCATTTTTTTTCATTTCCTTTGTGGACCGAAGATGCTGTGGCCAATTAGTGTCAGTCGTTTATTAGTGGTGGGGGAGAGGTTACTTCCTGTTCAGTGAGGGAGGCAAGGAAAAAGTAGGCTTTTAGGGGTTTGCTAGAAAAAGGAAGTTAGTTTATTCTAGGAATATCATAAAAGAGAAGTGAGAAATATTGATTTATAATTTTGTAATTTGTACAAAAAATCTAAGGTACCGGATGCAATGAATACAGTGGACATAACAAGAGTAACAGTGTGACAAGTTTCGTTAGAATTAAACTTAATATATATACGTAACATAATATGTATATATATAGAAGTGAATAGTTAATCTGTACAATCTCAGGTCAATCTATGAATGTAAAAATGTTTACATACTTACATAATTGCACGTATTCTAGAGTCGACGACAACCTATATTGAGTTGGAACCCTTTTGCTGCGATAATAACATGCACAAGTTTTATCCCCTAGTTTGTAAGTTTTAATTGTAAACGTTTTGTATTGTGTATGTTTTTGTGGCTATAAATTAACACTTTTATTATTATTATATTAATTGCCATCTTTGGAACTACCTAACTTCAATATATAGCTTAAGTAACAGATTTTTTTTGGATCTTTATCCCTAGATACAATTCCATGCCCATTATACCACATATGTATATGTGTTACATACATATTTATCGAAGGTTATTCCTGCACCCTTACACATAGGAACAGACACCTACTGTATTTGAACAATATTTTTAAATATAATACATACATGCATACAGATCATGCCTGATTCCCTGTAGAGGGGTATGCAGAGATCACGGATCCCTATTCGTCCCGTTCTTGACAGACCACTTTCGCTTCATTGACATTCATACATCTTCTCATAAACACTCGGCAGTTATAGGTACTCCTAACGTCACCTTTTTTCAATATAGCGTCTATTTGTTATATGTCTTATTAATATTGGAGATTTAAATATAATATTGGAGATAATGGCATACTTATAGAAAAATCGAAGAAAGGCAGCTTATTATACTCCACAAAATCCTTGACTAGATTGAATTACTATTATTGACTTGAAAATCCTTGACTGTTACATGCACGGTTTAATATTGATACTGAATATTACAAAGTCAGTCCAGTCTACCCGTGACCATGGCTGCTGCAACGTAGCCGAAACGTCGGGTTAATAAAGGTAATTTTATTATATAAAAACATACGCGATAAGTCCCTTTAGTTATTAATCATATTACAAAGTTGTTTAGACGACCTCCGTGGCGCGATCGGTTAGCCGCCGGAACGCTAATTGTGAGGTCCCGGGTTCGATTCCCGGTGGAGGCAGGGTTAAGAACTACGCTTTTCTACTGCTTTCCAGTCTGGTCGTTGATTATATGTGCTATATATGTATTTATCTATGTATAATATGTATATATTTCTTAAATATACGTTGACTAGTACCCTTAACACAAGTCTTAAATGAACTTACCAAGGGGGCTAGTTCAATTGGTGTAATAATGTCCAAATATTATTATTATTACTGTTAAATATGCATCGTCAGGAATGAACCGGACCGTATGTTTCACTTCTAAGACGCTCTTCTAATTTCCTTTTGCTAGAGGTTTAGTTCCCGGGAAAACATACGTCCATTTTAAAGCAGCGTAGCTTTCTATGAGAAAAGCAATAATATTACAACAATATTACACTAAGCTAACTAAAATATTATTCTTTAGTGAACTATAATTAATGATAATGCCTTGATAGTATGGTCAATCGTTTCAACGAAGAAATGCTAGGTTCTATGTTTGACTAACCTTTAAGAATTGAAATTAAAACATATCTAATGATAGTCTAATATTACTTATATTTTATTTACTTTATTGCAAAAAGATTTTTAATGTTTATTAACATGTCAACAATTGTAATAATTCATAAAATCTAAATCAAAGACGATTGTGACATCAATTTTCAAGTTTTCGATTTTCTTTTTTACCCTATATAATCCAAATCTCATGTTCTTAACCTAATATTTCCTAAAAACTCAGCACATGTACAACAAACATTGAACCACACTCCTTGGCATAAGTGGATTTCCACCGAATAATGCTTCGAACGCCTTACAATGTAGTCTTTCAAACGCAAGATTAATGTAGGCGAGGCCACGATAATATTTCAAACATCTGTCTACGCAGATTCTTTATCGGAGCTTTCGACAGCCCAACAATGGGAGGCGAGGAAACACGCGAAATGTATCAAATTCGACAAGCTTACATGCGTTGGGACTGATTCTGCTATCGTTTATATGTACAGCAAAGCTTTAAAAACATACATACGCTTCACGACTTGTGTATACACTCCCTTTTTATTATGGCGGGGTAGTCAGAGGCTTGAATGCCCATCTCCGAAATTTCGAAGGCATGTTAGGTATGGGTCATTCGAAGCCCGCGTATCACTAGATAGACAGCACCCAACGTGATAGGTATTGAACCGTATCGCCGTATATAGGCACTGACTAAAAGCAAAGATTTAATATAGGGATTTTGTTATATAGAATAAAGGTGACATGTTGCTAGCTAGCTAATAGATTATACAATTTCTTTAACGTCTAACTAATAATTGAAATTACGATATGCCGGGAAGAACGGCAGATAGCATTTTTTACGACGCAATATTCCATATGATATCAAAACCCCAAATACCAGCTCATAAATGACCAAGATGTTTTCATGTCGCCAAGGTTCTATCCAACCCGAAAGTTATTAAAGGATGTTAATGTATATGAATGTATGTATTATAAAAAATAATCGAAAATTTTTGAGAGACAAGTGATTTTTATTTATTCATTTTACAAGAAAACGAGATTTACCTGTGACCACGGCAATGGCCGAAACGTCGTTGTAGCAAATGTAATACTTTATTTGTAAAATATACGCAATAAGTCCCGTTTTCTCTTAAAATAATCAAAAATTACCACTGGATATTATATCGGTGTCCCAATTTCAGTAATAAAATGATTTATTTTATTATTGAAATTATTATTATTTGATTATTTTTATTATTTGACGACCTCCGTGGCGCGATCGGTTAGCCGCCGGAACGCTAATCGTGAGGTCCCGGGTTCGATTCCCGGTGGAGGCAGAGTTAAGAACTACGCTTTTCTACTGCTTTCCAGTCTGGTCGTTGAATATATATGCTATTTATGTATTTATCTATGTATAATATGTATATATTTCTTAAATATACGTTGACTAGTACCCTTAACACAAGTCTTAAATGAACTTACCAAGGGGCTAGTTCAATTGGTGTAATATTATTATTATTATTATTATTTTGCGTCGGGCAAAATAAAGGTAATCAGATATCTTTATTGATTTATCATGATATGACCCGGTTTCTCATAGTAAATAAAATGAATATAAATCGCAAATGTTTAAAAATAACTATAATGATTTATATTCTTCCCATTCAAAGTCGAGCAGAATCGGGCCCGTCTCTAAGCATGAATGATTGATAGGATAATTACATCGAAGTTAATGCTAGACTTCTCTATGGGAAAGAACATCTGCCGTGGTTTTGCAACCAGGCTGATAGATACTCGCAGTTGACTTGGGTTTTTCGTCACATATATATACAGTCACGTCCTTTAATCCCTTTTGGGTGGACAGAAATTTAGAGATTTAACATTTAGATCACGTATTTTTTTTATTAATACAGTATTATTTTGCGACATGGTCGAAACATCGGGTTACAAGGGTATTAATTTCTTTATAAAATATTTTGAGGTAAAAGAGGATTTAAAATCTCTTTATTTGAGTACCGTGACAATTACAAATGACTAAAGCCAAATGCTCTTAGGGTAGTAACAATACTTTTGACTGTTCCGGAAAAGGATTATAGATCAATCAATAGACAAACAAATACATATACACGTGTCCTCTATTTCCCTATAGAGATGACGGATCACCACTGTTTCCCTTATACTACATTACAGTCATATAGCACCGAATATGCACTGTGACGTCATGTGTAAATCTTGCGACTTTCATCAGTATGTTGTCTATTTTTTATTCATAGATGGTGTTGTACCTAACCTAATTATTTTACTTTATTTATTTATTTATAACAGTATAACATACCTTACAGGTTAATACCTAATACGTATGCATACAATATATATTATAAATACATTTGTGACTTTGAAAATTCTGAATTAATTAAATAATTTTATTACGGCTTTGGCGAACTCATCCAAATTATAATATTGTAGAACTGCAGCTCAGTGGAATTTATAAAGTGTTAGAAAGGATATCAGTCTCATTTATTTCATCACAACCTAAACAAATATAATAATAAAACAAATATAATAAAAATAATAATAATAATAATACCAACACAACCTAAACAAATATGCTAAAATCGACCTAGGAAATATTAAATCTGTGACCCAATGGTTTTTTTCAGACCCTAAAGCTCTCGGGTATTGAACCTAAAACCCTAATCTAAACAAATGGCGCAACTTTTAAATCTGCGTAGTTAGCCAGCCGCAAATATGTGAGTTGAAACTCAGAGTTGAGTTGAAACAAACTTTTATGAAACTGTTCTAGCAAACATCGACAGAGCGAGTTTAAATGAAGCTACGTTTATTGTCCTTGCGAAACACGTACGTAGGTGTACATACACAAATGTATGTTTACATAAACACACACACACTTATATGCTTTACATACACACGCCCTCCTATACCGCGGGAAGTAAAAATGTCTCTTTAGTTATGTTTATCATAAAAACAAAACAAAAGCGTTCTCGACCATTAACCCATGCGGGGTAGTCATAGGTTCAGGTATCCATCTCCGCAATCGCAGAGGTTAATTCTATGGCTACTTTGAAGCTACGTGACACATAACTATCATCGGTTGTAATATTTATATCTGTTATATGCCTAACAGCCAAAAAGTTTTATCTAAAGAGTGTTTCTTAGTCTGCCTAAGTATAATGTCCTGCTTATAATCCAGTTATGGATTTTATGTTTGTTAATATTTTAATGTTTAATATAAAATTTACGTGTGTTCCCTACAAATATTTATTTGTTTTATATATTAAACAAAACAATGTAATTGGCATTTTATGAACGTCCTAAGCTCTATCGGGTCGAAAACTTGGGTAGATAAACGAAGTATTGTCAAAAGTCCAAGGCTCGAAGCCGTAACAAAAAGCCAAAATTATATTGTCACCAAGAATTTATGGGCAGGTAGAAACGTAATTTTGAATGGAATGAATCACCTCTCTTACCCCAGTCAAGCTAAACGACCAATTTCAAAATAAAATTCCATACAGCGCTATACAAATTTAAGGTCGCATGGAAAGTTTTTGTCTAGAAATTTGACCAAAGTGAACGCTGTGCAGGTAAATTTTACCTGGGCTTGTTTTAAGTGATATTAACTCTTGTTTCCGCTGCGTAGGGTTGGATTTTCAATAACTATTGTGCAGTTTGGCATAGCAATTGAATCTCAGGTAGAGTGTTCCAGTTATTTCTATAAAAGGCAACCGAACTTGCCTTTTAAGAGTCTTTTTGAAATGAACGAAGTAACGAACTTTGCTTTGGATTTGAATGTGTCATTTTGTTACATAAACGGTAACGGTTAAGATGTTAGATTTGTTATTAGGATTATGATGGCATAATTAACAATTCGTACTACTATTATTTACTTATTTATTAGGGTTGATCATGAGGCTAAAGTACTTAACTTACTGAATCCTACTTCTCGCGTAGAACCCTACGCGATAATCATTCCTAAAAACATATACCATCAAAATTCAATGTTTTAAAAACAGATTTAGTCATGTAACACAAGACACTAGATTTTAATAACCTAAATAATAATTGATAGTTCCTTAAAAGCCATATTACAATGTATTTGAAAAGCAAGCAAGGCATTCATAAAGTGATGAACTCTGAAATCGTTTTGCCAACCTAACAAATTGTTCCGCTGAATATGAACTAACTTTTAATTAATTTCGCAACAGTTTATCGGAAGACTGAGATTGCATGATTAATTGTTCTTTAAATTTTATGCTAACTTTTATCATTTATCATCGATGTTTGATGTTTTCGGGCCCAACTTTACGGTATAATTTCATGGTGTGTTTACTTTTGCCATATCAATCATTTTTGGAGAAAAGTTGGGGGACATGAGATAAAATCTTTGAGCAGCCCACACTGACCGCTTTTACATTATCCCTGAGTAGACAACATATTCATAATATAACTTTATTGGATACACAGAACCTTGGGGTATCACTGTCATGATATCAAATATATATGTATCTCAAATCAAGTCAAGTCAAAATGTTCTAGTGTATTTTGCTTATCGTAGATATTTTTATACTGTCTATTTTATTCATTGAAACTACCTAGACTATATGTAGATGTGATACTATCTCTGTGATTATAAATACTATATACCGTATTCGGATGATTTTTTACAAAATTGGAAAAAAAATATTTTATCAATTATTGCGGAAATATATACAAATAACGTTAAACCTTTTTCAATATTCCAACCAGAAAAAGATATCTAAATCATCCTAAATTACGACTTTCCATATCCGAAATCCGGCTATCCATTCGCATACATTATCAAAAAGTTATCCCTTATCACTGTACGAGTATGAATTCCGCAAAATACATTACCCAAATTATAATGTTTATCTCGCATCATGAGTTATCGCTGCTTCTTAATTATGCATGGGTGATCACGCGTTCGCTCTTTAATGCTCATTTATTCCGACTGTGTTTTGTTTACAGTCAGCTGTTTATGCGGAATAAGCAGTGCTACAATTGCATATTCTGGCCAAATGATTATTGTGCTGGGTTCTCTGAGAGCTGGTTGAATTGTCTACATAGGATTATGGTTGTATTGGGCTCAAACAATCGTTTTCGGTCTATCAAATAAGTGACTAGGAATAAGTATAACAATTGTAGGATCCACTGTGTTCTACAGGAAAAGAGGAAGCTTCCTACCTGGGCAGGTGTTCGTCCAGCCTAATGGCCTAAGTTGGAAATTTGTATATATCTTTTTTCCGATAAATATTTCGATTACGCGTTCTAGGATACTGATTTTTGTAATTATTATTTTATTCTTGCTGGTACTTAGGTTTCTCTTTGTCTATGGCGCTATAGAGGTCACCACACTTTTGAAGTTACATTAAACTTTGTATGTTTACTATTTTTATGCTTTTACTGAGGAAATTTTGACTACATATTATCAGCAATTTGAAATAATTTCTTGACGGCTTAAAATCTATAATGCACCAGTTACATAAGTTCCCATATGTTGTATGAATTTATTAGCATATTTAATTAAAACGGTTTTAATTCAGCTACCATCTACCTAAAAATTGAGAGATATTTTTTTATATTCATGTCTACCAAAGAACCAATATTCACCATAAAAGGATAACAGTTCATATCCACCTCAAACTTACACGCGACTGAACCTATAGTTTCTCCCTGTAACGAACCTTATTGTACAACTTCTTACCATAGTTACTACATAAAAATACCTAATTCTCGGCAATCCTTTATGATCCCGACAGTTATTCCTGACACGGTCGCAGCTAATCAATGTTATGATCGCCGTGGCACGTATCCCGTACGGTCTCAACGTGACTTTTTGCCAGTAACAGGTGATTCGGAATTTGTGACACGTAACAATTGTGTTTTTCACCTCTGCGGGAAATTGTTTCTAAGTTTAAACGCTTGTTAAATGCTTTTGTTTCGAACTGATATAGAACGACCTCGTTTTATGTTATATATGTACGTCCCTTTATGTATTTATTGCGTTATTTTGACGACGATAGTATTTATCTAAATAGAATAAGTATATATTTCCTCTATTTACGTTGACTCGTACCCTTAACAAAAGTCTTAAATGTACTTAGCTAAGGGTTAGTTCAAATATGCTCTATATGTAGGTGTACTCATGTCGGGTATTCCCATTAATTAAATCAATTTAGCATTATTAATTACAGATTATTTCAGCGTTATTATAATTTGTGAGTTGTAAATGTGTTTATATAATATTGGTGATAGGTAATAGTCAATAGTCTAATAGATCCCAGACTTCTAGCCCAATAGTCAATACCTACGACCAGGAAGAATGGCAGCTAAGTAGATTTGTAGTTCCATCTGACACCAACATTAAAGACTTAAATATGACCTAGTTAGGGAATAGTTTAATTTGTGTAATAATCTCCAAGTATTATTATTATTGTGTATGTTACAGCCAATGTATAATAACGCAATGTATACAAAGATAATCTTCTCTGCCAGTCTGTGACGTAAAAAGAATGCTAACTAGCTGACATTCCTCCCGGCATATCGTAGGAGGCAACTAAGGGACTACGAGTAAATAGAATCTATTTGGTGATGAGCTAGCAACCTGTCTGTTAAAATTTTTCACTGAAGTAATCCATAATTATTATTTTTTTATTCTAAAGGTGTTACTCGTCCTTAAACCTTTAAAGCTGCATAGATGTATAGTTTTGAATATGAAAAACTCAAAACCTAGCAAACTCTACTAAAACTCAGTCTATTTGATTTGAACCAAACCTCGTTTGAGTTGGTTGTACAATTTAATATCGTTCGCCAAATTCGTGATTAGTAAACTTTCATATTCAGTCCATATTATGTGAGACTGACCGCTTAACTCTGGTTTTGTCTGATTAACTTCGACTATAATGGTGGAGTGTGTATGTAGAGTTGTATAGATTGTATTAGAGTAAAGTGGTTTGTTAGGATTTGAAATGATAGAAATACGACGATATACATGAACTTCAAGGTTTAAATAGAAACAAATGAAGTTTGACTTAAGTTGACATGCCAGAAATTAAAAAACATACATACATAAATCACGCCCATTATGCTACACAAGAGTAGGTAGAGATCACAGAAACCATTTCTCTGTATTCTGACATAACACTTTCGCTTCATCGACATTCAACAGTCCTCTCACACATTCAGCGGTTAAAAGTATGTACTTCTAAAGCTGCATTTACAAAATGACGATATTTTATTTACCTACCCCATCTCTTGTTAGTTCCATTCTCGTCTGGGACGTAAAAGAATACTAACTAACTACCCTTCTTCCGCACATGTCGTAGAAGGTAACTAAGGAATCAGGGGTCTAT
Organism: Leucoptera coffeella; assembly: GCA_030578115.1. Lineage (NCBI taxonomy): Eukaryota > Metazoa > Arthropoda > Insecta > Lepidoptera > Lyonetiidae > Leucoptera > Leucoptera coffeella. Next base: position 127,402 of record JAMBLF010000115.1, on the reverse strand, counting down.
TGGTCGATGGGCTAGCAACCTATTACCATATTTCCATCTGACCAAGGAAATATTTTCATGTTCCCGCAGTTCTGTCCACTGCGAAACTTATTAAAAGACGTAAATATATATATATATATATGTATGTACACCTTATTATATTCATTCTCTTTAAGCCCTATTTTAGCATTAACTTTTATCTTTAAGCAAAATGGTAATATTAACGCTCAGAACCTCTGGGATACACAAACCTAACATTAAGATAACAACAAGTATACGAGTATTTATCTGATATTGAGTTGAAGTTTTTCGTTTTGATATTTCGTATTTAGGACAGCGTGGGATTAACAACCTACTAGGTTCAGTGATATTATGGCAAAATGATAATGATATTATGAAAATGATATATGGTTGAGAAATATATATATAAAAGAACGAATGAAAAGAAAAAACATACTTTATTCACTGAACAAATTACATTAAACACAAACAATAAACATCAAGAGTGTATGAGAAATGTACGTATTTGCGATGCAGTCAGTCGGGGCAAAGGGGATTCGTGATCTCAGTACCCCTTACAGATGCAGCTGAGGTGTATATATATATGCATATATATATATGATATCTCTACTGATATCTCCATTATAATGCTTATTTTAGTAAAGTACATACGTATACTCACGCTTTCATCTCTCTATGGGATGGATCGAGGTTGATAAGAAAAGATAACAGATGAGGAAGCAAGATTGAGACAAAGCATTAATCTATATATGTATGTTTGTGTGTGTTTATGAATACAAAAATATAAAAGAGGAAAACTAAATTTTATGTTCATTATATAACATTATCTACAAACGTCCCATTCTATATTTAGATTTTTAAAGTCATTTTTATGTACAGTAAGCACTTTTCTCACAAACCCACTCAGCAACCCGACACTTTAATCAAGCCGATACTTAACCCAAACAAAAACTCACAATCAAGACTCTCGACTTTTCACCCTAAATGATAATTAGGGATTGAATTTTTCCTCCCAAAGGATCCCAAAGACTCGGACCTATATTTCTTTGTCTCCCTTTTAATTAAACTTGGGACAATGTCCCTTTATCGACACATTCAGAAGTCGGGATCTGTTAATTCCAGTTACTTAGAATCCCATGTTTCACTGATTAACATTTTCTTTTGTTTCGAGACTTATTTCAGTTTGCTAGGATGGGTATGGAATGAAGGTGATTGCATTTCGTACTTTGATTGCGAATGAGGCTTAGGGAATGTGGGTTAAAGGGATTTGATGGGTGATATGTTGAAAATTAGTTAGGAAGTATAGGAGAATAATAAAAAAGGAAGAATTTTTCGTTCACTCTAAACCTATTTGGTATATGGAAAACCTCGATAATGTATGATATCTTCGGATGTATTCAGTATTACTATTATTAATGTTGGGATTGATATTAGTATGGAATATAATATATTTATAAATACATCAATATGTATAAAAGTAAACAACAAACTCATACAAAGTATTATTTGTTGTATCAATATATAATTTACAAAGTGGTCCCCATTCGACTCGGCCGACGTTCCATCCATAATTTATAACATGATGTTGCATTTCCAGTGCCAATAATGTCGGTGCTCCTCACAAATTCGGCTATCCATTAACCGGGAATTACGGTTACGATCTACGCGCAAACACCGGTAAAAAGCGTCCAATTTCCTACCCAATGACTCACCATCACGTGATATCAAATAAAACGTTGCATTGACCATAAATTCCGAGTACATCCGCCTAAATCACCAGGCCAATTTGGACGCTATCCCCCCGCAATAGGGGAGCACTTTAAACGCTCCCGAAAGCGCAGACACTCCACCCCACAAATTAGCTTGAGTGCAATTTACGTCTAATGTGTATACGCCACCTCCCAGTCAATAGCCGAACGAAATAATGGAACACCACCGATAACTTGCCCCTTATTAAATCACAAAACGGATAAAACGCCGAGCGCACTGCATACTACGTCAAAGCTAAAATGTGTACTCGACTTCATGCATTATACATGCCGTGTAATGTAAACTTAGCACTTTTACAGATTTCTTTTCCATTCGGTCGTAGCGAGGCTAACGTGCAACTTTTTGCTTGTTTCAGACTTGAAGAGCCATGGAGAAGGCAATCCAATATTTACTTTTAGCTCTGGCGTTGACCTCGGCGCAAATATCTTTCTCCGAGAGTCGTCTTAATGAGAAACGACGGGACAAAGCGGAGCGGCGCTACCACCTCACCGACTACAGCGAAGAGAACATATGCGACATCAGCAATAGAGAGAGCAAGATCTCCTGTTACTGCGACAATAATGAAATACAAGCGGCGTCGAGAGCCGATTGTTGGGTGTTCGACAGAGTGGTCGCAGAAGACGACGATCTGTGGCAACTATTCAACAGGCAGCCGAATATCGAGCGCCTCTCGTTCACCGTTCGCTTCGAGGCGGCTCTCAGTCTGGTGCCCGTGAACGTGCTACACAAATTGAAGCGACTACAAAAGCTGTCCATCAGGTACGGAACGCTGAACAAAATTAAGCAGAGAACGTTCCTGAACCTGACCAATTTGCGAGAAATAAAGTTGACTGAAAGCGACGTAATGAATTTGGATTTCTCCGCTTTCTCCCATCTGCCAGGGCTCGTCAATCTCACGCTGAAACAGAATAAGATAAGCGAGGTACAAAGGGACGTGTTTGTTGATTTGCCCAGTTTGCGATATTTGGATCTGACGTGCAATAACATCAGCCTATTGCACGACGGCTGCTTCGAACATCTGCCGTTGCTCGCCGACCTATTGCTGGAGACTAATTCGATTTCCGTGCTCACGAGGGAGACTTTTGTGGGCTTATCGAACTTGACGCGCCTGGATTTGAGGTCGAACAAATTGACAATGATTGGGGATTTAACGTTCTCGGAATTGTGGAATCTGAATGAGCTGCTGTTGGATAACAATGAGCTGACTTATTTATCGGAGAGAGCGTTCGACGGCCTCTCCCTGCTGCAGAAATTGTCTATGACGGGCAATAGGCTGAGGAAAGTGAGCGAAGTACTATTGGAAGGCATAAGAGGATTGGAGCTGTTAGATCTGAGGAATAATGAGATTGAGTATTTCACTTACGAAACCCTCAAACCGATTATGGACAACCTCAAAGAGAAGACGTCGGTGCTCTATTTGGGAGGTAGGTTGTTTGTTTCATTATTCATTACTTACCTATATATAGGTATATGTATTCAGGTCCTAATCTCTTTCGGGATAGACAGAACCTTGGTGACGCGATAATATCACCAGGAGCAACTTTTAATGGATATTTTGGTTGTGGTGCCATTGGTGCCAGATTGTTAGCCCATTCCCCAATACTCAGTGACCTCTTAGTACTTGCCAGAAAGAATAGCAGGTAGTTAGCATTCATTAAAAGTAGCATACACAACGCAATAATCTAATTAGTATCAATTAAACAGAATTTTACGTTATGTATTGCATTACCTGCATGATAGAACTTTGCAATTTGTGGTTTTAGAGCAATATTTCGCTAATCACATTACACACTGATTCAATTCGATCAAAACGCTATCAATTTAGTGATTAATTAAAATTGAAAGTCCAAAATAGGGTAGGTTTTTAAAACTTCGTGTTTTATGGTGCAACTCTAAAACTCCAATTATGATTGAGTTAAACGTTCTGACAAGTGGAAAACAGTTAGGTACGCCTGGAATTCTGATATTTTACATCCAACTATAAAGAGAAATTCATTGCAAAAAAGACTCCAATTATACAAAAATATTTCAGCGTTTAACCATTTCTAGTTAAACTTTTTATCAATGCAATTTCATTTCAATTTAATTTCGTGAAAGGGTTGTAATATGTTTCGTATATTTTGTGAGTTGTATTTAATTCTGTACTTCCAAAAATAGACTTTCCAATGATCATAATACGATTATTACGCAACATTGAATAATATATTAATGGACGTAAATGAACACACCGAAGGTATTTCGGTAGAGCAAAGGAAAATAAGTATTAAGTAAATCACGGGTAAATGTTTTATGAATTAAAATACGGTATTCATTAAATAAAAATATAGTAAACATTCATTATTAACTTTAGATGCAAATACTATTCAAGTATAAGTATTGAATAGTTGTGCATATTATTATTTATAATTATTTATATTAAGAATTATATAAAACGAATATTGTACTGAATAGTAAATATTCTTGTAATTTAGTTAAATTTTACAGAGATTTCTCTTAGTACATACTGAGTAAATATTAGTTTACGTTATTTGAGGAAACCAAATAAATAAAAGCTGCAATCTGTCCATGCTTACGTAATTACAAAAGAGTAAATAAATCTATTCCAGTGCAGTACAATTAAAACACAATTTAAGCGTGCTTAATTTATTATCACCTTTAATGGTCTGTCATCTTACATTATATTCTTGTCTCCACTTATCAAAGCATCAAACAAGAATTTAATCCACGGTTTCACACTGTCAAAACACACCGCCATTGACAACTATTTACTCGTATGGGAAGATAAATAACTTTATTTTCGCAAACAAAAGCTCCCTTTACCCTTGATCCCTAAGTCCCTTTGTACATTAAGGACAATTAATGAGTGTTTCAGGCGCCCTCTAGTGCAACAACAATGGCATTATAACTCGATTTGGACGCAAATGAAAGGCACAGTATCAAAAATAAACAAACTGCGCACGTTCACAAACCCATATTTTATACCCGGGATCAATGGATCTTAATTCACTGGTGGGGTGCGTTTGCAAACTTGACTTTTGGATATGACCATTGATATATGAAGCTTATTGTAGTAACGTTTTAGGAAAGTCACACGATCGGATTAATGAATAATAAATGAGCGTGTTTTTGTTGGTAAAACGGCTTTGATACGGGTTTATTTACTCGTTTGGATTATTTATTATCTTTTCTGTTTCTCTTTATTAAGGATCAATAATAATAGGTAATAAATAACAGGAATAAGTATAGATCCCGTTATGGTATAGAATAATTAAATAGATTATGATCAATAATTAATTATGAAAATATTAAATATCAAAGCCCGAATTTCATTATTCAAAGTAAAAGTAAATAAGATTACGATCAAATGACTTAACTAAACAAGTGTTGTTTGCCGATTATATTGCATAAATTGTTAGTTTCAAATTGTAATGTTCATTTTCAATACTAGTCCATAATAATGCTCTTAACAATACATTTTATTAGTGTCTTTGCTTGGAAACAGGACAATAGTGATTTAGACTGAAAATACTATTCAACGAAATACTTTATTCCAAATAGTGTCAAATTATATATAGTAATAAAGGCTAAAAGTTGGAATATCTATCCATTGCTTTTGAATATTTACATATCCATGCATATGCATTATTCTCATCACTACCCGAAATAATAATCTTATATTTCAATACGCCGAGCGCATTGCACCAAAACTTAAAAGCAAACCATCTCTCAGTGAGATATCAACTTACATAAATTCAATTTGACGATTCAATACTAATTCCTTTATAAACAGACGGCGAATATTAATATAAATATGGCTGTAACTACATTGTAGGAACCCTAAATAAAAGCGGAATTCAGTTTCATATCATAGGGGTTTTATTATATTCGGAGCGCACGCTGTATTTTTATTCCACCCTATCATTATGAATTGTATGGAATATTTTTGTACAGCCTTTCAAAAGAGAGTTAATACACTCCTGTTACACAGTCATATTTTTTCATTTAACCGTTTCAAAGAGAATGTTCGGAGTAAACATTGACAAAAATATTGTGAGAACACAGGGGTTGATATTGTTAATTTGAATTACGATGATACGTTTGTAGTTTTGATTTGAATAATTGATTAATATGTCATCATCTGATTCTATTTAAAGTTTGGAACGATGCATGTCGAGTCAATGTTCAAGGGTTCAATGTAATTATATATGCATTAAATGTTGAGTACAAAAATGATGCGTGAAATCATATTTTGGTCGTGATGTTTTAAAGTTATGCAGTATTCGTCGTTATAATGTCTTGATGTGTCTATATTGTAGTATTTTTTTAATTATTATACAAGAAAACGGGAGTTATTGCGTTTATTTTATAAACAAATAAATACCTTTGCTACCCGACGTTTCCGCCATGTTGCAATGGTCATGGCCACGAGTTTTGCGGGCACGGTTACGGGTAATTCTTTGCTTATAAAATATACGCGATTCCGTTTTCTTGTAAAATATAGCTTATATATTGTATGAGAAAAAAATTAAATAATAAAAAACCTTCATTATGTACTCTTTCGTTATTTAAGTTTTAAAGCATTGCTAACAAATGATTCTACTCTTGAACTCCTTCCCAAAAATTGTACTTATAATCCATAATAATCCATACTCTTGTTTCAGGTAACAAACTGATCTGCGACTGCCGTCTGTCCTGGATAAAAGCATTACGAAACGAAACCAAAAGTGAACCTTTAAAATACGCCCTTGAAGATGTCACCTGCGTACCTCAAGACATCGAAATCAATGACATAAGTATGACCGACGATACAGAAATCACCAACAAGGACGTAAACGATCACCTAGCGACAATGAAAATTGAACCTACTGTTCAACCAGTTAAGGTTAAAGAATTAGTTGTAGTCGACATGGAACCTAATGCCTTACCTTGTCCAAGTAAATTGACGCAAAATGGTCAGGATTCCCTCATGCTGTCAGCTAATGATGAAGCTTATTGGAAAGCGAATGCCAGTCACTCACGATTAAATTTAGCTCTTGTGTTCATAGCTTTAATGATCAGTTTGGGTTGTAGTAATTAGGATTATATTTAGATTAGAATATGTATTACCAAAGGATTACCTAATGTGATACTTTTCGTACGTAATAAGCTATTAATTTTAAATAGGGGTGACAAAACCTACTAACTTCTCTCAATTCTTCATAATAGACACATCTATTTCTGATCTTTTTGCTTAATACAGAAATAAGTCAATGTTTTTACAACTATATGAGAATTATCTAGAACATTGAAGAGAATATCTCCAAGATCATTTTCAACATAAATGACGGCGTTTTCAATATATGAAATATTATTGATAGATTGCAGACCACAGGCCTTAGCTATTGTCTTTTAGGCCTTACTCATCTCCTATGACATGCCGGGAAGAATGGCAGTCAATTTGCATTCAATTTGCTTTGAAAACAGTCATGTGTTAGCTAGTATATATAGTTTTAGTGTGCCTTTCATTAACAGATACATTCTTTCTATTAAAATTTTAAATTGCTACTAATTTGCACTGTGGTAGAGTTTTATTAGAAACGTGTGTAATGTTTAATCAAGAAACTTATTTTTTTACCAACTTAACATTGAAATTTTCAAGTCTTGAATTTAAGATTATATTTATTTTATAAAGAAATGTGTAACAGTCAAATTAAGCGTCTTTTGTACATACTAACTGAAGTAAATGTAACGTTAGGAATACTATAATCATGTTCTGAGTGAGATTACATACTATTAAGGTTTTAATGTACGAGTACGAAAGGGAACTTTGCTTTTCTCTATACGTGTTAAAGGAAATTACCGTGAAGATATTAATGTATTTTTAACTCTAGTAATGGGATACAAAAATAACTTAACTTTTGTGAAAAATTTGGTCAATCTGAAATTTTCAACTGTGTTTTACATCAAATAACAAGAATATTTTCAATGTTTGACATTTCTAATAACTAGGTATCATTTTATATAATGTTTGGATAGTAATAAGTCAATTAGAGAGTTAAGTAATTTAAATACCAAAAGACTGTTAAATAATACGTTAATAGTTAGGTATCTTATAATACTACTAGAACTTATCTTTGAGTAATATTCAATTAAATAAGCGACTAAAATAAATACTGTTGAATGTATTACTTGAATTTTTCGAATATAATGTTAGGTATCATTTTCTACAGTAAGTGTATGCTACAAGTCAATAGAAAATTTATTGAATTGTATTTAACAATTTTAAAACTTACATCAATTAAAATTACGAGAATAACTGACGATGATATAATTCAAGGATTAAATTCAATTTTATACATTAATAACGCATTATATTATATAAAATAACGTTTTGTCAATCTACTTTCTAATAACGCTATTTTTTATATTTCTTCAATAAACTAATAAGATTGATCCGGAAAGAATAAAAAAATGCCTTATTATTTGCTATATCAATATAAAATAAAGTTATGACTTACTCTGATCATTGTAAATATTTTGAACATACTTGATATCCAAATACTTCTGGGTTTGATTTCTTGCTAGCATGTATCTATCTCTTGAAATAGCTTTATTTGAATTCACATGAGTTATTCTAAATAAACGTTTTAGTAACATACTATATAATTTGAGATTCATCTAAGGCCCAATATAGATTAAGATTTGAAGTGTTTTGTAAATATAGCTTGAATACTAATTTGATTTTTAATTTAGACCCTTTGTAAGGCGTCTTACCTCTTTCCTTGATCCCATTGTCGGCTATTATAATACCAGGAATAAGGCAAGTTATTAATTAGTAACATCGTAAATACATGGCGAGTATACGCAATGTATTCCTTATAGTTATGATAAAATATAATTACTCACATCACCCGTTTTCAACATAACGTCTACATATATGACTGCCATATGTTTTATTGGGCTGGCTCCTACGTAACCGCCCATTCACTTCACCCACATATATTCCTTTTGTCAATCTACTATATATAAAATGTCAGCCGAGGGAGTATCAGGGTCAATGAAGCGTGATGTGTGTATGTAAATATAATATACAATTTTTTTAAACATTCTACAATGAGAATAATAAAGTCTATTACACGAATTGAACTAGCCCCTTGCTAAGAACATTTAAGACTGGTGTTAAGGGTCCTAGTCAACGTTTATTTAACAAATATATACTTATAATACATATGTAACATATATAATCAACGACCAGACTGGAAAGCAGAAGAAAAACGTAACGAAACCGAACGGGACCTCACGATTAGCGTTCAGGCGTCTAACCGATCACGTCGCGGAGGTCGTCAAATTGAAATTGAATTGAACTCAGATCCGTAGCATTAACTGCAAACCGCGTGTAAAGAAATGAGGTCAATATCTTCCTCATAAAGTCATAATAAGCCAGAATGTGGTACATTACCTATTCTTCCCTGAAATCGCGGCTTCCCTTCCATCGAGAAAGCTCGTTTAGTTCTATGTCCCACCATTACTATTAATGTGCCCGAATACCTTCGACTCTTATTTATAACATACATATAGGTCAGATAGCTAACCTTTTTAAGGTGGTTTACCCTTAGTAGCTCTGTGATAGTCTGGGATGTGAAAAGAATGCTAACTAGTTGCCGTTCTTTCCGGCGTGTCGTAGGAGGTGACTGAGAATCCATTGGACGATGGCCTAGCATATAACATAGCAATGTTTTCATGTCCTTAGAGTTTTGTCCTACCCCGAAAGGGAATAAAGGTCGTAAATGTGTGTATCTCTAGTATTTTAGTCACCTCTTACCACATGCTGCGAAAAGAGGCAACTTTTTGAGTGGAACCCCTTGTAAGAAGTACAGATGCATTTTTATAATTCATACATACATATACTCACTTTGATCCCAGCGGGACGGTCAGAGACTATCCATTACCACATTGAACGATCCTGACAAATTTCTCTCGCCAAACTCACAATTAGCCTTCATACTAAATAAATCTTCGTTTACAACCCTATTAAACTAACATGAATCTCATACAAAGACAGTGTAATAACTAATTCTGGGATTCCTGCAACTTGCATAGCAATTTCGCCATTAATCCCGTAGTAACAAGTTCTAATTTCGCATGTGCTCGCGCGGAACATGCTCATTATGGGGCTTGTAACTTTTACATGATTACATACATCGTGCTGATTTGGGACTCGAGTGGAATACAAGTAGCTGCCATCTTCTGCGCGTGTCTAAGAGATTAAATGGCTATGGAGTTTTATTGGTACATTTCGAAATTCACAACTTTTTTTTTCCAATTTTTTCAGCTTTAATAAATGGTTTATACAGTTATTGCTAAATAATCAGGTAAAATAAATGTGTGATTGTCAGTAGCGACAAGTAACTCTAACTTTAGATAGTGAGATAAGAAACATGATTGAAAATAATGGAACTCCAGTTACCCTAACCATGGCTAGCCTAGTAAAAAGCAAAGATATGCTGGTACTATTTTTCAATAAATAAATTTATTAAGTAATGCGAAAACGTAACACTATTCCAAAATATGTCCTCATGAATGTCATCGCAACTTAAAATATTATGCTAAAAGTGACTATAAAGAGACTTTGAATAGTTACTCAAGCCTTTAAACTGACTGCCCCGGAATCGATAATGTATTTAATATACCTTGGTTATGTACTTATATTACTTTTGAAGGTGAGGGAAAACACGTGAGGAAACCGCCTATCCCTCGGGATAGGTAATAGCGATTTCCTATATACATTTGGCAATACGGTTCACTACCTATCGCGTTGGCTGCTGTCTATCTAGTAAAACGCGGGTATTGAGTGAATCATACGTAACATGCTTTCGAAATTTCAAAGATATGCCTTCCTAACTCGTGAAGCGTATGTATGTATGTTATATTATTACTGTACCATTCATAATTCAGACACCAGAATTGTTTACGGAAGTCGATTGGCGACCGCCACGACAAAGTTAACCGGCAAACGTAACCGAATTAATAAATCTTAATCGCATTGCAACGGCACAAAGTTTTGCACAGTTCCTGTTAATCTTTCGCGTACGAACGAACGCTCCAGCCAGTCAGATGGAAATATACGTAATCGGTTAAACAAACACTAACGAAAGTTCTCGAATAAACACGTAGTGGTATGGAGAAATGGTGGAGCTTCGAATGATATGTAGGAGTATTGTGAACAGATCATAATTCACATTTAGCAAACCTATCTGGGATATCGGTATCGGTTACGTAGGGGCCCAATAAGACATATAACAGTCAGATAGACGCTATATTGAAAAAGGGTGACGTTAGGAGTACCTATAACCGCCGAGTGTGTATGAGAAGAGGTATGAGTGTCAATGAAGCGAAAGTGGTCTGTCAGGATCGGAACAAATGGGGATCCATGATCTCTGTATACCCCTCTACAGGGAATCAGGCGTGATGTGCATGTATGTATGTTAAATGACATATTGAATTATGCAATGAATAAGCTAAATAAACGAATTATTATGACTTTTCTTATTAAAAACATGTCTAGAGAGTCTAGTACAAAAACAATGTTCACCTTACATGATACTCTAAAATGAGTATTAGGTTTTGCTCCTAATTAAGGTTGCCTTTGAAGCATGTAAATAAAGTCTAAAACTTCTACTATGCTAATTAGCAGTCTAGAGGTTGTATAGTCATCGATTGCTAGTCTGGCACTTAAATTATGCTAACCACATGTAATTCAACCGGTAATAACTTAGATACAAAACCCTTAAGGTTAGATATTTTTTGTCACATTTTATTTTACATATACATACAGAATAATAATCACAAAAGTATTCATATACTATATTATAGTCAATTTACTGCATTATAAGTCTTGTAATATTGTAAATAGTATAACAGGTTGCTAATCCATCGCAAAATAGATACTTTTGCTCCTTTATCACTTATTAAACCTTCTTGCATAAAAAACGGGCAGCTAGTTAACATTATTTTAACGTCCCAAACTAACACGGGTCTTTGTTAAGTAAGTATGATATTAAGCTCGTAATTGCGGTACTCAAGAGCTTGTTGCAATGTGTAGAATAAATATGTCGTTGTAAGTTACGGAGCAAGGACTGCGAAAAATACCTACAACACACTACTTTAGATGAGTGGTACCGCAGGTTTATGCTGCGTTTACACTTAGATAAGTGATGGTTATTAGTAGTAGTTAAGATGTGCAATAGTTAAGAATGTATTAATCAGTATTTAATGCAAGATTGAGAATTGCAATGCAATATTAGAATGTGTTATAATAATATGAATTCGAAGATTTGTTTCAAATGCCGGATTGAGAGTTTCAATGCATTTTATATGCACCTATATTTTTTTATTTTATCAAAAGACTATCTAAACAATATTGCATAAATACAGATATTAATGAAATAATAAGATATGGGGTAACATAAATGGGCTACTTGGTCTTACGCATATAAGCTCAAGACTTGATACTTGGTGAACTTTCAGTGTAATACAGAAACCAACGAAACTGTACAAGTCTATCTTTGTCTAAGAATTATACATTCATAGATTTCATTCATTATGATGTGTGTTACAAACTTACATAAACTAAACTCCGTTGATCTGTCAGTCTCGATGGAAGAAAATTTCGTAAATCCGTTTAACGGTGAAAACGAAAAAAAATCCCAAAAAGTTGCTTACTGACGTACTGAAAATGAGTGACATAAGAAGTAAAAACAAAAGTCAAAGTCAAAGTCAAATGTTTTTATTCAATATAAGTACAAGTACAGTACATTCATTGAAAGTCAAAACATTTGCCTGACACTGGTTGTCTCTTGGCATTGAAATTCTACCGTTCGCGTTGGTTCGGAAGCCCTGGCTCGGAGAAGAACCAACAAGAAACTCCAGCTTTCAGGATTTTTTGCCCAGTGTCAGTTACAAAAACAAATTATGTATAAAGAAACATAAGATTTATTCACTTATTAACATAAATTATCTTTGCACATATAGCTTAGATGCACTCATTGCCAACCCTGAGCATCGGCGAGGTAGTCCCCGACCGCGTACCTGTACCAACCTAGTTTCTAAGAGGCGACGAACGGATGTTAAAAAATTGATAATGGTTTTCCAGGAACTGCAAAAATTCTGGAAAATGCAAAAGCGTAATGTATCCTATAAGTGAAGACTTCTGTTATACGTACATATTTAAGTATGTGTGTCGCTTAAAAAATATCATAATCACACAACACTGTTACACCTAGGCTCCTAAACTAAGCTACTACCATAAATCGACTACTAGCATAAATCACACTAAACCCACTAACTAACACCTCTACTTAACTGTATTAAACGCACTTTCCTCTGCGAGTACATTTGTTGCCGTGGCTTTATTATTTACGCCGGCAGACGCCGAACCGTTGACATGAGTTAAGGCGCAGGCCCCGCCGGCTGACAACCGCCCAACATATCTCTATTAGAAGGCTCTTGAACGAGTCGTAGCAGAACTAAGTAGTTGGTAGTAGAACGTAGTAGTTGGTAGTATAGAGTTGTAAGTTTAATTTTATAGGTAGGTTGTAGCTTACTATAATATAGTATAAATGGTAGTTAATTTTTTAATTTCGTTACATACTAGCAGAGTGGTTTGAATGATAATTTAAGTGATTAGGGATAATCTTGGATAAACCTATGTACAATATGTACAAGATCAGCTATTATTTAAAAAAATGTGTGTATATATAGATATAATACTTAACTGATAAAGTATAAAGAATACAGTGGTTTTAAATGACATTATTAAGCAGCTAGACCAAAAGTCTCCGTAGCTGCCTCTTCCAAAATGCATATTAAAAAAGCTAGAAAATTTATTTTTATATCACGTCCAAGCCTAAAATACATCTATAATAAAATGCTTCACATTTAATTTATTTAAATTTTTATATTTTGAGTTCTTCATTTTTAGTGAATATTGATTTATGCTTATAAATATAGGACTTTAATTTCAAATCAGAACGAATATGTATACAAATCTTAAAGCATTAATACTATGTCATCAAAAGATACATCCCGTTTTATCTGTTTTCAAAATACATTTTTCCGACCCAGTCCAGTATAATCCGATCTTAAAAGCTATCACATTACTCCATATCGGATACAAGTTTGTGAGTTGCAACTTAATGTTGGCAAATGCTATCGAAGCAAAGTTCTGAAGCATCGCCTTAAAGTCGAAATATGGAAGGTGAAATGAAGTAGTGCCTCGCATATGAGAATGCTCCACGTTAGGTTGTAAACTACGAGTAAGCTGCGATTAGGTTGGGCACTACGGTTGCTCAATCCAACTGTGAGTTGAGGTTCAGATTGAGTACTTACATACATACACATATACACACACACATACATACACATATAACATACACATACATATATAAAGGAGTAGGCAGAGATCAAGGAATCCAATACGTTCCGATCAATCAAACCACTTTTGTTTCATTGCCATCATACACCTCCTCATAAACTCTTGGCAGTTATAGGTTTTTTATTGTTGTTGATATTTCTAATGTCGCCCTTTTTCAAAATGACGTCTATCTGGCTGTAATACATATGTCTTATTGGGCCGCCCCCTACGTAACCGCCCTTCCACTTCATCCACATATTATATTCCTTTTGTCAATCTACCATCATTCATCTGCATAACATGTCCAAACCATCAAAGCGTGACCTTTTCAATCTTAGTCACTACATCTACAAATGTACAGAGACTTGGTTTATATCGTGTGACTTCGAATCTACGCTGTAAAAGTAATTTTCTATAGCTAGACGCTGTTGAGCCAAGTCAACTAGCTGTTAAGTATTTGTCAACCTATAACTAAATAGCTAAACAAAATCTTCTCATAAGAATACTAAAATATTATTTTCGGTAGTTGCCTTCCACTGAATTTTGCAAGGGATTATTTTGGAAAAAACATCAAACTCTAAAGACAAACAACAATGCTGGTCACTTAAGCCACTATGTACTCAAATAACTCTCATACGTATTGATATATACGATGCTCGATCGACCTATTACCTCTGACACCATAGTAGCGCAACAGTTTACGAAGATTACTTTAGACGAGCGAACGTTCCCGTGAAATATGCCTACGACTGCTCCAGGGTTAAAAGTGCTTTATTAAAAACTTTTCCTAAAACGTTTGCATTTGCATATGATACGCCATTTACCCGGCTCCTCGGGATAATATCCTCGTCTTTAACGATCACGTAGTAGACGATAAAAAAACTTCTAGAGTGGCTAAGTCAGTATGTTTACCTAAGATTCGAACATTCATATGCTAACGCTTTTCAATTTCTTTTGGGGTATCCAGATGCTAGTAGATACAGCAATTACTAGATCATCTTTAAGTCTTTAATTTTTGCGAAGGACGGAAATTCAAATCTACTTAACTGCCTTTCTTCCTAGTATGACGTAGGTATTGACTATTGGGCTAGAAATCAGGAATTTAATAGACTGTTCACTAGTACCTATCACCATTATTATATCACAGTTTGATCACGTCTGGGTTTCATCATCACGTCGGGTTGCCAATTTAGCTAATGGGGTAGTTCATATAATTAGCTAATAAAAGTCAATTGGTAACTTTAGATGATTGTATATATTTATGTGTATTCTCGT
The DNA here is from genome assembly GCA_030578115.1 of Leucoptera coffeella. Lineage (NCBI taxonomy): Eukaryota > Metazoa > Arthropoda > Insecta > Lepidoptera > Lyonetiidae > Leucoptera > Leucoptera coffeella. The sequence goes on along the minus strand of JAMBLF010000115.1, from coordinate 111,966 downwards.
TTAAGTATTAATTGTGACTGGTGAATAAACTAATAAAGAAAGTAAACTAATTTAATTGCAAGTCAGCAATGATGAATATGCTAACGCTGTACGTATTACCGCTACACCTCTCAATGCAGTCTCGGCTACCGTATTTTCATGTGCATTCGATCAGTTCGCCAAAACCGTGATTAAGTTATTTTTGAACTAATCATTAATGTTGTATGACGACCACACGGGGCACAGTTAAGAATTACGCTTTTCTACTGCTTTCCAGTCTGGTCGTTGATTATATATCCTATATATGTATATATACATATATATGTATATATACAGGCAGAGGTGGCGGGAGGTTGTGCGGCGAACCATGTCGGCTGCTCAAGATGCCACGTCATGAAGACCACGACCGCTCTGATAAGAGCGTAACGATTGAGAAGAATATGTATATATTTATGCACTATAAGTATATATTACTGAAATGTACGTTGACTAGTACCCTTAATACAAGTCTTAAATGTACTTACCAACGGGCTAGTTCAATTGGTATAAAAATGTCCAAATGTTATATTATCAAAATATTATATTAATGTCCAAATAAATAGTAATATTATTAATATATAATGTTGTTATATACGCATTAGGTATTTGCTTGTAAAGCATGTTATCCTATATAAGCATGTTATAGTAAATAAATAAACACAATCACAATCCCTGTAATTATAATAATTCTGAAATAAGTAATGGGAATAAACGACATGAATACACTTGCATATATAGCATAACTACAAAGCAATAGTTATCTAGTATAATAACTAAAGTACCCAAAGGGATAAGCATAACATTCACATTACCTTCTATGCAAATCGAAATGCACTCTTGAGGGTAGGAAATAAATCGTTTTTCGTTCGATTTAATACTCCCTCTATGACGTGGAAGCAGTCGCGACGGATATTGAAAATTCTGAAAGGTTTGCCTTTGTAAAGGGTTATCATAGGAATATTGGCGCTGTTCTTGTAGAATACAGTTTACTGTTACGCGGTTACGTGTTTCGTAAACTTCAGGGTTGGATGGATTATTGGTAATATAATAGGTAATAGGTTATAATCAATATTAGTATAGAACTATCTTATTATCTATTGAGTATTTTTTAAATTAGACAATAATCATAGACAACCTCTTTTCACGTTGCAACTTTTTGATGAAATGTTGTGTTTCAGAGTGTGAAAGTAGGTAAAGTAATTTATTACAGAATAAATTGTATGCAATAAAATGAAATATGCACCATCATCAAATCCATACGTCATGTCAACTATGTTGTAGTCAATAGAAATAATGTAGCAGCTAAATCATGAATCGACTTATACTAGAATGTCATTTTCAATCAGGATGTAAATGACCTAATCGACAATAGGTGAGATGCACACAATGCCACTGATTACCATGCACGGCATAATCGTCGTGAAGTATGACACGAGCTATGACAATAAGTTACTAGCTTATTTCTTAAAGACTCAATTAACCACTAGTGCTTTAGTTCAAAAATATGCCTAGAAAAAACAGCTATTAACTATTTTATTTAGGTCCTAGCTAGCACAATATTATTATGTGGCTAAATCTCTTAATATAAGGAGAAATCCTCTTAAATTTTTCCATTAGGCTAGCAAAGCGCTCCTAGTTATCACATTGGCGTCGAATGGAACTAATGTCTTCAAAGCTCATATGGAGGCGGTGTCTTTATAAGGGACATTCCTGTTTGATAGAGCTTTAGAAAAATAATATAGTTAATTTAAATGCAGACTTATTTTACAAAGTACTTTTACTTGTAATTTTTTAAGGCTTTAAGAGGTATAACGAGAAACATTTGGTTGCTAATTTCATAATTAAAATTTTAATAGCAATGAAAATGAAATGAAATGTCATTTCATTTCATTTGTTAAAGGCAATAAATAGTATAAGTCTGTCCGCGATGACATAGAGTATCAGAACTATTTGTATGTTTTTCAAGTCAAATGTACGTTGATTTGATATAATCATACAGTACACACATACCTCATAATATAAAACAAATAAACCATTCATACAATATATTAAACTCTTGTCCTTATATACCTATTACATATCTTTATCTATATTATAAGTAACTATGACTTGCCTAGGATACATGAATCTAGTTAGCATTTTATCTACTTTCCAGATAAACACGCAAATAATGCAAATCAATCGCTTTATTATTATGAAAAAGAACAAACATAGACACAACAAAGCAACATGCATGAGAAAATCAAGAGATTTGTTTGAAGACCAAGGATAGTCTAGATAGACTATGGATAGTCTCTACCAATCCCTTTCGGAAGTAGAGGCGTAAATATACTTATATATTTATATAAGATGAGTGATCGGACAGGAACAGTGCAGGAAACGTCGTTTGGACGTTAAAATATGGAATTTTATCTCTCATCACTCCGAGAGGCGACATTACGGCAGATGCCTTCGTAAATTCAACTTTCAGATATGAGATTCTAGTTTTCTTTGGATACCTATTCTTAGAACTTCTATGGAAGGTGTTAGCGGTATCTGTAGTATCTAATATGTAGTCTAATATTTAATATGGTGGTAAACTGTGTCACTATTTACAAGCATTGAAGATTACCTGTACCGATAATTAGGAAGGTTTTCTCTCGATTTTTTCCATTCGATGTTTATTTGCTAAAATATACAGAAAATCCTTTGGACCTATATCCGCAAGCGGGATTCAAACCTTGAACCTATTGATTTAGAGTCAAACACCACAACGACGAAGTTAGATTAAACAATTAAAGTATTGTATAGATATTACTATACGGAATGGTTTATATAATAGCTACTTTATTAATATCCGCAATATCCTCCCGAGCTAGTCTGGGTCGTAAGAAGAATGCTAACTAGCTGCAATTCTTCCCAGTTTGTTGTAGGATACAACTAGGGCAGACCAACCATTTACTAATGTTCTAAATAACGTCGCAACCACATCAAATGAATATTCATGCTAAAAAGTAAACAAGGACATTTTATCGTGTCTCCGAGGTTCTGTCTACCCCAAAAGGAATTAAGGGACGTGAATGTATATGTATTAACACCTTAGACCACATAGAATGCCAAACTTTTCACCACTTGGTATATTTGAAGGATTTTTTACCACACTCGTCCGTTAACGCGACCCTGTTTATGTTTTTCTTTTGTAACGTCAACTTTTGCTTTCGGGATAAGGGTTTGCTCATTTTAATTAACCCTATTTGCTGAGTTGGCCACTTGTTTGAGTTGTGACGTGGAATGCTGGTTTAGGGTTAATCTGTTTGTCTTAATACGAGTGTATTTACATAGGTAGGTATCTCTTGAAGGCTGGGAAGAAAGGCAGCTAGTTTTATTCATTATTATTTGAATTCTTATCAACTACACAAATAACCAGCATACCCAAATACTGATACTGTGTGTTGAGTCTTATAAAATGAGATAATTTGACGCCTTATAAAATATACTTAGCAATATATTACATGGCTGACAAAATACTGACACTTAAGGAGTAATTTTAATTATTGTAGTCATGCCCATGAAGACTTCCAATTAGATAAACAAATATGAATAACGTCCTTAAACTATGTCCCATGTCTTCACGCCAAGGAAAAGGTAAAATCCAACCAATAATTATGACTTCTTTACCTAACATAGCACATTAACAACATTTACACATTAACTAAATTTGTTCGGTATAATAAAGTGGAAAGGCAGCTAGATACATACTAGAATTACTTTTTACAATTTTCCCAATGTAATCACAATCCACTTTGGCAGAACCAAAAATCGTTATTGGACAAAAGTGGAGCAATAATTTAAATTAAAAACGCAATACCAGACAATACTCTGTTCTAATGAAAATTTCTATATTTCTTCAATATTTTCTATTGGTTCCGTACATGAATAGGCTTTAATATTAAATAATATACAATTTATTTCATAAGTTATTGAGATGATAGGGATGTAATACGATTAAAGTACATTAGTACTTTACTATTTTCACAGATTTTTTAAGAGAAAATGATAGACTGGTTAGCTGTCACAAATATTTTAATGCCATCGATAATAATGATAATAGAGGTGATTAAGAAAAATTATTTTGCCAAGCCAACTCCCGAAGGTATTAGTACAGACATTATATAAATGTAGGATAGGACCTACTAGGATATATGGTTATTATTTGTTGGATAAATTCACAAGTACTTTTACTCATAGAAAAGAATATTTCTTAATTTTACGTATCATATGCAAGAAACACACAAAATTATACAAACAGCTTCTCAACGAAAAGCGCGTGATACGTGTGTTGTGATATTCTATATGTTTATTACCTGTAAATAAATTATAATTACATATTGCACTCGAAGTCCAAACCACCATATAAATGTTCAATACAATCCAAATTCCAGTAATAATCGTTTTATTTATTGGAAAACGAATCAGTGATATAATTGGTCCATTCTGCAGTTGAATTATTGAAAATAATTGACATGATTTTATGCGTTATCTGTAACGTGAATTGATAGCTAACTAGCTGCCGTTCTTGTCTGATTTCATAGATATTTAAATGACTGAGACTTTGTTTTACAAGGCATTGGTTAAGCAACAAGCAAGAAATAGTTAGTGCTTGTCACGTCTTCACATTAAGTACTGACTATCTGGTCAACACATGGGTTCGAGGTGGGCATACAATTATTACCTTCGCAATAGAGGATATGTGAATAGTCGATAGTGCCATAAGCGATAATGGTTTTGAACGCGTCTGTCTTTTTGTATTTTGTCTTTGTATTCATATAACCTGTAACAATACAAAAAACTGACTTTTTGTTTTCTTAATCATAACGCCTCTACATCCCGAATCCATATGCAGAAACTATCGATCACTATCGCTAACAGACCTGAAAAATCCCTCTTGCCTTACTCACATCCATTAAATAAAACATACCTGCTCTTCTGCCTTTATCCTACATTCTACATTGGCCTTTAGAAAAATATTTCCTATTTGTACTATGTAAGTATCAAAGAATAAATAATAATAACAGAAGAGCATGTATGAGAACATCCATGGAAGTGAATGAAGCAAAAGAGATTTGTACGTAACGTTTCAGGTGGCGATCTATGCCTATCCCGGTGTGGACGTAGTGACGTCAATATATGCATGTATTAGTATTAGTTCAAGTTGTTCAATTTCTTCCTCTGGCAATCCGACTTGACTCTTCCTTTCATATCTCTATATGATACTAAAGGCTTAAACTCGAGTAAAACCTCTCACCTCTTTCCTTGCAACGCATCCCTAATGTTCCCGATCGGTTTTGATGACGTAACAGGCACCGCTGTTCCTAATTGGGCAGATGACCTCTCGATTCATTTACAGCTTCCATTGCTGGGTATTAGGCGACTTCATCTAATAAAGTGGGAGGGATGGGAAAGATATCTTACTTGTACTGGTATATACTCGAAAGTATGGATGATAAGTAGTCAAGTTTTTTATATCGTTCAATAAATTTTATATACAATTATTTCCTTACGTTACCACGAAATTCCGGGAAGAATGATAGCATGTTGTTTCTATTTTAGTCAAGAGGATGGATGAAGCGTATACGTACATACAAATCGCGTGTGTTAATATACATACATATAGTGACGTCAGCATCCTATATCTTTTGTTTTTAATTAAGGTTTTGTTATTTATAATTTTTATTGAGTACCTACTGTCAAAGTATTTTATATTGATGGAGTATTGTGATGGGTGAACACGTGTTGATTACGGCGAGGAAAAACTTATTTAACAAGGATTCTTCACGATATATCCCACATCTACCAATAACCGTTTTGGATAGTCAGTATGTAGTAAAGTCATTTGGTATTAGCGATCTGGTGAAGTGAATCCTTCATAATGATTCGTAGTTACTGAAATTGTAGGCTCTCCCAAACTAACACTTGGTCAAAACGTGGGTTCGAGGTGGCCATAGAATTAATAGTTTAATAATAATAATAAGCTTTATTCATAAGACACATTAACATACACAGACAGAAAATTAAAAAAGGCAAAAAAAGAGAAAAGAAGTTTATACAAGTAAGTTATTAAATCCTACATGTGCATGTCATTTCCCAGTGAAATGGTCCCAGCTCAGCATATATACAATGATTGAAGTACAATCACTGCGCTGATCTTATGCTACAACCATGAGGGTTATGTGCATTCGCCAAGACAGTGGGTACAAACGTAATATACACACACAAATATATTAAAAAATACTATAAACCTCTGAAAAAATCCAAATTCATAAAATCAACACATACATAATCATCATAGATACAGATTACACATATATCATAGGTATAATGAATATATTTTATATAAAAATAATATATTTTAGATATAATTAATACATTACACAATACACCCAGCTGGTAATTTCTGAGCTTGCGTTTGTTTCGTAATTGTCGAGATGAAAACCTGAACTTCTGACTACTCCGCAAGGGTTAGTGGTCATGAACGCGTTTGTCTTTTTTGTTTTTGTTCCAAACTAATATAAAAAAATACATATACGTCATATCTTATTAGCATCAATAACATTTTATTTAATATGTACAATCATAATTAATTAAACTAACTAAATTATTTATAAATAAATTATTATAAAACTATAAATAAAATATTTGAGCCAAATCACTGCCAACAGGGAGAGTGCCCAAGATGCTGGCAGCATTTCCGCGCTGAATGGCCAAACTTATCCTTTGGCCAAAATAAGCCCCAGCCCTTGGGTCCCCCGCTGACCTCCTTCAGGCGACCAGACAAATCGTTGAAGAAGGCCATAGTGTCTGGACCCCATGGCCCCATAGTCTCTACCGCAAAAGGGCTGAAGATGTACTCAGGACCCAAATTCGAGTACTTATTCCGCTTCAGTCCTTCTGCGTTAGACGCGGCTGATCCAACCCCGACAGCAGACTAGAAACGTGAGATGGGGCCAATGTGTCGACACAAGTTGCGTCCCACACTAACACCATCCCACTCTTCCAAGGAACGAGCGTGCAACCGTCGGGCCTCTTACCATCGGCGCGAAGCAACCCGGACGGTTCCAGAATTGCCGGGACACGCACGCTGGCAAGAGCCCGGCGGATCACGTCATTCAATGCTGCATGTCTGGACAAGCGACCTCCACTACGTAAGCAAGACAGGCCATGGTAACCAGACGGGTCCACCCACTCTCCACAGCGACAGCGATGTGGCTCACTGACCCTAGCACCCAACCTCAGCGCCACCGCAAGACAGAACGTGGATCTGTCGAGAAGGGTCCCTATTTTCGCTGAGGGCAACGCATTCAACCAGTATCCCGACTCCCGCCTAGCAACAGCAAGGAGACGAGCACGTTCTGCCAGAGCAGGAGCAGAATTCAGCAAGTTTTGTTGAACCTGTCTGCACAACGGCTCATCCCACAACCTCTGCGAAGCAACAGAGACAGGAATACTCTGATTGGGACCGACAACAACCGACCCACGCATCTTTGGCTTCTGCCAAACCTAAAATATCTATATGTCCAAACGATGGGGACATAATTCTTTTAAAAAGTTCTGAACACCCGTGGGCCGAAGACAAAAATGCGGGCAACGCGACTGCTGAAGCACTGCGGACGCCAAGACCACCATGCGAATGGGCAGAGAAGCCTGCGTCCAACAGCGATCATCAATAGGGCAATTTAAAATTTTGGAAAGTGTTTTTATAATTACTGAGTCGAAATCACTAAGAAGATGACTGAACTTCCAAAAAATGAGTGCATCTTAAACTATAACATTAATTTAGGTACAAATAAACAGTATTTGAGAATAGTGTATGCTAAATGTGGGTTTAAATCAAAAAAATGAGAGAAGATTCATTAAATTTAGATATTTTTTCTTTTACGAAATTAGAGTAAGCTGAATCTAAAATTGGCGCTCCTAAGAGGAAAAGTGAGTCACTGTCTATAACTTTGATATTTGGAGCTAATTTATTAAAGTCTAAAATAATTTCTTGCTGTCTAATGGTACTTAATTTTGGATTTACATAAAGTTCACATTTGTCAAAATTTAACTGTAGACCTATGGAGCCAAAATCGTTAATTAAGGTTTCGAAATCTGAAAGTACAGTACTCACGTCTCCTCCTAGGGTGCCATCATCCAAGTACCACACGTTGAATCCTGATGCCAAAGCCTCAACGTGTGGGTGTATGGCTAAACTAAATATTGCCGGTCCCAATGGGTCGCCCTGTTGACAACCAATGGTGGACATGATACAATTTTCGTTGAAATATAATTTTGAAGGATTATTGTAACATTGATGCAAATAACTATAGAGTTTCGGTGTTTTAGATTGAATTTGTGTTAACAGGGCGGCCCTGTCTATCGAGTTGAATGCATTCTTAACATCCACCTTCAGCAGCACATCTCCGTTCCCATGGTGGAGAAAAGCCCGAGCGGCGTGAACAGCGACCTCACAACCCCCCTTGGTTCCAAAACCTAGCTGCTTCGGTTGGAAATATCTAGAGCAATCTGCTTGTATTTTTCTGCAGCATAGTTTAGAAACCAAGCGACGAATTGTGTTGCCCACCGCAATCGGCCTCACTCCACCATCCTTCTTGCGGAGGGCGCAGAGGCTCGCTCCATACAAAACGTCCAAAACCGCATCGCACACTAGACCAGACAGCATAAGATTCACAAGCCGAGTGATCTCCTCCAAAAGCCCTCCGCCCACGTCCCCGACAGCAACACCCAAGAGATCCTTAAGATGTTGTGGCGTGAGCCCATCAAGGCCAGCTGCGGAGCCGCTCTTGAACGAAAGCACTCCGGCCAGTACCTCCCCTGCTGTCACCTCAAGTGCACGCTGCGGCCCCGGCGGAGCAGGCCTCGGAATGGCGCAGCCCGAGGAAGGCGGATTGCTTCGCCCGCAGCGACGCTATGGTCTCCGGAGTATCCGGGGCAACCGCATCTGTGGAAAACAGAAGCTGCGATGCCCCTCGTAGGTCACCATCACTTATTTTATTTCAAGTCTTTTTATATGATTTAGCTTTTTTCTAACTGTTTTTTCAATAGGAAGGTTACTGCCAAAATTGTGTGAATTATCTTTTATATTTTGCGTTAAAGACCCACCTTTGCTCCGTTCCGAGTGCAATACCCTATAACTAAAAGTCAAAAGGTCGAACCAACTAGTTAAATCATTGTGCTCAACCACTTTTCTTACTACTGTGGTTAATGATTGTGCTACAACATGTCGAGCTCCTCTGGGAATGCGTTTTACTATTGCAATTGATGATTTTAATGAAGCAATGTAATCTGCAATATTATTTAATGATATGTTATTCGGGCTATTAGTTATGTGCGAAGTAGTGATTGGGAGAATATCTTTATGAATTTTGCCAATGTGGATCTTCAAACCGCGCCTGCCTTTGAAGAATCGTGGTGGAGCACAATGGGGGCATTGCACGTCGACGGAGCCGGATGCTCCCAGAGCCCGCTGAGGGCACTCGCGCTGGGTGCCTGGGACATTCAAGCCCTTACTTATATTACGATATTAGAAAACTATTTTACAAAATATTGTTATAAAAAAAGAATTTACCTCGAAAACGTTCACAATATTTACACTTACTATCACCATGTTTACACACAAAAAAAGCACAATAAACAATATATACATATAAACAATGTTTGAAAAATTGGTGCGCAGACAGCTGCGCAGCTTAAGTGGTCTCCTTGACGACCTGCTCCTAGGGCCAATGGTACACTGCTCGACGACAACCTTGATGTCTGCTGCACCAATCCTCCAGATCCAGATCAATTTTTGGTAAAAGCCCGACGTACGAAATTATGCACCAATTAATTTATTGCTGTCAGACCCAAAGACATATAACTTCAAATTTTTTTTGGATTTTCTGACTAGATTTAGCGTAATCCTTTTAGCAGGAATCAAAACTTTAAAACAGAGATCAATGTAATTTGGTTTTGTTACTCTTGAAAAAAACTACTACTAAATATCTCGGGATAATAATTGATAACAATCTGAGTTTTAAGCCCCATATTAAATTACTGTGTGGTCGTATCCGTAAACTTATGCATTTATTTAGACACATACGGCACATCTTGGATGGCAATCGCATGAGACAAATCTATATATCACTTTCACAATCAATTCTGTCGTACTGTATTTCTTCGTGGGGCGGTATATACACATCAACGTTGAAAGCTTTAGAAGTAGCTCAAAGAGGTTTGCTTAAGGTATGTATCTTTAAGCCATTTTACTATCCTACTGAAGACCTCTACAGTTTTTGTCAATCATGTTTATTGTCTTTTGTTTATTATATTTTGCCGAATAGTGTTTTATGGACAACAAATACTAAAACATACAACATATTAAAAACATTACGTACCATGTATAGACAAATAGGCATCTCCCATCATAGTATGAGCGTCCGCCTTCGGATGATTAACCACTACATCCTTAAAGCATAGTGTGAACATCGCCTTATCTTTCTTTTCTCTCAAATATATATGAGCCATATTTATATGAGCTTGGAAATAGTATGACTGGCCAGGTTTCACTTCATTGAGTAGGTCTATGGCTTTATCTATTTCTCCCTTTTTCAGTGCCAATTCCGCCTTGGCTATTGTCAAACGGCCCTCTTCCGTCGTGAATGAGAACTCTTGTATTGCATCCTGGGAGAGTATTGCATACTTATATAATTATAATATGTTATAAATTTTATAAGTATAAAAGCTAATATAAAGATTAAAGGGTTAAAGATTTTGAGTAGACCTTATTTGGTAGTTAGATTATTATACAATTAAGGTTAAAGATTTTTGAGTGGTTAAGTTGGAAAACTTATAACTGAAAACTTATGACCACTGTGAAGTTATTTAATCATGTTAAGTCAAGTTTCACCAGACAGCCAGGTACCAGGTTGTAAGCTTCACTCTGTTCAAAGATCATGACTATACTGACTATAAACTATCTAGAGGGATAGATGCTTCTATACAGTATTCCGACCACATCAATTAAGTTAACGATTGTGAAACTAATTTCTATCCTAAGGCATCATAAGGCATCATCATCTCATTACAACTAATAATGTATATAAACTGAGATTCTGAACCATAAAATTAACTAGATAAATCCTATGAGACTCAATTGTAACCCAGAAGATACTGCAATAAGTATAAAAATATTTAAATAAAACATTCATTTACCTGCAACGTAATACCAGCTTCTGCGAATTGCTTCAACGTCGACTGTATTTCTATAATCTCTAGCATTAGAGTAGCTTTATCAATAATATTCAGTTCAAAATCTACTTGTTTATTCAGTGTACTCTTGTTATTTGCTGTATTTAAAGCTTGAGACAGACTGGTTAATGCTTCTTCAAGTCTGTTTGATTGTTTTAGAATTATACCATTTAAGAACTTATACATCAAACTGTCTTTCACTTTGAAGTTATAACTTAAACAGGTTTCCAAGCATTGTGTAGCTTTGTTGAATTCTTTTTGTTGAATATAAACCATGGCTAATAGAATTTGGCTGCCAGCGTGAGTGCTGTCCAATTCGCAGATTCTCTGTGCTAATATTAACGCTTCATTTGCATAACCAAACAAAAATTTCAGTTTAGCCATTTCATATAAAGCAGGTATCAAACCAGGGCATCCCTCACATATAGTTTCTAATGCTTGCATACAGTTATCAACTGAAGTATTGGTTTCTTTCGCATACAATAGATACCCAACTATTATATATGGTTTCTTTGGAAGATGTTTTTTGTATTCTTTGTAGATATCTAATATGAATTCCGGATTCAAGATTTTAATGTATTCCAAACTAAAAGGGTATATATCAGCCTGTTTAAGTAGGTTATCTATGGCTCCTTTTAAGTATTTGATGGCAGCACTGGAGTCTTTCTCATTCAGCTTAGCAGACAAAAGGTATAGTATAGGAGACCGTGAATTCCCTTGCATTTCAAACAGTAGTTCTACTTGCTGTTCCACTTGTTCAGTAATCCCACTTTCATGTAACTGGCATAAAGTCATACCACACAAAGCAGCGTTAGAATTGCTATTGATCTTGCTGGCTGCTTTGAAGAATTTCATTGCCTCTTTTATTTTATTTTGCAGGAAACATTGATTGCCAAGCTCTGTCAAATATTCAACATTCTGAGGATACAGTTCCGAAGCATAATGGACGAATCTGTATATTTGGGCCAATACTGAGCTAGATCTAGCAGAAACGCTAGAAAAAAGCTGAGCAGTCTCAAGGAATTGGTACCCATTATATGTCTCCTCATTTTCCAATACAGAGAAAAATCTATTCAGCAAGTCCACAGCTTCAATATAATCAGACAACTTACACAGCGCTAAGTAAATTCTGACTTTATAAGCATCTAAATTTTCTGGTTCAAGTGCTATTACTCGTTCTAGCGTATCATACACTGCATCCCACTTGCGCATTGCAAACTCATTCCGCAACTTCTCTACTAACGGCACTATTTCTTTAGAGCTGTGAACTATTAGTTTATCAAGATCTAAATTAGATGCATCATACTCCTTGTTAAAATGTTTGGATTTAGCCAAGCCAAGTAACGCTTCAGGATGTCTGTTATTTTTACTTAGAACTAACTCAAAACAGTCTTGAGTAGCTTTTGAACCTTCTTGATGCAAATAAATATCGTTCCATCCTTTAAGTAAGAGAGTGTCTGCATTATTAGGATCTTTCTTCAATGATTTATTAATATAATCCAAAGCTTTGTCATACCGTCCAGAAAAAGACAGGAATAACCCAGCATAGTATAAAGATAAGGCATTTAATTGTTTCCTTTCCTCCTTGAGTTTAGTCTCTAAGCTACGTATGGTGTCATGCTCAGTAGAATTGGATGTTTTATAGGCATACACAAGAGCAATGAGTGATGCTAAAGTGAGATCGGGATCAGCTTGTAGCGGAGTTAGTTCGTCAATTGCCACTGTTATTTGTCCTTCAAGCAATGTGGCTATTCCTTGATAGAAATGGAAAATGTTGCTGTGATTGGGGAATAGAGCTTGGGCTTTTCTTGCATAATTCTTAACCTTCCCATAATAATGTTGGCGCAAATAGTAATGAATGTTGCATTTAATCCAGACTAACTCCATGATTACTCTAGAAGTACCACCTTCAAATCCTTCAATTTGATCTGATTATCTTTGTAATACTTGATCAGAAAAGGGCATTCAACTTCAACATCTAGTTTATTGTCTCTGGCATAATCAAAAGCGTTCTGTAATGAAATGATAAATATAAATGTTAACTACACTTAACACACTTTTATTATCTATTCATTCAAGGATTATAGATGCAACTGAGTATCTATGAGGAAGTTAAAAAAAAATTGACTCATATGCATACAGAATTGTTCATCACAGATTTGTTATGACATTCAGTATCAGCATATCAATACAAATATAATAAAAAAAGATTAATACATGAGTATTCAATGTTATTGTGCTTCCATAATTATAGAGATATTAATAATATTCATCTTACCTGAGCAAGTAATTTCCCAACACCTTTACCCTGGAATGAACTTGGTACTTCAGTATGCAATAAAGTTATTGTTGGTTTCTTTAGCTTATATTGCAAAAATGCTGTGTCTGAAATAAAGAATGGTTTATTGAAACTAAAGTTTATAAATGATAAAATAAAATAAGCTAAAAAGGTACAGAATAAGTCCTTTTAAGTTTATAAAGTTTTTTTTTTATGAACAGAGTCCACGAATCGCGACGAAGAAAGATAGTAAACACTAATTTATGGGCTGCCTAACCAGAACTAGATTAGTTAAAATTAAATCAAAGGAGCTACTTCACCTTCGGCTAAATGCACAACAAATCGTTGCCGGGCAACATCATGCATTACATTCAAAGCAGATATTGAAAACGCTCGAACTGTGCCCAACATCAGGTTATAGGCAATTACTTGCGTTAATGCACAGTAAATATGTAGCTTCGATGTTGATCGAGACTTATAATAAATAATCCGTAATATTAGAAACAACGTAAAACAAGGATTTTTATAATAATATCAACACAATACAAAAAGTTTTGTTATTAGAGCGACAAATTTACAAGCATCAAGCATTAAAAGTTCATAATAAGAAAAAAAATTGTTTAAGGAGCAAAACTTTTGCTTATTAAAGGGTAAGTAGAGTTCACAGATATTTTATTTTTTCATTTAAAGATCCATCTCACTTCGTATTATGTATGAATATGTGTTTACTATGATTTACGTGTAACATAATATAATGAAATGTCTACTCGCATCCTTCATTTATAAAACATGAAAAACTTAACTTCCTAAATTTAATATCGCATCTTCGACCTTTAATTAAGTTATTGACTGTTAAAGAGGTGTAGAATTATAAGTGCTTTACGAGATCGAAAAATAACATTGTTGTATGATAGGAAATATCTGCATATTACATTCGTGATTCTATCCGTAATAACATTATAGTCATGCTGGCTATAGAACGACTAATACTGGGTATGTCATTAGAGGCCAATACCGAGTTTAACAGGGAAGAACCAAAATCGCAGACATAATATAATATCCACTAACAAGCGAAAATAGTAGTGGCCACGTTAGTAGTAGAAATCATGACCGTTGGAGCAAAGTGGTTCTCAATGGGAGTGTGTAGTATGAGATACTCCTAGCCCTAGTCTATTAATATGTTTTAGCTTTGCACAATCAAGACTTGCCTTGATAATGGCAAAATTTGTCATATTTGCTATTCCACTAACAAATACACACCGTTACTCAAGTGATATTGAACTACGATTTTGTAAAAAGCATTAGTGGACTTGGGCCGCCCGTCGTTGGTAGTTTCTGGATGAAGACCCAAGTATATGCAGAAACTACAAAACATCAGGTTGTCTTGAGATTTTAACAAATGTTTTAATAAAGTATTATATCTATCAAATATTTATAAATCATACGTCGTGTGCCTTTTTTATATTTATTAAAAATAAATAACTGCGTACGTGTAGTAGATCAAGTGTAATCAAAATTTATTTTGCACAGTGTACCTACACTGGTGCAAGAGCAACATAGAACTACCTATATACGAGACTTAAACGCAGTCTGTTTGGTGCAAGTGTCACATAGCTACAACTACAAGAATTATAATTATTTGTTTTATTGTTGACTTATAATCGCTCCCTTAAAATCAAATCTACATTTGACTTAGAATACTTAAGAGCTATCGATACGTCATTATGTGCAGCGTCCATACATTAATAAAATGCTAACTAACTGCCTCCAAGTCATGCGTGTGGCTGGGAGACTGGGCTGGAAGAAATTTATTGGACGATGGGCTAGCAACTTGTTACCGAAATTCTATTTCCATGCCATCACAATGCCGATAGTTTTACTAAAAGAGATTTTATTGAATGATACTTTACTAGTACTGAACCTAGGATTTTATTAGGTACCTACTTAATTTCTGTCTATGTTACATTAACATTGAAAAATATATTCTTAGTTATTTGTGGAAATAGATCCATGAATATCTGATCTATTATACAAAAGAACAACGTAGTTTTCATAATACATTGATACCTTTATCGTTATCCTTATGACATGTTAAAATACCCAGGACTAAAATTTTTGTCAATCAAATTCAACCAGCTTTAGCCTTTAACTCTCTCACTTTGCTCATGATTACAACTGACTCACTGACTGGTTAGTGTGCGATGGTAGATTATGAGGAGCGTACGCGCACCGAGCGCTCTACGCCGCGCGAAATATACGCGAAACATAAACTATGTAATCGAATAAATATTGTTATTATTTAATAGCTATATAGTAAGCGAACTTATTAATTAATTGTAAATTTATCGTAATTTAATTAAGTTCATATATTTGCGATATTTTTTTATTTTAATATTTCATTAGTAAATAAATACTTAAGTATACGACATCACCGGAAATCTAAAGTTGAACATAATAAATATATTTAAAATAAAATATCTGTTGAAGTTATGTGAATAAGTGTAAAAGTTCAGTGTGGTGTAAATCAATTCAATTTATATGGGCCAATGCGTGACCCGCGCTGACCGTGGGGCGTACGGCTTTTCCCGCCATTTCGATTCGGAAAGTGTCGCCAGTAGCAATTATAATGGTGGATGGAAAAACTATTATGAGGTTAGTGCTTATTAAATTTCATAAGATTAAAAGACACGTTTCATTACATTTCGGTATCTTAACTTACAAGATTGATTATTGTTTGAAATAAACTTTGGTAAGCTATAAGGTAAGGTAACTAAGAAATTAGAATGCTTGTGGGTATCAGTGGATGTATCATAAACCCTTAATTACCCAATAAAATATAATGTTGTTATAAAAGCATATAATATTCTTAATAACTAACGGAGATTGACAACTTGATTGTCTCTCAAGAGTTAATAGTTGTTAAGTGTATGAAATGAATCGAAACATAAAGCTAAATTAAAGCTTTTATTTAATGAAAGGCTCTAATATAGTATATCCTATAGTCTAATATAATAATATAGCTCTAATAGTATATCTATACATATACATTTTATCATCATATGTTGGAGAAGATAAAAACTATGAATATGTTTTATTCGAGTTTAAATCCCAAAGATCGATCAATCCTAAAGCAAAACTATAAAAACTTTAAGTTTCTTTTACGTTTCCTAAGAAAGGCTGCGAGCATAATGAAATGTGATTACGCATACATAACTTGTTCCCATAGCCTTCATACACCGTGACCAACGATGAATAGAGGTTTGATGGCATACCCCGATACCATTGGTGCAAGCTCATAATCTCCTACTGGATCTCAGAGATTTGACTGAACAGAAAATTCACTCAACAACAACATATATGTATATTCACGTAGAGCGAAAAAAAATCTCAAGCACTACTATTTAAGGCACATTACGAAATCAGTTAACTCCTAGAGGTATACACAGCAATCATTGATTCCCATTTTTCCCGTTCCTGGTAAACCACTTTTACTGCATTGACATCCAAACATTCTTCGGTCTTTGACGCCACCCCTTTCCACTATTGTAGTCATACGTTTTATTATGGTCTATTATGCTTAAAATAAAACAGCACAGTGCTTGAGTTACTTAACATTTACAGCTGTGTTAAACATATTTCCAAAAACTTAGTTATTTATTAATATTATCACTGTTAATAAATTTACTCTTTAATAATAGATAAACTGTTGCGCATGCTTTGGGATAAGACACGCATCTGAGCAACATAACCACAATATGTCATGTTAAGTTATCATAGTTAAATGACACACTATTTACACTTGAAATCATGCTTCTTAAATTTAACTAATGTTATTTCATATTTTGTAATATTCATCTAATATCCAGTAAAGATGACATCTCATAAGCTTGTCTTCTGTGCATTAATTTTATGATCGGGCTAAGACTTGGCGCAAGATTATTGTTCATTTTACACGTAATAGATGGTCGTTGAACCCGTATCCTTACATATATAATCCAACAGTATTGTTTGGTTGCTAGGACATTTTGTTTGAACAATTGTCGCTGTTATGCCCTAGTTACTGTCAAAGAAAGTCTACGACGTTTGTAAGCAAAGAAAATAGTACAAGTGTGTATGTAGATATGTAACTTTTATTGTTTTAAGACTTAAGTAGTGTTCACAGTTGATGCTTAGATCCAAATTAATTCATGCATGATTCCCGATAAAGATCACTAAATCTTAGCATATAAAATTTTTATTTACATGTACGATTAGCACTATGTGCTGCAGATTTTTATTATAGTATTAGTATAGGTACAAATAGTAAAAATAAAATAGTATATGAATTTACTTGTATTGAAATGCCTAAATGTCCTAATACGGCTTCTTCTAAGTTCTTGTTTTTTATTGATAGTAATCTCTGGCATAAGAAATAATCATACTACAACAAATAAATCTCTACAACACAGTGATACTCGAGAAACTTTACTATTCATTGGAATAGACATGAGTAAAACACGTAATTCCACGTAATCGGTAACAACAAATCACAATGAACGTTAGCACTCGCCATCAAAACATTCGTGGTAAGAAAAACATTATTTAAATGAGTACAAGCAAATGATCGTTATGATTATGATTGAATATAACAAAAACTTCAGTTACTTCGAGATCCGATTTCTAGTTTCGATTTCTCTTCGGATCATCTTTATATTGACTTGACTATTCAAAACACATTAGTAGGTGCTTGGGTTATAAGTCAAACATCAATCTAAAGATCAATGGGTATCAAAAGACTCAATGACTTTGACTGCTGAATGGAGTAGAGAAAATATCAGACAGCTTGAATGGGCATTCAAATCATTACAATGTATTCAGTATGTTGGTTAGTACTACACTACAAGTATCAAATTACAAATCCTAGTGCATGTCCACACTTATTTACTTGCTATGACCTCAGCTTCTCGCAATGGACCTTCCACTTCACTCATATTGATGCGATGAGTTAGAAGCCTGTCACTGCGTTCAAGACTGAATCCCTTGGGGTAGTCAGAGATTTATTTACATTTTTATTAAGTAAATAACTCAATTTTATCATCAGATTGGTCACTATCATATGAGCATAGTGATATCAAAGGGCATCCTTTAGCAACATTTATTTTATGTTATAAAACTTCGAGAAGTTATAAATATAGGTTAATAATATATTAATGTCCGAGATTCTGTCCATATGAAAAGAAAAAGCAGAACGTAAATGAATTACAATATGAATGACAGAGTTAAAACTTTCAGTTTCATTCTCATGGACTTTTAAACACGACATTAATTAATTGATGTAAGCGTAAGTGAACAACAGTTTAGTGTGATTAAATTTCCACTAGGCTGCCTTGCAATTGGTAAGCGAGAGTTTCTGTTTGGGTGAACAAGCTAAATGCTTAATTTTAGGGTTGCTCTAGGTACTGAGTTTCTTAAAGCTATTTTATTGGACATTTATATTCAAAAATGTCACTGGTACATGGGTATAGAGTAATCTAATCGCCTTGTTCGTAAGTTTAATGTAGCTTGAGGCTTTCGCAGTAACATGAACTGAACTATCATTTAAACAATTGACTTAGGTATTCCTTAGATTAACTGTAGAACAGAGTTCAACCAAAAAGTTGAATAATAATGGTTCCTATGCAAATAACTGACGCAATCAAATTAAAAACAACCAAGAAAGTAGAAAAAATAAAAAATATTATAAAAACCAACAGAAGTGACTTATTTCGTGGAAGTAACAATATAAAATCACGAATTCAATACAGCCTATCCTTTTTTAAAGTGGAAAAGGTACGCAGATATTAAATTTTCCCATTATTCCTGACAAATTCATTGATATCCTAACCCAGAGAAACGCCGACTATTTTGCATACCCCTATGTTAACATTACTTACAGATTTACAGTTTCTCGTCCATTGTATAACTAAATAATCCTCCATAGGGAAAGAAGCGTAAATTGTACATTTAAAGATGAGCTTAAAAGTCGCTAGTCCATCGCCCATCAGAGATAAGCGCCCACTCTTCAAGTAAAACTTTTTCTTCGTGTTCTCATGCATTGTCTTCCGTTTAATTGTCGAGGGATCCGCATTTCTAAAAGCCTTTTTACCATTCCGTTAGACACAATTACATTGAGTAAGAAAGAAATATAGCTTCAAATTAAATATGCGGGTTAGTTTTAATTTGCACTGTTATATAAATTAGGTTAATTGTAGATACCTTATTGCCAGATAAAAATGATTGTCTGTGCAATAACTTTGATGATAATATAAGAGGAAGCTCGGATTTTTTTTTTGTTCTGCTTTAAGTCGAATTACATATAAGTAATACGTTTGTACATTCATTTCAGTTATATACGTGCAATTATTGGCTTATCTAGTCTTCTAGAATTTTAAAGTGAAGTAAGTGAAATACATTACTATAAACATAGTACATAAGATCGCGTCCAAAATTTAAAACAAAGCATAAATACAATCTCAATTTCTTAAATAAAGCAACCTCATACAATATTAGCGATACGGACTTGGCAGCTTTTATTTTATTTATGCGAACCACTTTCACATGAACCAGGTAATTCGATATTAGGCTAAGAGTCGAGTTAAGAATCGGTTTCCCACATTAGTAAAGACTGAAACCTAATCTCAAGCACTTTCTTTTGTTCGAATGCAAACGTGAGTTGGTATTATGAACCATCACGCTCGCTTCTCTTCAAGAGAAAGACAGATATCAAGAAATTTTCTTTCACTATCGAACACTGTTTAATACTTTTTTAACCATATCCTAATGTTTACTACTGAGTTAGGATTTTACTGTTTGTGTTAATGGTATGCCGAAAAAGACCTCAAAAGTATGTTAATTTTCTGTCTGATTAAGCGATGCTTTGGCAATCTATATTAATTGCTACAATTTAACATCTTAGTCATTAAACCTTTGATCATCTCGAAAGGGTAAACGATTTTTTTTTTTTTATTCTTTATTAAGCCATTCACCACTTAGGTTATGTCGGCTGAAGTACAAACACTGATGCCACGGCGTTTGAACTTCTTGTTATTTCATCGCCATGGTTACATCAACGCCGCCAGCCGCTACAACCGAAGAAAAACAGGGTAAACGATTGTAATTTGAGCTTATGTAGTTCATCTTATTCATGATTGCTAAAGTCGTGAAGAGAAACGATGTGAGATCACCCTTGTTTGATATAGGCAATAGTCAGTGTCTTTGCTCGGCAACATGAAACAAAATTTATCACGTCTAGTGACAAAAATGGACCCTCGTTTGAGAGGCGAAAGATTTTCATAGATACGCTTCTGCTAGTCTGTTACAACCTCGTAATGGTCGTGACGCTTATAAATATAGTACCTCCGTATCCAATGACTACAGCAACTATACTTCAATATATAAACGTACCAAATTCTTTTCTGTAACTCAAGACTCTAGAGTAAGCACCATTGGCATGAATTGTTGCTATTGGGATAGAACTACGTGCATTTTAGATAACAGTAAAATGCAAGACGTGCATAGTTCATACCATTGCTTTGACATACTTGGCTGTCACGACCATAGATTAATAGTATAGGAAATTTCATCATAACTGCATAAACTGGATATCGAACCTAAGGGCCTTTTGTGCAGGTATATTAGTATAAGACATATTATTACTTATATGTATAATAATTATTTACGAGTTATATTTTCTCCTCGTCATTGATCACCTAAGAGTGCACAAAAACTCGATTCATTATGTAATACCTATTCAAGTAAGTTTGGGAGTTAACTAAAAGATTAGTAACAAATAAGAAAATGTAAAGCTTTCCTAATAAAACAAAAATTGCGAAATGTACAACACCCAGGTGTATAAATAAGTTATCTTACCATTTAAGTTACTGACTACACGACAAACATTAATAACTATGTATATTTACGACTTTTATTAAAGATTATACGATTTTATTACTAAGCGTTATATTACAAAAAAAATCTTAGTGTTCTCATTCAGCAGATTGTTCGGTATGAACATAACATCTAAAAGTTGGTCATATCTTCCAGACTTAGCTCAATTCCTAGGTCAGCGCAAATAATCTCTCCCTTACTGTATATTATCTGTGCACTTTACATTGGTATTTCACCCGGCAACTTTCCCGCTACCTTTCACCAAAGTCCCTTAAAACGAAGAAAGTCGCAGTCCCTGGCGAATGCATTAATAGAAGCAAACGTCACGATTCACCAATACTAATCGTCTAGAGAAATGGACTGATAAAGTTTTTGCGGTCAGGGATATTGCTTTTACTCTGTGTTATATTATAAACTGCTACGTATAGCAAATATGCCGTATATGATTCATTCCCTATTATTTGTGTTTTAAATAAAATGATTACTAGCTGTCTTTCTGCCCGACATGTAGTTAGAAGGACTAACACAGCGAAAATTGAAAGCAATCTGTCACTAATATTGCTAGCTCATGGCTAGCAATCTGTCACTAATATTTATAAAATTATGATTGCTATACTTATTTTATAAAATAAACAAAGAGGTTATGTCCTCCCTGAAAGCGATTAAAAGACATGAACCCATAGTGATGGGATAATTAGATAATGTATATGAATGCGTAATACGTACAATATTTGTCTTTATAAACAGAATCATACTGGTAGACATAAAAGTGTAAATTATATATATGAGATAGAGGAAATATAACCAGCATAGAACTGGAAAAAAATTGAATAATATTACGATTATTTTCAATAAGCGTTTACATTATGTATTCTATTACAGTATTAGCATAGTTTCATAATATTTGCCGTTAATAACACCATCAGTCACTTTTTAAATGCAACTTTCGTTAGTCACGAAATATAATATTAATGTTACTCCGCTGGTATGGAACTTAATTACAAAGTAAATAGATGCCATTCTGTTCGGCGCGCTGTCCATAATAGGCTTCAAACTTTAGCAAATCATTTCTTTAATCTATTTTCAAAAACAAGATTCTACTATAGATTAACTTGATTGATAGAAAAACTTTTATTGTTATTATGACAAAACAACCCCAATATTCATGCTAATAAGTGACCAAGGAGATGTTTTAAAGTATCAAAGGTCCTGTCAGCCCCGAAAGGAATAAAGGTCATGAATGTATATGTATGATTGTTGCCGTGCGTGTATGAGGTATTCTTCTTCTTCTTCTTCTTCTTCTTTGGGTGCCATCTCCTATCGGAGGTCGGCTATCATTGAGGCTACACGATCACGCGATGTTGTCGTTCGGAAGAGTTCTATATTACTCGTGTTGAACCACTCTGCGAGATTCTGCAGCCACGACGTTTTTCTGCGGCCAGGCATTCTTCGACCTTCAACTTTGCCTTGCAGAATAAGTTGCAGTAGGTTGTATTTGTCGGCGCGCATAATATGACCAAGATATTGCAGTTTCCTCCTTTTTATGGTCTTCAAGAGCTCTAACTTCTTATTCATTTTCTATAAAATGAATAAAATGAAACGGTTTTACAGAAAATGTATGAGGTATGGGTGTTTATATTTAATACTATATAAACACCATGAGAATGTGACCACGATTCTGTAAAGAGGGGAGGCAGATGTCACAAGGTATTTTCCCGATCCTTAAAAAACACTTTTATATATATATAATAATATGTATATGCCAAACGTGTCTGAGACAATTCAATCAAGTTTTGGAAGAAAAAAGACGTGATATGTTGTGTATCTATTTAAAATTAATAACCCTATTTAAATTCGACATGGTAATAGTTTTAACAGCTTCCTAGAAGCTATAATCATGTGAAAGTTTTGACTTAATTATAGTATGTCTGAGCCGTTTTATGACTAATATGATGCTTAAGCCGCTGATTGTTGTGTAATATTACACTGTCTTACATGTTAATGTGGATAATAAACTTCACGGCTTTATTACTTTCCAGTAAACAGGGTGTACATTATTATGCAAGGAGTCTGGGGCCAAAGTCTACTAATTTGTTTTAGCACAATCGTATTTCAATATCATTTCAATGACACTTCAATAATAGTGTGAAGTTTTTAGTGGATTAGCAAAAGTATCAAATTACACATAGAAATGGCGAAATATGTTGGTTGTGTTATTCTGTTACTGAAGTGATATTAAACTACAATTTTGCAACTTAAGTACATTCGATGACAACTTTTTAATAGACACTGATCAGTGATTGCTGTCATATATGTCATAAAGAGGTTAGGTTTCTGGGAAGCATGTTTGATGTATAAACAATGATAATGATAAGCTGAACAATTTTCAACGATTCTCAGTTTTCGGTGCAATTATGACGGTAGCCGCTCAAGTCTTTGACTACATTGAAAAGACTTTGGGAAGCAACTCTTATGTTGTTTTTATCCCTGCAAATCTATTTACTATTGGTCCAACAAGTTAGTTTATTGTGTTCTCTATATTTACGTCTAAAATAATGTTGTAAGTGGTTTTAGACTAGTACACTAAATCTAACTTTAAATATAGGTCATGTTTATTCAATTTTGTTTGTTCATGTCAATATCAATAGTAACTAACATCGTGTTATCAAAGCAGACCAGTATGGAATACGTTTGTGGTTGACGTAGAAAGTTTGGAATAATATTTGTTAGACAAGAAATATGATTCTCAAGAGAAGGTTTCGACATTAAACATATTTGGAATATGCTAGCAAGCTAAGCTCGCATCACACTCCCTGCAGAGTAATAATGAAACCTTAATAATTGTGCCTATTCCTAATGGCATACAAAAGCTGCAAGTATTGTTTATAAACATGGTCCGATGGTCAGTCAGATATATACCAAGCATTTGCTAATTAAACATACAAGTTCCGAAATAGTTGTCGTAATGTTTATACAATGTCAAGACTCGATTCGTGACCCATAAACGGAGTAAGTACCTTTAAGAGTTGCATTATGAAACTCTCAAAGATTGTTTGATTTATTGGGCATACATTTTGAGTACAATTTATTTTCGTAAGTACTTCATGACAAGGCGTCATCTGCATATCAATGCATCTCATTTATAATAATACAGTACTAACATGCTCAGTTAGACCCTTTCACTAAAAGTGATTGATACGTTGCGATATGCCGATCATTAAGTATTTTGGTAGACGTTTCAAATCATTTGTTGTATTTATATTGTACACCCACATGAATTTCTTATCTGAAAATGTTATATTCAATCAATTGATTTTCTATGTGATAAATATATTGTACCCAGCTTCTCATTGTGTAAACTTTTTATATGATGACGTGTAATTTTCTACGTAACAACAACTTATATAATAAATATTGTTTTTAAAATTGAAGAACTTCAACCTTTATAGTAGATACATTAAAGAACCACCATCATCACTAGGTATTTAGAATTTCAATCACGGTGTACAGTAGACGAGATCAAAACATTACTGGAATAAAAACAAAAAAAATATGTTGATTTTCAGTCGTAATATGAAGTATTTCGTTAAATTCTAATGACACTGGCACTAATGGCAATATTTTTTTGTATTTATTTGGGTCTATCTATATCTCAGATAGCGACGATTCTTATAAAATTGCATACTGGACCAGAGAAGCCGGGTTTTCATGTATGTTTATTATAATATCGCATCCTTTTAGCAGGGAAACAGGTTCAGTAATGATATTCGCGTTCGCATCGCTATCCGATTGATAGCCAGGTCTCGTCTCACGGCATTCCTCAGGGAGCTTCTTATCCTCATTCAATGAACCTTCCGTGTGGTTACCCCAGGGTATTCACACTTGTGCAAACGCCTTAAGCTATGACTTGAATTGAGGAAGTAAAGCAAGGGCATTTTAATAAGAGCTGAATTTCAGTCATTGTATGTTGAGAGCGAGTATCATTTCATATATTATACAGTTTTTGACGAAACTATCATTAAATTGCAAACATGGATTTATATTCTTAACCTAAAAGATATTTTTACTTAATATACTTATTGATTGATTGCAATATACTTCCCGGATGCAACTTTATGATCATAGCGAAAATGGGTGTAAAGTATTGGCAACCAGAAATACTCACATTAAAAGGAACAGTAAACTACACTTTAACGAGCTAATAATGTTTCGTTCGCAATAAATATATCAATTTGATTTTAATATGAAACGAGCCCTCAGCCCTAGTAATAGTCCAATAGTATATAATATGTCATATTATATTTGACTGACATTTCAAGTAAACATAACGTTGTGACTTAGCTAGGCGTCCTAATTATTTATTCCTAGTTAGTTATTTCCCTCACTGACACACAACAAAAACTCTTTAAACATGCACCTGTGCCTCAACAATGTTCATCAATGAGCCGAACTTAAAATCAATGTGTATAAATGAAATATATACTTTCCGTATCAATAAGCAAAATGGTTCTGAAATGAAATAATTTCTTTTTTTATGAAAATGAAATGAAAATATTTTTGTTCAACATAGGAATCATAAAAATTGAATAGATTAATAAAACTTATTGCACTTCGATAAGAAAAAATTCTGCAGAGAAGAAATGCCAAGAAACTCTGACTCTGTTCTCTAATGGAGACCGCGCCTAGGCAAACATAGTTTAGTTAGTACTTATTTTATATATAGTTAATACCACTTTCCTTACATCATCATAAAATCTTTTAAATGCATGTAGTAAGTAGGCAACCTAAGACAGCTTTTCAACTCATTTTCTAAAACTTGTTTTAAATGTATGAAAGAGCGGTGCATGATAATATATTAAAGCAAGTATGAACGTTTAAAAGACTATAAATCTGTGGTACATGCCAAGTCTGTTAAGTTTATGATGAACTTGATATGTGTAGGTACAGTCTCTATTGCAGACCTAAATAGTTAACTAAATAGTCTATTCGATTATATAGAATATGAACTATACAATAGTTGCAAAACAAATCCTCGACGCATCATAAGTTACATTCGTTCGAATTTTGGAAAAAACTATTTTAAAAATTTGTGATATCATCAATAATATAGATACTATGGTTCTCAAAGTATGCATTCGGAACGTAATACCATTTTGTTCCATAGTAGCCTGGGACGTAACTTGAATGCTGTATAGCTTCTTATCTTTAATGAGGCAAGACATCATACATCTTAGGTCATAATCAAATCGTTAGTAAAGTAAAAACACAGTAATATATTATTGTTATTATGAGTCAGTTAGTTATAATACATTTCACACAAATGTCCGAAGTATATTATTATGAAAAGGTTCAAAGGCATGGTTCAATGATGAAATGCTGCCAGTAACTGTACTTTTAGTAAGTTACATTCCAACAAGTCATGGTTCGCATGGAAGAAATGTTCTGCTTAATACATTGAACCATTACTGACTTTGGATTATTACAATATCGCAGAAGCCAGAAAGTTCTCTTACGTAGAAGGAAAATTAACCAAAAATTTCTTGTAGCTAATGGAAGGTAAACTACTTTATAGTTATCAAAGGTTTATGTGATATTTTTATCTTTTTGATATATTCTACTTAAAAAATTAATATTCATAATATTTTCTATTTACAAGTACCAGATTACCCTGTAGGTGAATTACACAAAACATATTACTTAAATACTTCCGTTCCTTTCAATGTTACCAGAATCTGGATAACGAGATATCTCCTCGCCAATTATTAGCATCACTATCGAACTTATAAAACTACGACATTAATTTGTTTTCTGGAAATAGTTAAATATATGGGACATACTATTATCAATATAGAATCTTGGGAACAGGCTGCTAATCAACCGTCTTTATTTTAGAATAATATATGATGATAATAGTTATAATTTAGTAATGTCTATGCTGAAGTCATATGTCAGACTGAAGTGATGACAACGAAAAGCTGTGAATGGCTTAAGCTAATATGTCCGAGGGAGTGTTTACCCGTCGGCGTTAAGAAAATGAATCAGTTATATAAGTATCAAATCTTCTGGCCTCAGTTTCGAATAACAACATGCAGTGCTTCGGTGCATGTAACAAAATGACTCGTCATATAATTTGTGTGAATGATGACGCATCGCTAAGAAAAACCGGATTGTTCTTGACAAAATAAAAACAAAGACGCGGTTAACAGAAGCTTTTTTGTGATTCGTTTGAAGCGAGTATTGAGTGACTCCAGATGACAGAGTTGTACAGTTGAATGAATAATTTTATGTGGCTATATTTATGTGGATTGTGGTGTGAGCCGTTGTCCAATAGATACACAGGCCACTTTTCCTGATCTTTGACATATATTTCATTATAATAGTCTGCCGAGAAAAGGAGTATTTATTCTTATTGTTCTTTATAACGCCATTTAACCACTATGATAATGTCGGTGAAAGTACAAACACTGATGCCATTGCGTTTGCACTTGATATTCCGTCGCTATGGTTACGCCAACTCATGTTTACTTATTTTTGTATACCTTAAATTATCCGACCTCAACCTGTCGCCTCTTAAAACTCGACAAGTTGCAGTCCCAGTTTAAATACACAGTTAAGCACTTACGTATCTGACTCCAGTACATGTAACCTAACCACAGACAACCGCAAACACCGTCATTACTGTGACGTATGCAGCTGAGTCCACTTAAGTTGGATTGATCAGCTGTTTCAAGTCAGATTAAAACATAATCATAAGTCTTCCGTCTTGTTTGCTTAAGAGCTTAGGTTATGCAATGTTTGCTTAACGAACTCTAAGGGTGATATTTATACATATTACCCAGATCATGGGTACTCTATCCTAGAATACCACTGTTGCTTTGTTAACATACACCTTCGCTTAGGTCGTTGGCAATATGTTTCTATAACCGACGGTTTTAGTTATTGTCTGATATTGGTATTGTTTGCTATATTCAATTTCAAAAGTAACAAAAGACGTACGTAATTGCGAGAATTATGTTAGAATGATGAATTTGTGGAAAACTTAAATGGAACTAATTCGAAGAAACATAAAACAGTAAATAATACTTCGGGGTATGTTTTGTCCATGCTTTGGTATGTTAATAATGAACGACACATAATTGACACAATGTGACGAAACCTGTCAAGTTAGATTCTTATTATCTTGTATAGTTTAATGTGTTAATAAAATTTACCTGGATGTATGTAGGGATAATGGTAGTGAAAAGCATCTATTTATGTAGGTACTACTAATATACCGATAACAGTCCACTGCGATATGATAAATGTATGGAATAATCAAACAAGTTCTCGGTGCAAAAGTTGTAGGTAGCTGATGTATTAAATGATACCTAATAAATTTCCAATTAAGAACCTGCAATGTGCCGTACTTACTTTCGTTTGCCATTACTTAGCTAGTACAAACATTTCACTTTCCATATGAAGTAATCTAGAGACTTTAATACCATATACGTTGAGCTTGGTATTGAAAATACACGGAATTAATTAAAGAAACTTTAAAGTTAGTCATGATTGATGACATCTCATTGTGTGTTTTTTCAATGTGGTCATACACCACCTACTATGCAATTTCGGAGATTGACACGCGGAAATCTGAATACACAATAGGCTACATCTGTGAATCGTGCATTAAGTGTGCTTTTTCACAACACATACCTAAGGCTTTTAGTTATATAAGTACAAACACTGAGTGGACAATATGAAAAAGGGTAACGTTAGAATCACCTATAACCACCGAGTGTGTATGGAGAGGTGTATGAGTGTCAATGAAGCGAATGTGGTTTGTCAGGATCGGGACAGATGGGGATTCGTGGCTCTGCACACCCCTCTACAGGGAAGCGAACGTGACGTGACATGTATGAAAAAAATGTAACAAATCAAATGCATTTAACAGTTTTCAAATCTAAAACATTTCGATTTACTTCTTTATCGTAAATTCTGATGAAATGGTAAACGCGATCTGAAAACATAAGAATAGTTGCTCTACAAACGTAGTATTATTTAAATTACAAAGAAGCTTTTTATTTCCCATCCATCTTTTCCACTCGATAACCTATAGATCTGTACTTGCACAGTCATTCTATTAAAACACAGGTCTACAACCAGAGAAGTGTAATCATCGCGGCAAATGGAGATTATCTGGAACTAATATCAATATAAAAAGTGTTTCAATGCGATTGAGGTGAATTTCATGGAGGATTTTGCATGGAGTTCACAGCTGTATAGAACATTAATTAATGTGGTAATTATGATTATTATTGAGTTATTTAATTTAGTTTGTCGAATATGAATACAGTCGTAGTACTAGTTATACAAAGGATTACAATAAATACTATTTGTTAAACTTTTATTTGATATTAAAAGCTTGAACAGTTCGCACTACTATGAATTTTCCGGTAATTATACAAATAAATAGCAAATGTATTTTACATCACATTGTTATTAATAAATTATATCATTTACGTTACATTTCTATTTGATTTGCTACATAGAAATATAAACGAAAATACTATCCCAATCAAATTTATTTCCATCTTGTACGTACATAAATTATCTTTGAACCTTCTATACGAATTCTATACTCTAATAATAACATCCCCAAACTGCAGACTAGCAACAGGGTAAATAAAGTCAATCTAAATGTCAAATGAACAACGTCTACATACAGTTAAAGTTCGAGGTAGGCATGCGCATTGCATCCCGATCAATGCAGGGTGCGCGCGGCTTACTACCCCTACTTAAATTACGCAGTTTCAATAGAGACACCATGTTTCTTCCTTTAAGGCATTGCTAAACATGCCAAGTATAAATCAACCAACCAAGTGCTTAGATTTCACAGTGAACTTACACCTACGTTTAAGCTGAACTAGTGACTCATCGTTATTTTCCCTTAGGAGTTGTGTTTAGTACTGGTGTGCAGTCTGTCTCGAATGTTTGTAAAGAAAGTGCTTTTTGTATGTCTCCTGCTGACGGCTTTCGGTCGTTGAATCGGAGCCTTAATAGTCCATGATGGATGAATACAACCTGTATGACGACGAAGCTGAAGCTAGAATAGATATGGTAAGGCTATATCGCTTTAATCAAGTTATTCCTTGCGTAAAATATAACGCTACAGTTATAGGACAGGTAAAGGAATTTCTTTCACTTAATTACCCCATGACTTTTTTAACCTCTTCGTGTCTTAAGACGACTTAATATTTATCGCCACTGTATTTTAGTACAAAATACACAGAATTTTTAAAAGACAAGTTTCAGAATGTACAAGACTAAAATTTAATTCAATGTTATGTATATCTAATGTTAGTTTTCGAAAATACTGAGTTACACAATTCACTTACTGTTTAGGTCTGATTGCCATGCGTGGTTCGTTAAAAACTGTACCTTGCGTTTTTTCTCAGGCCGGCCTCCAAATTAAGTAATTCACGTCATCATCAGCACTTCATGTTACGCAACTGTCCATTATTTTTACTCTTAAGGCAATAACATACGTAACTTATTCCTGGTACTAACAAAAAGTGTAATGTATGCAAAAACTTAGAGAGGGTATCACGATTACATATGTAACAAATTCTAGTAATTATCTCGTGGTCTCATCTTACTATCTACGCAATTACTTGTGCAATCATAACATTTAGACTATGTTAATATAATTTTACGTAACGATAACAAGTAAATGATAAGATTTAGCTAAAAGTACCTAACACATATATATATATATATATATATATATATATTATAGGATACTACTAAAATTTATGAGCAATTTCCTAGTATTTAGTACTAAATAACTGTAGTGTAGTAATAAATTATTTCAGTTCAGAGGAAGCTGTGTAAGGTAATTAAATGACAACTATAATTTAACTATATCAAATGTAACGACTGCCTATAGTAAAAATTTACAACCTACTAAGATATTTATCTTATAAATAATGTGCCATGATTTCAATAAATCGGTCATTGCAGCAATCAAGACATACTCTAACGTTTACTATACACTTTCTAGAACTTTTCTTCTTATTAAGAGTCACACATCACAGTTTTATCAAAGGGACCATCACAATCCATTTCACTTTTAAAATTGCCTCAGCTATACATTCTCCTATCGTGACAGCATATCAGTTGCAACAGTCGCTAGATATCACCTTTTAACAACATCCTTTCAGTATCAACTATTTGAATATTTATATTTACTATTGAATTGAGTGAAATGTTGTGCTGAATCCTCAAACCAGTTAACTCGATAAACCATTCGCTTTCCTAACAGGTTTTTTTTAAACAATTGCATATTTGGCTCAAAGTATTTTATGCAGTGAGGAATTATACCGTAAGGAATCTAATTTACATCTATAGATAACTAATCAGTATCTTTAATGTCAAAAATGTTACCACATTTCACGTCATTAAATAAATAGCAAATTTCCTTTGCGCAGAGATCCGCAATTCCGATGGTAAAAACACCACTCACTATTGGACTTTTACGATGCCTTGTATAGTAATAAAAAAGTATAACATGATCAACCCGTTAAACCTTGCCTTCTTATACGGAACCCCAAGAAATAACAGGCCCACCCGCTTTTGTTTCTCCATTCTCATCACACACAATGACGCTGATACAAAAAGCAACCAACACGCTTTCGTAACTACATGGAATCACATGATTGCATTGTTGGCTGATGGAATGACAAATAGTGTGCTTGTGGAAATAAAAGTAGCAGAAAAGCAATCGGGATTACAACAATGCTCTTGTTTTTATTCGCTGAGCTATGCATGGTGCGCTAAAGATGCTTCGTCTGTGATAAGTGATGGTAGGTCCATTCACTCAAGAGTAGAATTATTTAGATATTTAAGTTGAATATTTCTTAACAAAGCTACGTCCGTAATACCGCAGAGACTTTAATAATATGGGATATGTGTAACTAGCTTTTTATGAGAATAATCGGTGTAGAGTTTCCTTATCATCTTGCAGGTATCAGGTGACTCTCAATTGTTTTTGTCACTTTTGTTTTTGCAACTAAAACATTATTTTGCTACTGGAATTACTATTCTTTATCTCTATTGTATAAATAAGTTTTTGAGCATACAGTTTGAAAGTACTAACATTTATATAATTTAATAAAAATCAACTTATTAGTTATGTACTTATCATTTAATATTTATAATTATTGGAGAGTATCTCTGAGTCTAATTATTAAACGAAATAATGAGATTTTCCAATTAAGTACTGATGATTTTATAGTATTTGCTATTACTCGATTAACTTCGAATAAAGTGAAAATTGAGGTTCAGTTAATAATTTTATCTATATGCTTGTTCTAACGGTCATAGATATATATAAAACAATAGTTTTCTTTCGATCTATGAATTTGAAATGAGGTAAATCCGATAAGTGTCAATGAAAACGAAAACAATTTTAACTATATATGTAATAAATAATACTTTCTCCTTCTGATCCACTCGCTATATGACTAAATTATGGATAAAAACAACAAAACATTCTACATTATGCAACATCAAACCCAAAGCGACCATTTATAGGCACAGGTACACTACATCAATCAGTTCAGCATAATACCGTTTACATTCACCTGCTCTAGAACAAGCAAAAGGCTATTTATTTCTCAGGCTATGTCTTTTATTATATAGATCTGCTATTGTTGCACAACAAACAAATGGAGTTTCTAACAAACAGATTCTCTAAGTCGTGATATTTTAAATCGTGATTCTTTAACACGCTTGCCCGAATGTAAGATTTCCATTTTACAACAATATTGAAAGCTAGATGCGAAAAATTGATTCCGCATTGAAAATAATTGTTGGTGAAAACAATTTTAAAGTTCGCTTACAGTGGCTGGTTTGGTAAAAGAAACAGATTAATGTAAATCTAAAAGCGGAGAACGATTAAGCTGTTTAAATAAGAAATTTCCTGTATTTGGATCCATTTAGACTTAGATTATACATATTGGTTACTAATAGAGTCGGCAATAGCAACTAGAACTTTGTACAATATACTGTAATTTCTTTAGTCTAGCGTTTTTAAAGGCATTTGGATAATAATAACTTAATTTACCAATTAAAAGTTAATATAATGCATGTCCTCTAATTATTTAATAATTCTTCGTGAAATCGTTTACATATGAGACGATCAGTGAAACAAAAGACGCGAACAGAACGTTAATCTATATATCTGAATAACCCTTAAAACATTTATATCTCGTGTAAGTTCAATGGTATAATTATTGACCCCTTCGTATCTATTATTATTGCAAAATAATTTCGTATACTGTAAACCTGCTTAACGGAACACTTCGCGAATAACGTTGTTGTGATGACTGACATTATAATTAAGTGGCCCAAGCACATTTTCCGTTAGTCAAGGGCTCATAATATTGAGCTTTTCAAGGGCTTTACACGAGAGGTGTAACCTGTACCGCTATGGAATTTAACCTGTTCTTATAAGCATTTTATAATATACGTACAAGTACGTTCTTTTCGGGTTGGACTTGTTAATATGAGTATGGCCTTTTTTCTCAGCATATATTTAACTAAATATATAATATACGTACATTCACGTCCCTTAATAATTTTTAGGCTACACAAAATCTTGGTGATACTATACTTTTCTTTAAGCTAAACCATTGATGTGGTGTTAGCATTATAAGAGAACGATAGAAAGATAGAACATTTGTGGCCTTCATCTAACCCATTGCCTAAAATATTGCACTAAACTTTAGGTCCTTAGTCACCTACTAAGATAATGCTGAGAGAATGTTAGCTAGTTAAATGACACTATTACGGGTCATACATGTTATATATCGTGCATTTACATGACTGTACCAAATAGTATCTAAGCTTTTAAGAGAAGGGATCTACAACCTTGATCGGACACAAAGATCACGAACAGGGTCTTAAGATAATCATTAAGTATTTCGAATGGTACACAACTATGATGGAGCATGTTATTCAGTATTAATGATATCATAATAAGGTTATGTTTTATTGAAAATACTTTATCTCTTCAACAGCTGGTTAAATGATTGAATTGGCTAATTGGAGTTTAAATATTATATTACGACGAAGGTCATTAAGAAACTTTAGTAGTACCTATATAATAATATATATAATATCATTGCAAAAAGCTTCGTACAGTTTGATTGATGAGTATGGGTAGTATTTAAATGGAAAATCAAATAATATACTGAAGTGTGCACCAAAATAATATACATAGTATTAACCCAAACCTTACCTTGCTGTGCGTTTACTATATTTTTGTGTACATTTCAGTATTTTCGATGTACTTATAATATAATTATAAGTATCATATTTATGTTAAAATTAAAAAAATACTTCAATTGTGTCATGTTCTATTTAACATGCACAATATATGTATATTCTATTGAACTAAATTTAAACAGCTTTAAGAACCCGCCATATAATCGCGCAATTTCTGTTCTATGGATAAAAGTGACATCTTAATGCCTGTGCAATTATTTCTTTAAGACTGAGTCAATTGTTAGGAAAGCATATTTTATACCAGACTTCAATAGTTAGTTAGTTACTAATAGTTAGTCTCACAATGGCTATTCATATTCTAAGCTTTCATAACTTAATGGTTACAAAAACAGTTTAATACTTCACGTAGCGGTAACTTAATTGGTACTCTGGCTATCAATGAGACTTGCGAGGTACTTACGTCGCTAGATTGCTTTTGTAAATAGATAATTATATCTTTCGTTCATTGCAACAATTTACACTCGATTATTTTCGATTAACCGCGTGAGATGGGCATTGTTAGGCGGTTCAGAGAAATAGCATTAGAACAAACAGCGAGCTAGAAATGGCTAGAATGACTTGCACTTTT
Source organism: Leucoptera coffeella (assembly GCA_030578115.1). Lineage (NCBI taxonomy): Eukaryota > Metazoa > Arthropoda > Insecta > Lepidoptera > Lyonetiidae > Leucoptera > Leucoptera coffeella. The sequence continues at coordinate 76,606 of JAMBLF010000115.1, read as the reverse complement.
ATTGATAGATTAGTTATAGATCATTCATTATTAGCTTTTAATAGCAATGTTGGCGTGTAATCGAAGTATGGGCGTTTCCATTTTGACTATTGTGAAGAGATTAACAAGAAAATTCAGGAGTATAAATGATATAAATACTCGCGTTTACGTATTATAGATATGAATGATGTTGTTCCCGTGCTAGTCTAATATTAGCTGTCATTTTTCCTAACACAAATGGTAAATTTTCAATTTAAATTCTTAGATGCTAATGCTAAAAGCCAATAGTGACTAAATAAACATCATTCCTCCAACGATCTGTCAGCACCGTTAAGGATGAAATGACATCAATGTATGTTTATCATATGTATGTTTCACTACATATAAGTAACAAATTTTAACTCACCTACGTAATAAAATGTATCAGTTTTCTTCTGCCTAAGTATAAATATTGTTTTTGTACAGACGATCTTTCCTATCGGCGCTGCTTCGTAAATTCTTAGTAAATCGTCTCTACTAACGGTTACTAAATGGCCTTACCAACGAGTACTGATCGCATTCTGTCGCGTTTACAACTAACAGTTCGGATGCTTAAGTAATATAGCTCAGGAATTATCTAAGCTATCTTGGTAAAGAAGTTACAGGTAGTTAAGCTTAGTCGAACAGTTAAGCCTTTAAGAAAACCTATTCATACAATGTTTTACTCTATCAATATAGTCCATGTTGTACGAGATAGTTCCTCTGGTCTAAAGACTACTCGTATATATAGTAGTATTCGTATACCTACAGTTCGATAGATTATTCAAGATCTAAAAAATCTGAGTCATCGAAGGATTGTATCAATTGGCCTTATTAGGCACCCTAACCGCGTGGCCAAATCAGGAACTACTATTTTCATTTGTCTATAGTCAGCACAATAAAGTTAAAAAGTAAGTACAAGTAGTAAGTACAACGAAGCTAAGACAAATAAGTTTGTTGCACTATAGAGTGAATATATTTTGTGATAATCCGCTGTTAGGAACAATAAACGTATACACCAGTGGTTTTTTTTTTCACTAATAATAAATTTGTGATATGAAGTGAAACTAATTCAATTACCGAAATCCTTTGAAATCCTATTCGATCAATGAAACAAAGAAAGTTGAAGCTCCCTCTATATTTTATACTTACATAGATCATGCTTTTCGTCTAGACATAAAGATTGATTTTAGTGGTCTATTCGTACTAAACATTGTATTTATAAGAGATACATTCGTATATGGATGTCCTTAAGGAACAAGTCTAGTTACATTCATTTGTTTTACATATGTTTATAATAATACACAAACCGTTTATATAATTTAATTAAGAGTTACTATGTAAATTAATATAGATATTGTATAAGCTGACTTAACCTATTGTTACACTACACATTACGACCTATCGTACATATTGAAAATTTCGCGTATTCATATGCAGAGATGATATCCAATTTAAGATTTATACCAAACAATGATATGCAAAATCTCAACTACTTGTTTACACCTGCCAACGCAACATCAATGAAACTTGACGAATAACAAGTTGTACTGGATTACTCATACATCTCCATATATGTGATAGCACAATCGTAAACGCCTTCCAGCTATTGTTTTCACATCCTTAGTTGTATCAAGTATTGATAAATAATTTATTAAGAATAAATAATACGGTTCATCGTTTTGGAGATGAGCTAGGTACATGAGTGTTGAAAGCATGGAATAATAGTTATTTAGTATATTAAATATATTTTCTTTTATCAAAAAACAAAGATGGAATTAAGTCCTACTTATATTAGAGTTACAAGAGTACGAAATATCCCTATCTCTTTTAAAATTTCTTATATTTATATTATCATATGGATCCTACACTTGGAAAGCCTATTTGAAAGAAAGCAAAGTATTTATCACTATTGCTACATTTAGGCGAGATATCTCGGTTTCAGTCTTTTTGGATTTCGTGTTCATATTTCAAAGACACAACGCTTATCGTGTGACATTTGCAACCTTCTTTTTGGAATAGTGCTAAGACTAGTTCCATTGTTCATTCGTCTGTCACGATCAATCGCTTTTCTATCAAATAGTTGTAAGCAATTAAATGGAGTTAGAAATCAATTTGTTAACCCTTTCTCGGTCGTGAGACGATTCCGTTTCGAATACCGAGGGTCCCATTATGTATAGAGAAAGTCTATGGTGCAATTTACGCGATTTGTAAATAATTTTTGGCGTCAATAAACAGGTGGCCCGCGGCGAAACGTTTGAGTGGTTTTGCGCCTCGAAACCTAATAGCGGTGTAGGAAATACTGTTATAAGTTGTACCTATACTAAGCTGAAACATGCTACACGTTTAACTTAACTGAACATAATAAACGTGGATATTTTCAAGCAAGTACTATGTTCAGTCAAACAATAAAATGAATTTTCAAAAAGAATGAGCTTCTTAACCTTGAATGTTTTTTTGATCATATCAAACACCATTTGAAAACATAGGCTACGAATTTACCTATGAGTTTTCGGTTCATCATCAAAATAAAATAACTATTATTAAAGGTTGTACCTCTGATTGTTAAAATCACGGGTTTTTTATTTTACTCAGGGAAACACTGTTAGGAAATCTAAACATATATATCTCTACCTGGTTAATTAACAGTCAATATCGTTACCATTAGTACCTATGAAGTGAATATCCGATAGCTTCAATGGCCAAGGATCTTCCCAGTCATAACAGCCACATACCCAAACCTTATATTAACTGTATTTTTAATGACTATATTTTCATAGAAAAAGATAGAGAAGATCCGTTTATTGAATAAAAAGAATTTCATTTCATATCACTACCATTCACTTGAAGTACTGAAGCTCATGTTCCAATTGTTTTCTCGCAGGGTCATTCAGCATCCAAAGGTGCGAGGAAGCGAGACAAAAGTGTGGGGAAGCCGAGCCGAGGAGTTGCCACTTCCTTCGGCTTCAAGAAGAGACCAGCCAGCAGTTCCCGGGCTGAAGGGTCCCGTAAGAACGAGCTTCAAGGAAATTTAGGTGCGTAGGAGAAGTATTGAATACATTTGGACTGAATAAAATCTAGAAGACATATCTCAAGGAAACTTGGATTATTATTGTGTCCTTGATCAAATACAGTATGATTTTATCGAAAGCAAAACATGTGTCAAAAATTCTTATACCAAACCAAAGGTTAAAATTAAATTTGCGATTTTATTATTTTTGTGTGCACCTCAATATTTTTAAGGTACAATTCCGTATTTTTTGATGATCGTTTAAATACTAACCTTCTTATAGTTGTGGCAGTGTATAAATGCAATGGCAGGTTGTTCCAAATAGATGTAAGTGGCCCTAAGGTCTTTTATGGGACTTATCCTTTAGTTGAATCTTTGGACACTCCTGAAATAAAGCCCGCCAGTTATTACTCTATTTACTCGTTACTAGCATAATATTTTGAATACTATCTTCTGTTATTTACATTCTCACTTTCGCAGGTTCAACAGAAGATATAAGATGCGAAGGAGCTCTTTCCGGGAGATCCACTCCCCTGGCCAGGCCTCGGAAAGAAAATGCAAATCAGACATTACGCACAAATAGGTAAAGCCCAATCAATCAACTTGTTGCAGTCCACTGCTGGACATAGGCATTTTCAAGGGTTCTCGTACAGCCACTACCACCTATATTTTTATGGCAGTTGTCTATCTAGCAGGGGAATGTTACATACGTACACATCACGTAGAGAGTACTGTAGAGGGTACACATCACTGTAGAGTGGTAGGCAGAGATCACTTTTCATCTGTCCCGATCCTGAAAAACGACTTTAGAGTGTTACAATAAAGTACATTTGTTAAGGCGCGGTCTTTATTATTTACCAGTCATAGTGAAAAATAATATTTATCAGATTTCCTTTGTTGCAATGTGCATTTGATTGTAACGTTGGAATTATGATTTAATATTTAAACAATTAATCGATACATCGTTCTTTTAATCATCACGTTCTCTTCGTCCCTAAACCGTACTGACTGTCTATAAAATTCTACGTAAACTAGGTTTAGCTCATTGATTTATTTCTCAATACATCGAAAACGACGTATCACCACCGATGTACCAAATGGATCAACGAAATAATAGACATCTAAAAATTTGAGACTAGGCCTATCGGGAAATCTTTTTTTATTAAGGTTTGCAATCAGTCATGCGTAGGAACTTGCGAACGTGCCGAAAAATACAATGGGAACGCCCTTAATTGAATGTTACGGTTTATTCAGCCCATTTGGCGGCGTTTATTTGTGCCAATAAAAGTGATCTCTTTACAACTTTCTTTTTCATTGATAATTAAAAACAATGTTGTTGCGATAATTTACAAACTGTCGATTTTGAAATACTTATTATTTTGGTTTAAGCACTAAACTTACTTTGTCACTAAATTAGGCTACTATTTTGCATAACTAACAGCTACTAACTAGTATAGGTATCTCAATTTACGATTATGTAGAGATTGATACAGTTTCAGGCCCAAAATCAATTCTGGCAGGCTAACCATAACAACGTTTGGCAAGTTAAGTGAAATGATATGAATCTTAAATCACAACTCCTAACTTTTAAACTGGCTAGATATAATTATAACTTATTGTTTATTTTCAGATTTGGTTGCAGACAACCTCCTTTGAGTAAAAATGCTAAAGTGGGCGACGTGAATCCCCGGTCAGAGCTCAAAGTGGCCTTCAATGCACCCTACAAGGAAAAGGAACTTTATGCTAACCAGTATGACTTAGGTGAGTGAATTTATACAAATGTTTGATAAGATGATGTATAAAATGTTGCTCTCTTTTTGACATTTATATGATTTTTCCATAGGTACATGCACCCTTATTTCCTTACAATTAAAGTAATTCGGTCATTGTAATAAAGAAGTTCTATATTATACATTGTTAATTATAGAGACCGTGATTCTATTCTTTATTCAAGTTTCCTTTGCGTTTGTCGACTCCTTGAAATATTGTCTTAGCAATATTTTACAAATATGTCAATCACTTCTTGGTTGAATCACAGAGGCGTTACATTAGAATGTTTTTTAACAATTTGACTATACTAACACAACATTAAGAAACCATTCACCATTTTCTTAATTATTGCTTCCAGACAAAAAAGTTGGCAACCACAACATAGTAAACCAAGCTACAGTGCCAGGACAAACGACAGTTGTGGGTTCGACTGGAGTGCCCAAAAATGTCACCAAGCAGACTGTCATTCTCACTTATCAACCACAACAACTACTGGTCAACGTAAGTAGTTACATTTGTACATTCAATTAGATCCTTAATTCTGTAAACGGATTAAATAATTACACTTTCCATAGCTTCTACTTGGAGATAAAAATGGAACCTAAATGGTTAAATTATTAACTAACTAACTTGTTTTCCACCTCACCGTTAACAGTATAATAAGGATAACAATTTAGTAAAGAATAACAGTTTCTGAAATCTATCGTCGAATAAAATCTAAACTTCTAAGTAAACTTCTAGTTCTTCAGTACCCTGACTACATACGCATGATTAACAAAGTGCCATTACATTTTACAATTTGACGACCTCCGTAGTGCGATTGGTTAACCACCTGAACGCTAATCATGAGGTCCCGAGTTCTAATCCCGGTGGAGGCAAAGTTAAGAACTACGCTTTTCTTCTGCTTTCCAGTCTGTTCGTGGATTATATATGCTATATACGTATTTATCTATATATAATAAGTATATATTTCTAGTTCATATAGTGTAATAGTGTCCTGAATATCATTATTATTATTATTATTACTTACACATCTAAAATACCTTATTCTTTCAGGAACCTAGAGGCCGTCAAGTAACCAGCCATTCAAACAGCACGCTGCGAAGTTCTTCTGTCACGCGCACTTACGGCAACCAATCAGATCCTCAGAGGCTGGTGGGCAAATACACGTTTCAGACCAATCAGCTGCCCAGGCCCCAATACCCAGCTGTCAGGACCGTCGAGAAGAGTGTTAAGCAAGTGAGTTGGAACTTAGAATAGAAATAGACAAAAAAGATAAACGCGTTGACGACCATTACCCCTGGCACTGTCGTCAGAGGTTCAGGTGTCCATCTCCGCAATTGCGAAGGTAGTAATTCTTTGGCCACCGATTCACGTTTTGACTAGATAGTCAGTACTCAATGTGACAGGAGGTACGCCATGTCGCCATTTACAAGTACTAACATACATAGAAATAGCTTATTGTTTTATACATACACATCACGTTGGTCGGTAGATATCAAAGATTTCCATCCATCTCGGTCTTAAAAAACACTTTCTCTCATACATACTCATAATAGGTACTTCTAACGTCATCCTTTTTCAAAATTATGTCTCTGACTATCATATGTAATAATTGTACTAAATGATACGTTATTATATCTAGAATTACCCTACGTTGCTAGTTTGGTATATTGGTATATTTTCTTCGTAGTCTGCAAATGTAAAGGCTAGTTTCTATCCTTTAATAACGTATATAATCTGTAAGATACATAATTTAGCTGATTGACAAGGTATATAATTATTTTTTATTATGAACCATTATTTTTTGCCATGATGTGGTACTTGTTGCATTTTGCAATAACAATATGTCTATAATAAAACACTGCATTTCCTGATAACAGTATCGACCCTAAATCTTGTATCCCGCATTCCCAGTGCTTCCTGTTTTTAATGAAAAACAGTAGAACTTAAATAACCAAACCTAAAACACCAAAATAAACTCTAGCTCCTACACTATACAGACTATTTTCGTTCGATCTTTACAAGTGGGTCACAGTATTATTTTGAGGTGACCGCACTCTGGACCGAATTAGATGCTGTGTTGCAGAGAGATGCATCTGGAACGGTACACAGGGGCCGCTTTTCAGAAATATATCTCGAGATTGAACCGTCTACAACGACTAAAGAATCGGGATATTTTAGTCGTTTTTGATACAATATGAATATACAGGAAAAAGACGATGAAAACTTAAATAAAAAAGGGCCTTAAAATACCTGTATTTAAATGGCTTATAGGTTTTCGTTAATTAGTAAATGATTTTTTAAACAAATATCGTCAAAAACGCCCTGTTATCCTTTTTAAGCTTAATAATTAATGTATCGGAATTAGATAAGTATGAGTAATAGGATCCTCTATTAAAGTATATGACATTTAACAACTTGTAACAACTTACATATGTATACTATGAATAGAAATTGATTTTACATGGTAAAATTTCTAGTAAACTTTATTTCTATTTATTCTCTTGCTTAGATCGTGCGACATACCTTCAGATGTAAAGCCTCGTGTTTTTCCCTACAAATCTAAATATATCGACTTAAAGGAACATTTGTTAGTCAAACGACATTTCTAGCTTTCATTCGTTGAAAGTGTACGCAACGTGACGGAAGAGATTTTTGAAAGAACTCCTTACAAAATGGTTTGTTGTTTTACTTAAAAAAAAATAAAAGATCTCTATTTCAAATTATTATTATATTTAGATAATTATGTTTATTTTCTATTGTTGTTTCAGGTAGCGAATAATAATAATTACAATTCAAGGAGACCCACAGAAAATTGGAGAGAAGGTAAGATTGACATAATTCATGTATATGACTTTACTGTAATTTAAAATATATGTAACTCGATTTTATTCGATAAATCGGAAGATACTAACTGTAATATATGTATATGTCACGATTAATAATTGTACCGGCTATTCTGAGACTCAAACAAACGAGTAACTTTCTTCGTAGAAATGTCGTAAGAATAAATTAAAATAGGCCCAATATTCTTATATTTTCGGCTTTAATTAATTATTGGCACCAATTTTCATATCTTACTTCAAAGGAATTTTTAGAGTTAGATATGTTTGGCTCTAAAAAGTAAACATTATAACAACGGATTCAGTGCTTGGTTGGCCCCTTTGATCCAGTGTAGTTATTAACCAGACCAGAAAAATAACTATACCTACAAGCATCAATCAATACCTAATATCTCTTCAGGGTCAACATCAACAGTCTCATCAGATTCTGGGGCTTGGAGCAATGCGAGTGCAGCAGGGTCATCACCCAGGGTTCGCCGGCGCCCCAGAAACTTGGAGATGGTGATGAAAGGATCTCACAGCTTTCATCTTCGAGAGCTGCACGTCACTGATCTGGATATCATGGGTGAGATTTTATACTGTGAATGAGATGCTATAATTGCGGCGAAATAGTTTTAATAAGCAAAAATTTCCAATATTTTTTTTATAAATTGATTCTAGGATTTAAGTAAATGATTCATTGTAACTTCATAATCTTTTAAGAAGTACCTTTATCAAAGTCAAATGTTTTTATTCAACATAAGTACAAGTACAGTACATTCATTGAAAGTCAAAACATTTGCCTGACACTTGTTGTCTCTTAGAATTGAAATTCTACCATTGGTTCGGAAGCCCTGGCTCGGAGAAGAACCAACAAGAAACTCCGGCTTTCAGGATTTTTGCCCAGTGCCAGTTACAAAAACAAATTATACAGAAACATAAAATATCATATTTTCAAATTCTTCAGTAGCATTTGATACATTAACATGTGGTTATAGATAAGAATGCCAAGAAGATTCTTCTTAGCATGAGCTAGAACAATTAAAAATCAAATTAAGACAGTAATGAAAAAAGTGAATGCACTGGTCCCGCCCTAGTTGCTAAAATGCACAAATTAACTCACTTTCGCCAAATGCCACGTCTTTTAAATTATTTGTTCAAATGTTACCGAGTTATCAAACAAGAAACAGTATTTTAAGTGTGTAGTTGCTTGGAATATTATTCAAATAACTTCTCCGTAAACGTAATGTTTAAGCGTAACTCAAATATTGAAGAAGAAGCAAATACTTTTATTTAAACATTGTTTAAAATCCTCTAAAACTTAATTACTAAACTTTATTATAATTATAACTACACAGCGACTTAGAGACATTTTATTATTTGGACATTTTAAGCCCTGTTCATAAAATATTTATTATTTTTAAACGTTTCTTTAATTCGAGAGCAGAACGCACATTAAGATTACTTCCCTTACAGATCATTTCCCATCCACTTAATATACATATTTATTATTTCAGATGAAGCTGTAGTAACCAGCCATGCAGTCATACCACTACCTAAACTGCCCAGCTCATTCACCGAAAACAAGTACAAAGAAGTGGCAAGCCCAGAACACATTAAATCACCACCTCCTACAGTCAAAATGCCCAAGGCACCATCTCCGACTTATGATAAAAGTTCTCCCATGTCGACCTTAGACCGGTACAGGACCAGGGTAAGGTCAGGTCGTGTGCAGTCAACCATGACGGAGTCAAAGGAAGAGGAGAAATTTGTGCTGGATACGTCACAGCCCGAAATGCTGACGAAACAGGTAGGGTTCCCAATGAAATAGTTGTAAAATTTATAGACACAATCCGTTGAATGTACAGTTGAATGAAAATAAATTAGAAAATTATGTTTTGTATATTTATATCAAAACAATTATTCAATATTAAGTATAGTTAGTTTTACTAATGGATCATGAATGAATACGTCAATATTTTTCAAGTTAACTATTTTAGATATACTTTCTACCTAATGAAAATTAATTTGTCGTAGCCATAAATCTTCCCCGAAATATGGATATGCACGTGTGAATTGCCAGGGTCTTGTATATGTCATTAAATAGAGAATAAACATCAATTTCCTTTCGACCCCAGAATTCGTTCTTAAAGTCCAACATGAGAGTGACGTCACCTCCAACAATAAGCTCAAGCAAGGAGTCCAGCCCATCAGCCAAGAGTGACAGCCAGAGCGCCACTGACACTTGGCAGAACCACGCGGCAGGAGAAGCTTTGGCTACCAGGTAAGGGTTCAGACGAATACATGGATATTGTCTTCTTTTGATTCCTTCACAAGTGAACGGAACTTTGAAGTAAAAATATGACAGTCAAATTTGGCGAACTATGGGCTATGGCAGGATTAAATTTGGCGAATTATGAGCTATGACAGGATACTTACGAATTGTCGTTAAGATTCCATGCAGGAGTTTTAGTGACCTAGTTGCCTCTTGTAATGTGTCGAGAAGAAAGACAGCTAGTTTGCATTGAAGGGCATTTACAGACGAGACATTACAACGGCCTTATTTACTATTTACACATCTTAACTTTAGTGATTTAGTGTACTTAATTCCAAACCATACAAAATGGAACAGAAATTTCAATTATACTGTTATAATTATATTGTTATCATATAGTTACTAGATTCTTTACTGATTGCAGGTCTCAAGATGACGACTCATTTGCTTTGAGTGTTTCAAGTTGTGAAGAAGAGAAACCTAAATTAGATGCTAAAGAATACAACTACGCTCCCATAGAAATACCAAAGAAGACTATTGTCATTATGGACGAACCTACAGCACCACATCCTTTGCTAATGAAATCTATAACTTTGAACCAAACTGATGCATCTAAATTTGATATTCTTCGTGGATCTACAATGATGGGTAAGTAGTGTTTTATTTTTTAATATTTTAGCTAAATTATTTATTCTAGTGTTTCAAATCAATTTAGGAGTACCTATAACAGCCGAGTGTGTATGAGAAGATGTACGAGTGTCAATTAAGCGAAAGTGGTCTGTCAGGATCGCGACAAATGGGGATCTGTGATCTCTGCCTACCCCCTCTACAGGGAATCAGGCGTGAGTGTATGTATGTATCAATTATTATTTCAACAATAACTTAACCTCGGAGACAATATATATATATATATATCAATTATTATTTCAACAATAACTTAACCTCGGAGACAATATATATATATATATATATATTGTCTCCGAGGTTAAGTTATTGTTGAAATAATAATTGATTTAAACATACATACACTCACGCCTGATTCCCTGTAGAGGGGTAGGCAGAGATCACCGACCACGACGATATATATATATATATATATATATATATATATATATATATATATATATATATATATGTGACTATCGGGGTCGCAGATACCTCAATAAAGAATGTCGGTGACATGTTTAGCCCATTAAGCGACCGATAGATTCTATTGACTATTAATCCTAGTCCCTTAGTCACCTATCATAATATTTACAATCACCAACAATATCCATTTCCTCAATTACAGGTTCCTTGACCGGTTCAAACTACAGCACAACAAGTACATGCACAAATCAGAGTAACAACATTACACTAACATTTGAAGAGCCGAAGTTTGACATGTCCGCTCTAGAAGCCTCCACACAAAGCCTCCTCGACGATGAAACGTCACCCGTTGATAGCCTGATATCATCTACTAGTACAAGTGGGTCCAATAATGATCTTCATGTTGAGAAGGATGCAACAGTGTCCAGCTCGGCTTACCAAACCGCTAATACGAAAACCAGGTCACCTGAACCTAAGATTGAAGATTTACTAGATGAAGAAGATTTGCCTCAGAAAGATGTTGAGTAAGTGCTTTTGCATATGTATAACTACTTACACCCTAGTAGGCTTTCTTTGTTACATCCCTTTCAGTGGAAAAAACCACATTGATATCTCCTTGGTCACTATAAGTATAGCTATGAAGTATGTAACGATATATTGGTGAAGAAATGCACACTTATGTACATACATACACATGGACATCTTTAAATTATTTTTGGGGTGACAGATCTTTGAAAATATGATACTATACCCACAGTCATTTTCAGTATTAACTATTGACATATGAAATTTTAGTGTCATATTACCATTATTTTTACGTCTAGCACAGGACCGTGATATTAACTTCGACCTACGACTTAAATATTGCAAATATTCAGACAAATTAACTACGAAAGATGAATTAACTAAGAATTATGGTGGATGAGATATCCGCCATAATTCTAACTATAACCACTTTTTCATTCCTTTATGACATTTATCTTTACAGTGAAGCAGATAACGCGATGGACAACAAACACACTCCAGATAGTCCAGGAACGCCCACACACGCATCAGGGTCCTTATCTCTCTCAGATGGTCGGGACTTCTTTGATGATGAGATAGCTGACCAGCCTGCGCTTTTGTTTAGGAGTGAGTATGGTGTAAATTTTGAGTGTATAAGAGTCAATGAATCAATCAGCCTATGTGGAATGCCACTGATGGATGTAGCCTTCCACATGGGTGCGCCACAAAAGACGATCAGTCATGGCCCTAACACACGATACTAGATTACAAGAGAAGTAGTAACTAATGAGAGTGATCCAATCCGAAAGTATACGAAAAATTTTTGTGGAAACTCTTGGTTTTGTTAAACAGTTGAACTCGTTCCATCAGCTTCATTGTACTAATATTTATATTGTACTAATACATATTTAAGTAACAATAAATATTTTTCGGAAACTTAATGTTTACCATCTGGACTAAAAAAAAAAAAACAAACGCATTCACGACCATTAACCCTTGCGGGGTAGTCAGAGGTTCAGATGACCATCTCCGAAATTTCGAAGGTAGTAATTCTATGGACACCTCGAACCCACGTGTTAACCAGATAGTCAGTACTCAATGTGACAGGTGGTCAGCCATGTCGCCATTTACAAGCACTAATTATTACCTGTTCGATGAACAGGTAGGTTTCCTCTCGATGTTTTCCCTCACCGTATAATTCAACGCATTTCGTAAATGTGTTTTTATTACGAAAATGTACATAGAAATTCATTAAACTTCATTTCCATTGGTACATGCTCAAACGAGATTTGAACCCTGTACCCACTGATACAGAGCCAAGCCCCAAACAACTGAGCTACGTCGAATTACTGTACATTACTGTACATACATCTGGACTACTTTTTATCGTTACCACCTCTATGGTACTAAGTTTAACTCGCAGCTCACATACTTCACTTTCTAGTATATTTGTTATTATTTAATGAAATAACTTTCAGAAAACGGTGAGAAAACTACAGATGAACTTAACAGACATTCTCGAAGATCCCGTGAAAAGATTTCTGCCAGCCCATTAGCGCCACGGAGCCGAAAGTGTAAGTACCATAATTATACGAGTACTAACTTGAACAAAATATAAGTACATATATAACTCTGTAGCGGCCTCTCTCAGCACTATATAACTGTCTTTTAAAAATTATTTTAAATGCTAAAGAGTTTTCTTACAGTGATCATATAAATAAAATTTGAACAAAAAAATCGTATATTAATCGTTTTCATTTTATTGTTGTTTTTTTTTGTTTTTACTAGTAACGCTGCGTAAATATTACTGTTTGTTAGATTTAAGTTTTTTTTTGTTTTTTTGTTGTTGTAATTTGTACATATTTAGTTTTATTTTATTTAATATATGGAATATTTTATTTTATTTAATAATTTTATTGTTTTGTTTTAAGATAAATTATTAATAATAGGATACCGAGAGTAAAGACAGTAGACTTAAATTATATATTATTGCAAGGTCAGCATCTAACTGCAAACTCATTTAAAATTATCATTAACTGCCTTATCACGACACTGTAAAGCTTTAATCAGCCATAATGCTCACAGTCTATTTCTTTTTAATCTTCGCCAGTGACAGCAGTGAAGGCAGAACGAACAGCATCTCTCGACACGCTCTCAAGTCTAGCTTCTGACGACCTGATGATGGACAATGACCTTGGCCAGTCGGTCACCAGTCTACAAAGTGTGGATGACTACATTGAAAGGTACATACATTTATAAACATGTACATTGTAAGGTAGACTTACGTGCAGATGTATTATATTGATTAATCATATTCATGGTGCATAGAAATATAATTTCTTGTCAATTACTTTTAGCAAGTTTTTGTAAGCTAAAAAATGTACAGTATATTAAAAGGTTGTGAGTGAAGTAAAAGTGATTTGTCAAGATCGTTCCAGATGGCAATCGATAGTCTCTGCCTATCCCGTTGGGGACTCAGAGGCGTGAATATATGTATGTATGTGCAGTGTATGCATATTCAAATTGTCGTTTAATACATCTTTGTTGTTAGAACAAAAGAATATAATTTTAACTGTACAGTTTATTACTTCGTCATAACTTTTCAAAAAGGTTATTTGAAGTTCTTTCTCTTGTGTTATAGATTATAACAGTAATGTTTCATATCTCCTAATATCAAGTACAAAATATACCAGCTGGAAATATTTTGATGTATGAACTCATCTTAATTACCTTACGAGCTATTTCAAGTAGTTGCACTTGTACAAACATATTCATCGCATCCTTATTTCCTGAATAAGCGGAACCAATACTATTACCATTATATTTATATTTCTCATCCCGTTTTAATCATAATGAGATTAGCTGTGGGCGGGCGTATTTGACGTGATAAATAGTCTTTCACAAACATTTCTATAATTCTTACTCATTTAGCTTAACAGCAGATTACATGTAATTAAGGGTTGTTCGAAGCCTTTTCTTAACCTAGACAACATAAGTAGATATATCAGATTAACTAGATATACAACCATATAAAAATATATCTTTATTTTAATCAAATTATGTGTTATCACAGGGCACACCTATACGACTCAAGTTATAATACTAACAAACGCAACCCAAATAAACTTGACACTAACAAAAATACAAAACAATAACAAATTATAGTTTTAAGAGATTCGCGATTTATACTCATGATTAATAATTAACGGGACTTATCGCGTTAGTTTTTATATAATAAAATTACTTTTATTATATAAAAACTTACGCGATAAGTCCCGTTAATTATTAATCATGAATAACAAATTATGAACTTAAACACGTATTACAAACTCCGCAGGCTAGACAGCTCACTCCGCAGTGGCCTAAACTCCTTGGACGAGAAGCAGCTAGCCCAGGAGTTATCTTCGAAGCACTCGGTGCGCCAGTGGAGCCAGCTTCTGGAGCAGAGCGACCTCCTTGACAGGCAGCTCGCCGCCATAGCCCAGGGGAAGAGCGCGCCCCAGTCTCTCTCTGCGAGTAATGCTAGTCTTAGTAATATTGGGTGAGTTATAGTTATAATAACAATAATAATATTTGGACATTATTACACTAATTGAACTAGCCCCTCGGTAAGTACATTTAAGACTTGTGTTAAGGGTACTAGTCAACGTATACTTAAGAAATATATAGTTATTATATATATAGATAAATACATATATAGCATATATAATCAACGACCAGACAGGAAAGCAGTAGAAAAGCGTTTTTCTTAACTCTGCCACCACCGGGAATCGAACCGGGGACCCCACGATTAGCGATCAGGTGTCTAACCGATCGCGCCACGGAGGTATATGTCTTTATATAATAAAGTTACCTTTATTAACGACGTTTCGGCTACGTTGCAACAGCCTTGGTCACGGGCAGACTCAGACCATGGCTGCTGTAACGTAGCCTAAACGTCGGGTTAATAAAGGTAACTTTATTATATAAAAACATACGTATAGTCCCGTTAGTTATTAATCATTGAGTGAGTTGTTTGGATTGTATGTCTAAATGGTGTCTGCATATGAGTTTAGTAATATTTAATAGGTTGGTACTTCCGTTTACATATTCAGTGGATATAGGTGAATTTAAAGTTATTTGCACTGTTAGCCTACAGGCAAAGGGTAAGAGAATATGTATCAAACTGATTAGAAAGATTTATGTATTTGATTAGAAAGATAACTTGACTAAGAGAATGCGTCAGTGAATCGTTTATATGCATTACATTTACATATATTTCATGATTATATATACCACTCACGCCAGCGAGTCTTTTTCTGTTTTATTTTTTGATTACATGTGCTTTGAGTAAAATGAACTACTCCACAATGGCATAGCCAGGACTGCACCTTGCACCTGCGTATTTTGCACCTTGGTTCTTAAGTGTATTTAACTGATTTAACTTACTCCATTCAAAAAAGAGAAACTAATTTAAGATTATAAGCTTCTGTCTATTCAACTTGTTAAGTACATCTTTCATTTCAAATCGAGAAAGCATTCCATTTATTTCACATGGCCGGTCGCGATCATTTTATTTTGTTCATTTTGACATTGAGGTCGACTGTGTCAATTATATGGTGAAATTAGCGAGTTCAATTAACAGACGGTTTGTTCTAAACAATGTCTATTGTGAACCAAGTACCTACCGGAAACTTAACGGTGACTTATGACATCGTATGACAGCTCAACCTTTCCTTATGGACGAGTAAAAGTTTCTAAAAGATTGAGCTGTTGGAAATATGAATTTACATTTAATCCATCGTCCCATGTTAGCTGGGACTAGATACAAATAGAGAATTTAGTGAAATGGAATATATTGAACTATATTAGGTAATAGTTGCTATATCAATATACCACTTTAAGTAAAAACTACGGTTCTTCTTCATGTAATTAACTTTACTTGACTTTTCCTAAGCCACATAAATATATACTCATACATCTGTTACATACGTATATTCGTTATCCCTAAAAGATAACTGTGAAACTATAACTGCGTAAAATTCATTTGAGACGCTTTCTCTTGTAAACCTACGTGGTGCCGGATGAAAGTTTCGTCACGTATCCTAAAATATTCCCTTTACCTCTTTGTAAGACATCTGCGCCTTAGTTCGAATTGATCATAAAGCGTATAGTAGCAAAAGTGGGATTAGTACTAACTCTATTGGAAAACATAATGTTCGCTTTGAAGTCAAATTATCGAAATATAACTAAAATAATAAACGATGTTTTCTATAAATATTTACTGATTTGTTACAGTTTATTAAAGTTCCACTCTGTTATCTCTATCTACTCCTCTTGAAGGAATTTATATTTATAATTGAATATACGTATGTACTTAAGAATGTAGATCAAACCGTGAACAGCTGATGATATCTCATCACGTTCTTAAAATGTCACGAAATAACTCAAATAAAACAGGACAATGAACTTATCATGAACATCAGCATCAATTAAGCTATGTAAAAACATACATACATACTGATCCTACTGTTTGGTAATCTAATGAAAGCACGATCACAGCCTTGCCAGCCAGCTTTGCCAGCTTGAACCTTGCGAGGTAATCAGAAGTTCGGGTGTCATTCTTCGTGATTGCAGAGGTAGTACGCCATGAATCAGCCAATACTTTCAATATTCTCGTACTGCTTTATTTGCTAGAATACATAAGCTTTGTAGGAAACTGGATAATACATGTGTAATACACATACATACGTCAAAGTCATAGGAATAAATAGTAAATATAGTGTGATTGACATGATATTAGATATATCTTGGCTTCTTTTTTATTGCTTATTCAAATCTAAATCTAGTTTATATCCGTAACTTATTTTTAACTAACAAAAAAGGTATCACTCATCCGTATCATAAACTTATTTTATCTGTAATAGAAGATTGAGTTTAGTTTGATGATGATAAATGAATGTAATGATATGTTTTTGAACGCATTTTAAAACCTAGTTCACGATCAAATCCGATTAAGAAAAACCAAGGCTAACTAGCCGCCTACTATTTAAAACTTTATTGACCACAGACCTTGTTATTAGATAATAAACAAAAAATCATACGGTCCTGTATACAAATCATATACGCGGATAACCAATATATTTTATTGGTAAATATATTTACCATTACGATTTTATTTTATAATTATCAGTTTATTTTTAATTTTATTTAGCTAGATATTATTTTGATTTATTACCTCAAGTAAATATTGTTTTATAATTTAATAAAGAATTACTTATATATTATTATGTGCAATCTTATCCATAATTTTTTTATTGGTAGCTTCTGAATTGAGGTACACAACTCAGTCACTTGATATTATAAATGTTGCTTAGCTATAAATAATTGATTTTTTTTAAAACCTACCAATAAAAAAAATATGGATATGATTGCACATAATAATATTGTTACATCCTGGGAAAAATTACTTAAAATGGGTATAACTAAGAACATTCGCAATGTTCGTGATAGGTGATTCAAGACTCTGCTTAACCCGAAAGAGTTTACGGTCGTGATGCGTTTTTTATCGAAAGATACTTTATTTAAAAATTTCATAATCTGTCAATCTAATCCTCTAAGTACTTCTTAAGTAATGAAATTATAAATAAACGATTGAAAGCATATCTATTTCCCAACAAAGACTCCATTATTAGGTCACGCACTTAAATTCCATCCATCAAAGAAACTGAGTTTGAACTTGGAATGTTATACGTTCCGTCGAAAGTTCAAAAAGCTACAGTGAAGCGTGCGCTGCGTTGATCGACCCTCCTTACTATAACCACTATACCTCAGTCGAGAATACAGTTCAGTTGTGCACAGACCATGCGGTGAATTAAACGCATCTGTCATAATTTAAATTTATACGTGATTTATCAAACGTGTACGTGCGTTCGAAGTTTGAAATTTAAAACAAAAAAAGACTTGTATTTCTTTTGTTTTATTCTTTATTTGAACTTTGTTTTGTGAAAAGCAAAAACGTGTCTTCAAGTTTTGTTGGTGTTGATTGAAGTAATTAGATGTTTTTAAAAAGTGGTGCTTATTAGATTTGTAAGTCTTACATGGGTTTTATTGTGTGCTAATTTAATAAATGAAATCTGTACTGCGCAGTGCGTTATTAGATTAACTCCGTTGGGAGGTAGTTATACGATAAAAATAATGCATTCAATGTGTTTTGAAACAATGTAAATTAAACTGAAATAAACGTGTATTGTTATAGATTTTATTACATATATTACAAAGGAATAAGTTTATTCGTGACATCATTTGGTAAATGATATCAGGGACGGATATACCTAACTACAGTATTTAATGTGTCAAACTAAATTATACGATAACTCACAGATGTTTCTTGTGAACACCATATGAGCTTTTCATGTTTTTAATCAATATTTTTAACAAGAAATCCGTATTATATATTATTCGAAACTTATTAATCCATATCCCAAACATATTTTGTTTATTGCAATCAAACAAAATAAAGAAAATAATTACTCATTAAAGTTCAGTGTTTGATAAAATATGTCTAGTATCAACATATGACAAACTTATCGAGAATCTCTCAATGTGTTGAGTTTGATAAGATATCAGTATCATTTCATCGATTGGTAACATTTTCAATCGATTGAAACAAAGACTTTATATTTAACCGACATACTAAAACAAAAGTATTACAACATAAAGCATCATGTAATTATTTATTTAACAAACAAAACTAAATCATTGCCTAATACAAATTAAAACTATAAATTTAAAGCACAAATAATAATAACAATATATAAAATTACATGAAAAGTCTATAGTAATCGCTGTCAGAGGACTGAAGGGTTCCCAAAACACCGATAACATTTGCAAATTGTTTCGTAGGGGTCAACACAACATACACTTTGTTTCCAAACGGTTACCATGGCAACATTGAATAGCTTTCAACGATCTTTGTAAAAGTAGTTTTTATTTTGTTACAATAGTGTATGTAGTAGCAAAAGCCCTCCATTTAACTTAAGTTCATAGCTTGAATCAAAACGGTTAGTTGTTTACGCAACGCAGACCTCAACCTATTATTTGATACTGAAAACATGGTTACCGCGACCTTCTTTCTTAATTCTAAGTCCGATGATGGCGAAAATCTTTTGCGCAACTACGATTATTTCACCTGATAGTACGGATTTCATTGTTAGCTTAGCTGCTCTCGAATCCAGTTATTTAAACTCAAATTCATTGTCTTTAAGGAACAAAGCGTGTGATGGAAATGTGAATTGTGAAGTGATGAAATAGGTTAACAGTGATTAATGTTTAAAGTGAAGTTTAAGTGAGACTTTATGATGGAAATGGAGAATCCAGGGTTGATTAGCGACCGTGAAGCCCCCATGAAAGGGATTGTGGCTCAGGTTGTTACTATGTTGAACAACCATGCTCAAAGGTACGAGAGAAATAACGCTTATTTGATTTTATTTGATATGGTATGGTTATTCTGTGGAAGTTTAATCAATATCCGATAATTTAATACTGGTATTAATAAATGAATATTGTTGTTCCAACTAAATACCTGTAATATTATACAAAAACAATACATTTATTACGCTTAGTGGCCGTGATTTAACCAATTAACACAAGGTTTATCTATTATAATAATAATTGTTATTGACTATAAATTTCATCCAATACAACTTCAAAATACTTAGAAATTATGCTTTGTATATTATAATTGAATAGCATTTTTATTCTTCTACATACTCGTAGTAATCAGGAAGATAAATAATTTAAATCAGAATAATGTAACAGCCACATACCCTAAAATAACTTGAAAATAAATCACAAGCACTCAACTCCGAAAAATTACTCATGTTTAACCAACAGGTGGATAAACCGCTGAGATTAAACTCGAAACCCTTAATAAACATCCCATCTTATAAAATGGGCCGGTCAGTAAAGTTTAGATTTTATTGAGTCTACTAACCTCATCAACATAAATGTATTTGCTAACCACGAAGTGAGATTTAATGCTCACGTTCTCGAAATCTGCAATGATTTCACGGAAACATCATTAAAGTTATTTCCTATTTGGATTCGGGTCAAAAATATCATTATGCTTTACTTGATTTACGCTACCCTCCAGTTGGTGTAATATTTCACCAAAGGTGTACGTTTGTTTACTTAAGACGGGTAAGTGATAGAAACTGATAAGGAATATAGGTTTTGTCCCAGTCTGAACTATTACAAGCAATTCTGATTTAATATCCAAGCCACTCGTGTATTCGTCTAAAAATACACAAAATTAAAATAAATGCTAGTTCCACCAAAAGGATAGTCAATGACGATTACTTCTCTATCCGTAATATTAATATGAATTCATAACCCAAACACGGCTTAGAGATCCCGCCACATACGGTGGCAGTTGGAGGCGTCGCCACAGTCGCGTAATTCAGTGTTACCAGTAAACACGCCAAAAATAGCACTCACTGCGCCATACGGCTCGATACATTATAGGTTTCATTTGTAACGGTCTTTGGTTGCAGAGCTATAAACTCAAATAAAACAAATTAATATATCAAAGTCAAAATATGTTTATTAAACTATTTCAAACATGATTAATAATTAACGGGACTTATCCTTCTTATTATATATTACATATATTATGTGTTCCTTCACTCTGTCCGCAATAGACCGTTTAGTGTGTTCGACGTAGGATTTCCCACAGCTGCAATCAATCTTATACACACCCTTATATCTTATATCATGAGTATAAATCGCGAATCTCTTAAAACTATTATTTCAAACATGGCACTGAGCATTGTCTTTACATATTTTTTACCGAGGTTAGATCAGCGGAGACCCTAGCTTGGAGAAGAACTAACAAGAAACTCCGGAAATCAATTTATTATAATCACCCTTAACAAACATAAAAATTACAAAGAGTGGGCAAAAAACATAACGCTGGTAATACTAAATTTACCTTTCATACAAAATAACACGCAATGGCGGTAACGTCAAATTTAGTTCCAAGTTTGGCTACTGCCACCGTATGTGGCGGGATCTCTAGTATTACAATAAAAATGTCTAATGAGTGTGAAATTTTTTTTTTTACAAGAAAGGCAATTTAAAATTATGGATTGTAAGTCATATTTTTTAAGGACTGCTTTAGAACTTTATAAGGATAGAGTATATTAAAACAAATTGGCCTATGAATTAACTTACGCACAAAAATATGCACACGTGTACAAAAAAACATACACCTATTTCAACATAAAAGTAATCGTAGGAAAATTGCTCTTTTAATTTGATTCAAGTAATTATCGCTCACTCTTATTTTATATAACCCAATAATTGCTCTTACCAAACCTTGGATCTGTATTTTTTACCGAGCCTTGCGAAACTCAGGGCAGTGAGCCGAATGATGACTAATTGCATCTCACACCTGTCAGATCTCTATAAAACAGCTATCATACCAGGCCCATTAAGAGCAAGTTTTTTTTCATCTTAAATTCATCGAACAAGAACGTATAATAGCAATAAAAATTACATAATCTCTCGATGATACATGCATTTCTTTGAAAGTCGCTTTATTGATTCCGCTTCTTGTTATGTCGTAAATATTGTATCTCGTTACTAAGTTGATTATGTTATGTAATTTTTATTAAGCTGCAGGTGAACTGAATTACTTCTGGCTTTATTATAGCAAGTAGATCATAATATAATCTTTAAATTATACTTGCCATTCAAACGTTGAATAGCATAAATATTTGAAATAATTGAATAAATATTTGAGTCGATGTTGCGCCATATCTAGTAGTATGGTGCTACATTGACTCCATGTACAGCTTACTTGCTCATTTTTTACTAACATAGCATAAGTATTTACTAACAATTTGAGTCCTGGTTACTTAAATAAATAAAATTTATTATTATTAATAACTATTACTATAATAACTATTAAACTCACGGTATTTACCCATGTTTTACGAAATGCCGAAAAAATGACAGCTGGCTACCGACTATCAAAGTCCTAGATCTGCAAACAACACACATATGACACGGGAAATGCAGCACCTTGATATCAAATTCAAGGTTACAATACTCGTATCATCGATTACAACGCGTTTCATCACAGTAACGCAGTTTACTACTGATAACTATTAGTTCATATTGTATTGCAATAATTTGCAAACAAAATATTATATCTACACAAAAATTAAGATTGATATTTTATTTCGTATATAATTGTGTAATATTTACTTGTGTCACATATTTAACAATTTTGACATTATATTATGTAATATTGACTGAATTACTGACTTGCGTATTTATTTCCAGCAATAAATAAAAATACGAGGATATCTGTTAATCCTTATGTATAGGTTAAATCATGCAACTTAAAAACTGTGCATGTAGCATAAAACTCTACTAGCACAAAGTTTACACATCGTAAGGCCAACGAATTCATGTTTAAAATCCTAAAGGATTGGATACATGAAATGATTTAACATAGCCCTATCCTAGTGCATGAAAAAAGGGTTTAATGGAAATCTAGAAAACTTAGGAAGTTATATACTGACTTAAGTAATTAGATACGGCATTGTGTTTGTAGTGAACCGACTTGCTCCGCTTGTGGCCATGTGGTTGACAAACATAATCATATAAACAACAGTTATTAGTATAATTACATCGTTATATTATACAATTAAATTGTACGTGAAGGGTTCAATTTTGTATTGTATATTTGGTACAAAATTAGGAGTACAATAGTTTATCATTCCCTCAAGACGTTAAACAAAGACGTTGGAATGTTCCTTAGAGTTTACAATAAAGTACGTTACTAATTTTATTACGTGTTATAATACTTATCATTAACACGTACGTTTAATGTGATGACTTTTACAATCAATATTATATATGCATAATCAATCATCACTTCGAAATCAAACTTAACATTAAGTATAACTTAACATTAACATAATGAATTGTTATACTTTTGTGCCGTTTGGAGTCGAAACACTGGGCCCGTGGGGCCAAAGCGCTTGGAAGCTCTTCAGGGAGTTGTCCAAGCGTTTGGTCGACACCTCTGGTGACGAGCGTGCTGGTGCTTTTCTCGGTCAGAGAATAAGTCTCGCTATCCAGCGAGGAAACGCGGCCAGTGTGCTTGGCACTATGTGTCCTGGGACAATGGAATTTTTTTTGATTATTTAGGTTTATAAGTTTAGTTATAATTTTTTTTTAGTTTTAATAATACTTTTAATTTTTAGGTTTAGTAATAATTTTAATATTGTTGTTTGTTTAATTTCAATAATGCAACAATATATTTTTATATGTAACCAATGATATATTACATTAAGTTTATCCAATATATAAGCGGCTGCAGCCCAGTGGGTAAGACCTTGGACTTCGTATGTGAAAGGTCCTAGGTTCTAATCCCGACTCTGGCATGTACCAATGAATGAAATTTAAATGTGTTTTTCATTTACGTACATAATTTAGTCGCCAAAGGTCAGGGAAAAACGTCGTGAGGAAACCTGCCTATCCCTCAGGATAGGTAATTGTCAGTGCCTATATACGGCGATACGGTTTACTACCTATCACGTTAGGTGCTGTCTGTCTAGTGATACGCGGGCTTCGAATGACCCAAACCTAACATGCCTTCGAAATTTCGGAGATGGGCATTCAAGCCTCTGACTACCCCGCCATAATAAAAAAGTGAGTGTGTATACACAAGTCGTGAAGCGTATGTTATGTTATGTTTTTTATCCAATATTACAATGTTTAACTAGATGTCATATTACATTATTTATTCTTATTTCGAATTTCGTTCAATCCGCTGAAGATGTTAAGTTTTATATAAACTGTACATTATTTTGCCTTGTCCAAATTTGCTGATGCTGAAATAATAAACACGGAAATAATCTTGTTGACCGAAATAATCAATGAGATTGATTCTAATTGGTAAGGAGGTGGAATTATTGACCGAAATGATTAAGGAGGCCGATCAAATAGCAAGATCCGGTAACGGCGGTTGGGAGAAACCGGTCTTTTATTTAACACCTTGAAAAGATCCCCTTTTTATCCGTCGAGCTCCGTTCACAAGTTTCAGTAATGAGTATTGTTAAATTAATACTCAGATGTAAAGGTTCCTATATAAATCCACTTGAAGTAATATTTTAAGCTGATCTTCTTGCACCTATGCAGTTAAGTTGTTAACGAAATATTATGGCCCGTTCTACAGTAACAATGAGAAAGATACTGTTAATAGGTCCATCTTAAACGTTATCTCATATTGAAGATAGATTGATGTATGTATGTGTATGTGTCCTTATCAATGAATGAGAGATAATATCACATATCTTTATTTCGAAAATAGATTTGCTTCATACAAATATATCTTGTCTTAATCTTTCAAGGGAAACACAGCAGTATGTTCAAAACTAAATTTAACCCTACATCAAAACTGAACTGCAAAAATAAATTTCTTTGTTACTTTGAACTGCCTCTCCTCCCGGAATGTTTGTAAGATATGGCTATCCCGGTATGGCTAAGATACCAAGAGTCATAAGCATATAAGCAAGCGATATATGCCATCACAACCCCAATATTGAAACTATAGATTACCGAAGGACGTTCAATCTTAAAGATTTAGCGTCCCAAAATTAATAGATAAACGTGTGTGGTAAAACCACAGATAATACAACTCTATATACAAATGTATAATTCACTTTCTTTTTTATTTACCTGTAGGCCCTGTAGCAGAACCTTATTTTTCATTACCTTGCACTCTGATGTTTACTGTCATTTGTAGTGGAACTAATGATCATGCGTGGAAGTCGGCGACGTCACTTGAAAGAAACAATTTGCGACGTTCCGAAGAAAGTGACGTTTTGCCGTCATTAGCAGCATGTGACTCTGACGTTATGAATAGCAAGCTTTCTTACCCACGTTTGAATATCCGCTGCCTCTATTATTGTTGTGATGTGATTTACTCTCTATTTTGTGACAGTCAAATTGCGTTGATAATAGCTTTCGGTTTGTTCAAAACAATACGCAAGTATTTGTAAAAAGTCATGTAATTGTTCTATATTATTTATAAAATTTATAAAATTGTTCTATATTATTTATATAATTAAAATTGCCTATATATAAAATTGCATGTAGCTTAACTTATTACAAACTTTGGGTCATCCAATATATTATTTATATAGAATAGTTCAGCTAGTGTACCTTTTTTTTTTTTTTTTACGTCAGGAAATCCCCACGGATACCCGTCCAGCCCTGGGGAGCCAGAGGGTTATGTCGGACTCGAACCGACTAAAACCTGACGGTGTCCTCCGGGGCGCCTTACTCGGCGGGGTCGCGGGAACGCGTGAGCATAACATCACGCGACCCCACCGGCGCAGTCCGGCCGAAGCCAGACCCATCCCCGGCCAGGTGAAGGTCCCCCCACCCAGCCAACACCGCGGGGCGCGCGGGACACGCGCACACCACCTCTAGGCCGAACGCGAAGGAGCGGCAAGCCCCAGCTTACCACCCCACGGCCCTAGGTAGGGGAGAGAGGAGGTCACGATCATCGTAGCGTGACCCCCCCTCCCCACCACCCAGCCCATCTCCAGAGCCCAGTTTCCCGGGCTCAAGTAATTTTTTATAGAGGTTTTCTTCCTCGTGGTCCAAGGAGCAAGCCCCTTAGACCCTCGGCCCTGACCAGAGAAAACTCCAGAACAGGGTTACGAGATTTGACGGTGGCAGCGCAGAAGCTGCCTGCCCAACAATCGCGTCGATTGCCGGGCCCGCCCATATGCCAGGGACGGACATCCCAGTGCCAGGACCGAGCACCAAGAAGCCGTCCCGGCACCCACTGCTCCAGGACTCCGTCGGGTCCATCGACGGAGATGGAGCAGCCCCGGGGCAATTAGTTTCACGGTCTTCCACTTGACCGCTACTCACAGGGTGGGCCACGAGAAGGCTTGCCCCATCCACCCCTCAGCTAGTGTACCTACCAAACTAATATTGAATAAGATTTTGCTTTATGCACTCACTTCAAAGTTAATGGTATCTATTTATTGTTCATTAATTAAGTCATAATTACAGCACTTTAGCATGTTATAAAACCTGATAAGTATTATTTATGGTTGTCAATAAAAAGCTAAAAGTATTACACACACTAATACAATGTTCTTGGAAGAAAAAGCAATCGCCGGTTCAAGCATTATAAAGGAAATACTTATATTCTCATAAGGAACCTCGTCTTTCAACATAAAAAACACATTTTATTTTCCGTATGCAACAAATAACATATACAACCAGCTTTCTTTACATATATGAGTCATTTTCTGTGACGTAATTTAATCTGATCTGGTAGTATCGAAGCCTTTACATAATATAAATAAAATAAACAACTGTCAATTTTGATAGTGGCATACCGCTCTCTGATACAGTTCGCTGCATCGAAGCAGTTGCCAAATCTTGGAGTCAACAACCTGGTCGAACTAATGTACATACTCTTGCAAAAAGACAATGAGTCCATTAGGCGATCTACCGACTATAACGTCTCAATTAGCTAGGAAGTAACAGTCTAAAGAGAGTATATAAATACCTTGTTGTATTAAATAAAAAAATAAAGCTTGTTAGGTGAGAAATGTTTTGTAAAAATATACGCGTACTAAAATTAACATATTTTGACAACTGGATTGATACAACCAAATATTTTGTATCGTCACGCAATACAGTTTTGAAATCCCATTTAGAAGTCTATCTAGTCTATGCTACTTTTTATTTATTTGCGCGTTGAGAGGACGATGATGTTACTAATGAACATGTGAATGAAAATAAATCAAACTAAACTTAGAACCAGTTCCCGACAGCCAACGTAGTGTATGAATCATTAATAAAAATACTCCAACAGGATTCATCAATTTGTCACGGTCACTCCAGACGTTATGGGCAATGTCAGGCCATGTTTATAGTTAATTTAGGTACCTCGTATACTCTGGATGTAAATACTTTAGTAAAGCAATGTGTTTTAAATTTATTATGAATTTAATGGTTTTCAATCGATTATTATTTCTCACGACAAGTCATTACAATAATAAATTAGTGTTTCATATTACATTATATATATTATGCACTCGTACTCAGTTATATCAATCCATAAGAGTTAACAATCAATCCTCAACGTCACCTCCTATCATCGAACGGTATAATTACAACAATTAATTCTACCATTGCCAACGTTTCCAACTAAACACTGTATCTTAACAATAAATCAATCCAACACTTAGAAAGTATCGAATCGAGTTGATTGAAACCCAATCACGTATTTTGGTACGAATCGTAACAGAAGGGTCCGAATCAGAGTGTAACCGCAGAGATCGGCGCTCAGCGTGAACGGACGAGGGTCGCCGGCCCACAGATCCCATTTTCTCAACGGGCTTATTCGTGTAACGATAAAGACTGGGATGGCACTGTGATTGAATTGGAAACTAGTTTTGATTGAGTTCAGATGTAGTCGTACTGCTGCGAAGATATTTGAATATTGTTTTAGAATTGAGATAAGGATACTGAGTTAGAAATTATTTATTTAAATAAAATTAAAAATGAAATAAATTGCAAATTGTATCTTAATTGCTTATGTAATTATGATTATTAAAACTTAAAGATTAATTCATCAATATTGTGTTTCACGTCATAATAATATTATTATTACAATGATGAACAGTATTTCAATGATAAAAGTTTTTGATCTAAATTAGGCGTTGACATTGCCAAACGTTCCAAATTCGAGAAGCCGCAGAAATATCAGTGTCTTGACTTTGATTCGAACTATAGAGCTTATCTTTCACATTGGGAAAAGTTGGTTCAATGTCATTATACTTCGGTATTTTATAACTCATAGTTTGGTGTAAACTCACAACTTGCAAATAACACACAGTTTAATTAAACTAAGATCAGCCTATCATTTCATCATTATCATTCTTGTGCAAAACTTTACATATCAGCTTACCATTTATTAACCATTCTCATACAGGACTTTACAACGCCAATAACACGTTACAATTTATCAGTGAATCAACTTTTTGCGCGAATAGAGTCCCATTGGTGGAGGTAGCGATATCGCGGCCGCGCGGCTTCGTTTCAGCGTACGTCAGTTAGTGTTGCGTGCGCGCTGCGAAAGTTACGTACACCGCGCCGCAATGCAGGCGGCACCAGCGGCTGGCGCCAGGCGTCTCAAAACAGACCTCCACGTGGCTGATCCATCACCAGCTAGGTCTTCCAGCCCAGCTAGCCTCAGGAGCCAGAGGGCCAAGCAATACAGGTCGCTAAGTGTACTAAATATTACAAAAGAATTAAAGAAAGTTCTTTTTATGTAGTGTTATTGTTTAGTGCTTTGGTTCCGCGTGTAAAGGAATAGAGTTGGTATCCGGTATGTTAGTAGTTTAGTAGATTGTGGCAAATCGATACTGATAAGCAACGATATCTGCTATGAGTGGTTGTGGTATCCTAAAAAAGATTTACGTATACATACTTACTGTGTGAAGTGTTTAAAACAAAGAGTTGTCCGATGCAACATTCCCTTTTAAGTGCAATAAACTTTACGCTCAGATTGAAATTGGCTATTAACAATAACAATAGGCAATGCGTTATAACGTTACAACCATTTTCCTTATCTAAGCGCTCTATCGTGAGTCAGCCAGTATTCGTTTATATAAAAAAACAAGCAACAAAAACACTAAGAATAATATAATAGTCACTTTATAGTTTGACATTCCAACGAATTATTTATCTTTAGTTATCATAGCTAAAAGTATTATACCTAGTACGTATAGTTCGATTTCTTTATTTCAATAGCACGAAGGTCGCCACTTCAATAACAGGTGCTTAGATAAAACCGTTCAATAAACGTATCAAATACTACGGAGAAAACAAATCTAAAACACGTCGTTTCAAGGTTTATAATTAAACGAGCTTAATGACTCACGTTTATCCTATTTTATATCGTTTATTGTATGCGAACTCATAAAAACAGTTCAACATCCTGGTCTTTATAGAATCAAATCACTCGTACTTGTATACTATACTTGTTTGGGCACCTATAGATGGTAACTAACTACCCTTCTGCCTCGCGTGTTGTATGAGTAGATTTGTGTGCAAATGTATATGTTACTTTAAATCATCAGAAATCAAATTATATGGCAAAGTGTACACTTCGATTTTTATTAGATTATGTGCAATGACATGAAAGATACTTGAAAATCCTGAATGACACAAGATATAATTTAACTTAATGATACAATTTCATATACGTATGTATGGACAGGTACGTGCATCTCCTTAATTAATATTTGTTCTGGTGACCATTTCAATGTTTATAATTTCTTATTTATGTGCCTTTGGAATGTTTTAAAATATCTTCTCTCATGCCGACACAGTTTAATTACTCACGTTTAAAACATTGTTCGCGATCCATTCTGTCATTTCGTAACTGCATTGTATCTGCTGTACATATTATACAAATGTCAGTAAATACGTCAACGAAATCGAAAATCAGAAACAATTTACATTTCCCGTGTGAATTCGAGAACCGTTTGGCAAAACAAAAGCGTTTCGTGTAAAATGATCGTTTAGTAAATGGTAAAAAAAGCTAAAAGTAGTTGAAGAAAGGCGCCTTGATGATAGATTGCTATCAGTCTGAATATAGAGTGAGAAATAGTAACTTGTATTTGATATCCTTTAGCAAAAATTCAATATAAATCAGCTATGTATTTCTACTTGTTCATATCTCAGAACTTTGATTTAACAAAAGAATCATGCAACATTGAGAAATAATTTGATTGTAATATTTAAAACAGAAATTCAATGTACTTTAATAATCCTTAAGAACTTATTCTAAATACATTTAAGCAAACTATTCTTTATGTCGGCTCGTCTCTAATCAACAAGGTGTTAAAACACAGTTCAATATAATGACAGTTCAGTTTCATAAACAGACTTAAACTACAATGCGCTAGAATTACATTGCAGAATAGCTTCATTAAGTACTTGAGGATTATGAACTAAAATAGGTTCAAGCAGCTGTCATTTGGATTACACCGGAAGGCATCAAAAAGATTAGTTAGGGCCCATCGGTTGTGATACTGTTGAACTATTTCAAGTCGAAACCAACGGCGCAATTAGTCCAATGAAATACACTTTATGATTCATAAAGGACTTTAATTGACGCTAATAAAGTTTTTAAGGACTGTATATTGTTATGCCCTCGTAAATAGTTTAATGTATTTATAGTAAAGCTATATGATGGTGAATAAAATACGTTTGTTTATGCTTTAATTAAATATATACATCTTCTTCACGTGGATGTCATACAAACATATAAGAGAAAAGGGTCTAAAACATCACAAAAC
The DNA here is from genome assembly GCA_030578115.1 of Leucoptera coffeella. Classification (NCBI taxonomy): domain Eukaryota; kingdom Metazoa; phylum Arthropoda; class Insecta; order Lepidoptera; family Lyonetiidae; genus Leucoptera; species Leucoptera coffeella. The sequence continues at coordinate 45,742 of JAMBLF010000115.1, read as the reverse complement.
CACGGAATAAAGGTCCTAGTCTAGTCTCAAATGCTATTAGTCTTAGTGCTTATTAAGACAATTGACCCTGCTTTATTAACTAATCACTCTTGCATACAAGAGGTATGCGATTTGTTTAATGAAGATACTCGTAGGAACCGAATTGTTCTTACGTGGTATAAGTCCGTCTACTAATTTTTTTATTACAATACATTTATTAGTTACATTCTGTTATTTATGAACTACTTATATGAACTCATGATATACCTGCGTATATAATAATATTACAAAGAGAATCACGCGTTCATTTATGTGGTCGATCAACTTATGTCTGACAATGGTATTATAATCCCATGCAATAGTATATGTATGTTTTAACACCAACATAAAAACTCATCCTCCTGTCTTCTCAATTCCAGAGCCAGCCTGCCAGTACGTACAGCTCGGCTGCTGCAGCGATCCCGGGCCCAAACACCCTCAGATGGGTTAAGTGATGGTACCGCCTCACCAGCACCTGCATCTGCCATACTCCTGCAAGATGTAGTGGACATCAAAACGTTGCTCCTGCAACTTAAGCGTGTTTTGCAAGAGGTCAGTACGTAAAAGTAGTGTTGCCATGGTAACCGATGTAAACAATATTTTTTGTAGGTTATATTTGGAAGGCGTGGATTGTTAAAAAGGATCGTATTTTTGTTTTGTTAATATTTTTGGTACGAAATTAGGATTCAGTTTAAAATACACTGACATTGATTTGACATTTAAAACTGAATCACAGTAATAGCGAAATATGTAGACGTCCATATTTAGACTTTATATTAGTAGTTCATGCATTACCTTGATTTTATTATGATAATTGTACAATCTACATTGCATGTGGTTTCTGCATGAGTTTGTAGATACGTTGCATGTTATAATCACTACCTACCTAGATATTAAATAGAAAGCTAGTAGTCTAGTAAAAAGGCATAGAAAAAAACTGTGTCGATCGATTGCGAGAAATGGTGCGTGTTAGTATTATGTTGGTTGGTGCCTGTAAATGAATCTACGTTATAGTTTTAAACTTATCTAAGTATACAATATATTTTGTAGTTATTTTTTTCATATATTTTCTGACACAGTAAAAGACAATGAAAGAATAATGAAATGATAATATAATGAAATGAAAGTTAAAGACAACATGGCTTATTATATATAATAGTACTAGTCACAGGTAGGTGGTCTGAAATTAAATTCGTGAGAGTATTAAATTTGACGTTACGTAGATTTGTGTCAAATTTCATTTATTTATACACACTTTATTAGTAGTTATATGTCAACATCGTTATTCATTTCAATAAAATAGAAATGTACTTCATATCATGATGAATCATATTATTTATTCTCATGATAGATACGAGTGAAGCAACAGTAAGCATACGTCGCGCCTCACAGATTCTAAAAGTATAGATTACATTTAAAATTCTGAATAATTAATGAGTTTACTATAATGTGAGCATTCTCATGTTCACTCAAGTAGATACTGATGCACTCACTGTATTGAGTATTGTATCAGTTGTAAAGGAAATTGAAACTTACTGTTTTGTATTACAGTTATTTTTGCAGTAAAATGTATTTACATCTTCACTTACATAAATACATTTGCATATATTTTATTACCCAATATTGTTTGACTGTAGAATTGCGTGATTTGATTCTCGTTATAAGACGTTTAATTTTCATAGAGTATATAGCTAATCAGAAAAAGTAGTTGTAGTATTTTATGAGAGACAGAGATTATTTAGCCTCGGATATTCATCACTGTTAATTAACCTTCTAGACAGTTATTTATTATTCAATATTTGTAATATACTTACATAATATACCCTTGTGACTAGTTAAAACTACTACTTAAAAAATATTCGAAATAAAAATGACATCCATATTGAATTGGCAGAATAAGTGAAAGTTACTTTACTAAAACGCAATTGAAATTGTAAGCTTTGTAATAAGATTGTTAATTTATTGTGAACCTTGATTTCTTATTTGGAAATTGTAAGATTGTTAAGGGAAAGTCACTTTTGTATGACAATTCATACTATTGTTAGTTAGTCATACGCTATATACTTGAATATGAACTCAAAAATACTTGTTCTTATTTTATTTTTAAATGGGTTCAAATGTACATAATTATATTGCTAAGTAAATCGATACACGCATTGCTCCATCCGGCAAAGAAAATCCTATTACTAAAGAACCGGAATCAATCTCAATCGAAAGTATGCAATAAAGTGGAAGGTCAATAGGAGTGTCTATGAGATTAGTTTTCTTTTATTATTATTTAAGTTTATTTTTGCATGTCATAGATCCACAAACTTGCTGTCCAGAAAATTTATTGTTTTTCTACACCAGATACTAATTGCTTCTGGATTTGATTTCAAGATAGTAAAAAATCGATAAAATTCGGGTAGGATATTGTTTTGGTAATTAATAAAACAATGCTATTTTTTATACTTAGTAAATTACTATTTACCAAAAAGTTTGTGGACCTATGAGTATTTGTTGTTTTTTTTCTGCACTTTTTTTTTGTTTGTAACGTGTGTCTGTTTGTTCCGTTGGGTCACGCCGATGTTTTCTACAGCCAGGAGAGGAGCGTCATTCGATGAGTGTGAGTACGCACGCTTTTTTATTTTTTTATTTCTGCTAGAATGCATGTTCTTTTTTACGATTATTAGTAACGGCTATCGATAATTTATGGAATTTGAAGTAGAATTTTTACATTATAAATCAAAGTCATAAATTAGTTTACATAATTTATGACTTTGATTATATCTATAACATTTATCTACTCACATCTTTCTATTCCTGTCGGGCTGTATGCCAAAGTATAACACCTTTGTCTACCTTAGAATAAGTCACAGAATTGATATGAAGTATTAGTGATAAGTTTCATTATGCCACAGATTTCATTGATTTGTATCTTATTCGCTACTACTGCCTTAAAAGAAAGGCAACTACTTACCTTTTTATTCAACACTATCATTGATGGCATTACAGAGCGAAACTCTCGACCCGTTGTTATGCGCGCGCGCGGAAAGTCCGTCGCGTGGCAACGGGCGCCGCCCTCCCCCCGCCTCGACTCTCCCCCCCGACGCCTGCGCTGAGATGCGGCGACAGATCATCTTCTTACAGGTACGATGCTATAGCCTAATGAATAGGCAAATTGTTTTATGTACTCTATGTTAGTATATAAGATTGAGGATCTGAATGACGATCTTTTGTGGAGAGTACGGATCTGATCTGAATGACTGGACCTTTATTGGGGAGTGGAAAGTTGATTGTCTACACTTCCATCAATTATTATTTAAACCATTTCGCATGTAAAGCTAGCTGAGTAAGAAAATTTTATCGAATCTATGTTGAAGTTAGTTGTAGAATTAATGTAATAATAACAATAAGTTATGTCTTATGAAACACATCCTATTAATGTAGCTCCGGACACAGAAAATAAGCTATCAAGATTAAATTTTAACTATTAGATTATTCTTTAACAAATTGAATACCAATAACAAGTCACAATCCCTTGATCCTACGACATGCACTAAACCAATCCCCCGCTTATAATTTCCAGAGTCAGTTGGAAGAGAGAGACAGGCTAGTGAAAGTGCTGCAGCAGCAGATGCTCAAGATGTCGGAGACCCACGACGCGGCAAGGGCCGACGACACCTGCAACGTCGCCACGCAGACCGATAGGGTAAGAGGCTTGCGTAGTTTGCACGAACACCAATATTAGAAAGTGATATTAAAACAAAAAATACTTGTCAATCAATCAATCAGCCTATGACAGTCCACTGCTGGACGTAGGCCTCCCCAAGGCAACGCCACAAAACACGATCACTCGTGGCCCTCAGGCAACCACTACCAGCGACCTTTTTCAGGTCATCAGTCCATCTGGCAGGGGGGCGTCCTACACTACGTTTAAAAATACTTGTGAACAAGCAGAAATTGTTAAAATTTTTGATTAGTCACTTTTAGTAAATACAAAAAAGAGACCTGAACGTGAGTTGTACATGCACAAGTGTTTAAATAATATGTACAATTCTGCTATGAGATTGCTACTATATAGAAAAGAGCTCAAGGAAACCTGTCCATTCTTTGGAATAAGGGTTTTCAGTACCTCTAAACGGTGACACCAACTGGAACTTGGTGGATGTGACCTTGAAACGTTTACTTAATATTAATTCTCGAATATAAATAGGACTTGAAAAGTGACCTTTGATTGACCTTTGATTAATAAAGATAAAGATGAAACTATAAATGAAACGCATAAGTATTATGTGTACATAATATATAATGTTATTTTAATATTTAATGATTTAACATTGTTTTCGTTACAGTTGCGACCACCAACGAGTACAACCATGTCTAACACAGACTCTGGCTTAGTAAGGTGATTATAATTTTATTTCTTATTCTATTCCATTCACTGTATATACCTTATCATAGGAAATCACTTCTATGCTGTCGAGATTCATCCGCAGAACGATTCATCTTCATTAAACTTTACTTTGTTATTTTTAGGTTTATCACCACATCGTATGATGCCATAAAATCAGCACTAAATACTCTCCACTGCTTCCTCACTCAAAGATTTTATCTTTTCTCAATACCTAGAAGTATTTTCATTCCCAATATCACGAACCATGGTAGTTTAGCAAGCAATGCCCTTCAAAGCCCCACAAGCTTTTCCAAATGGATTTTTACTTTCAAAACCTACATGTTCACCAAAATGTCTTTCACGCCAACTTCTATGTGCAAAGTTTCTTTTTATTCCACTCCTTTATTCACCGGCTTTTTAATTTGAAGCAATTCCATTAAATTCACAATTATTTGGCTTAAAAGCATCAATTTGAATGTTTCCCAGTGACTTTATTGCGTTCTTTATCTCTCACATGCTGCGTTTCTTAAATACCGTTTGGATCATCATACATTGCGCGACAGTTTCCACTTGGGATATCGCGTTCGTTCGTCAGATCAGGTAGCCTGGCTAGATTGTTTGCTCGCCGTTTGCCTCCTGTGCTCTGTCAATGTTATTTGCTTGCTGCATCTGTTGTATAGGAGAGTGGAAGACCACCGTGACAGAGATTTCGATGAGTTCTGCAACAAATATTGCAGTTCCAAATATTGAAAGGAAGCTTAGCGTGTGTTCACACACTAATATCGAAATGGATGGGCATTCATTTGTTAACAGCACCGTTATTTGAAGTTATGATGTGCCTTCAGTGTAGTTACTTTTTAAAGACGAATTAACATTGGTGCTAAATATGCTACGCCTTGTAAATATATAGATAGATACTTTAACAGCATTGGCACGTTTATTTTTGTTTTGTTGTGTTCTTGCGGTTTGGTTTCTTTTGAAAAGCATTTTGATTTTCACTTATTTGCGATATTAAATTTAATATCATAACGTTTTGATACGATTTTATGAACTGTAGTCGTTTATCAATTACCGTTTACATGTTACATGCTGCCATGACAGACATTAAAGGTGAGATTGTAAATATTGTTGAGAAGTAACACAACAGTTAATAAACATATTAAGTAGGGTAGCACAACAAAAAAATATTCAATCATCATAATAGAAGCTTATCGCCATGGAACATAATATGAAAAATTTGTCTCATATTAAAATATTCCTGAGTTCAGAAATAAAAAATCTCTTTTTGAATAACAAAATTTTTTTACGACATGTCAGATAAATAGTTTCATTATAGTTAGACTGAGATTAACTAGCTAGGAAGAAACTATAACAACAAAAATACTTTTCACTTACTAATTAAATATTGTACTTTCAGTTGGAACGAGCAGTTTAGTGGAAGAAAGCTCCCCACGTACAGTGAAGCACAAAAGACCAGACGAAGTATGACGAATGGGAGCATTCCCATCCGGTGTACCTGCGGAGCTCGCGCACGAAACTTAAACGATCTCGAATTAGAAAGTGAAAGGGACGCCGTTCACCTCAAACCCAACAGCCGCGTAGGCACCAAGTATCTGCAGGCCGTCGCCAACGCTGACAGCAAAACGTACATGAAGAGAGAGCCATCTGCCGGAGAGAAGACCCTCAAGAAATCACTGCTCTACTCCTCACGATCCAGATCGATAGAAAACTTCCACAACCAAAAGTACTCAACGAGGGACACCAATTTAGTGGCTAAAGATATAATGCTAGATGAGCCGACACAAGTCAAACACCACACGTCGTATGGTGACTTATACAACGGTAGGATTAGTAGCAAAGAAAGCGTTAATGGCAACAGACATAGCCCCAGTTTGAACGGCCAATCCACTGATACAGATTGCAGTTCCGACGGCGGATACAAGTCTCTACCTTCGAATATAAACTGCAATGGAAGTCCGAAGAAAATCAGCGGAATTCCACGGAGAGCGGTTATTCCCAAATATGGAAGTAGCAAGCCAGTAAGAACTAGTGCAGTTTGACACAGGTCCAAGTCTTTCTAATTCAGAGATCTCATACATAATCAGGTTCCGATACTAAGAGAGATTTAGGCGTGACTGTATATTTAATTTCGTTATTTCCAAGGTTAATGGAAGTAAAATTCCTGATAGGTTTTAGCTTTTATTCCTTTACCGTTCCAGTGTGTTGCGGCTAGTTAAAATATATAGTTTTTCTCACAGAGGCCTAAATGTACAGCACATTGATTACTAACAGCTCTTCAGCTAATTTTATTGATGCCAAAATGTAGTTATCCCTTTCAAAGTTATATTGGACGAAATTAATCGCGTAATCAGTGTGATATTAAGAAGTTTTCTGTAAGTTCCATCTTTTATCGAATGTTTTCTTAGCGCAAATTTGTTTTATTGCAATAGTTAAATTGTTGACATCTGTATTATACAGTTAGTAGTAGAAACATGTGTTTATATGTATGTATCTCAGGTAATTGTATGCATTTTATTCTTATATGGAAGATCACAGAATGACCGGAATCTAACAGATTATATTAGAATAGGTGACAAAATCGCTTAAAAATACGCGATCATACATATTACGCGATTTTCGCTTGATCATCTGTAGAAAATCGGTAAATCTGTGACCTTCCATTATTATACAATTTATAAACTAAAAATTAGACTTTTCTATGATAGAAAAACTAGAAATTAGTGCTGTTAACATGTGATAAGGGTGGCTGTAGAACTAAAGAAAGATCTTCCTTGCGTATCATACAATTAATAATCTCGATGTTTTTTCATTCACTGGTCTTATTTATTAGTATGCATAACCATGTCAGCTGGTGTATGAATTTCGTACAAAGTATGTGCTAGATTACGCATTTTTAATAATACATTATGTAACTTGATAAGACTATAGCTTCATTTATGGTATTATTACGAAAATGTAAACGTTTTTTCCACAAATAGTAGAAATCATATTATAGCCACTTTTAATCAAATAATATAAAACGCTTTCCTAATACTTGTATAAGTAACTGTACAATTTATAGTGTATCGATTTTAATTGACTTTGTGTCAATAAAGATGATTTTAATTTTACTAAGTCGTTTTTTTTAATTGCACTTTACGCTGGGGACACCACACTATTTATGTTTATTGAAAATCAAAGACATCATGACGAACAATAGTCAGAAAAGATGAGTCTATTTTTAAATCAAACTTATTTTATCTTTAACAAACTGCATATTCATTGTAACACCAACTTACATAATATGTGACACAATATTGCATGAAATAATTTACTCATTTTTCCTTTATCGGATTTTCTTGGTAAAATATATAAATAAGGGGCATTACTCATGTCCAAGATTAGTCTTAATGCAGTTCGTAAAACAGAGCCCCCGCAGTTGCATCCAACTCCAGAGAACGTAACCCCATCTATCTGCATTAGTTCGATAAGAGACTGTTTGAAGAGATTTCCTGGGACAGTTTTTAGTAATACTAACGTTCAAAGGTTTGACTAATGTTTTGCGGTTAACAAGATTTATTCACAATTTGGTGACAGATGGGAACACAGTATAACTTCTCTTAATCACCGTTTACATCATGCTGGGGCCTTACTCCCCTAATTTATTTTAGGCACAATATTACTTCAGTATCTATACAGTAATACTTCATTGGCCGTAATTTGACACTTTGGCACATAGTGGAGTGCGAAAAGTGTAAAATTTCGGCCCCTAAAGTATAACTGTATCGATACTGAAGTAATATTGTGCCTATAATGAATTAGTGGAGTAAGGCCCCTGACCGGTTGCATTTAGCACTGAATGACAGCCCATACCCAGAACAACACCATTTTCTAAAACCAGTGAGTTGAGTGGACTATAACGTTTGTCTACATCACATCTCTTAGAGGTTTTCATACAATTATCGTTTCAGGCATATACAAGCAATTAAAAGCTTATCACGCTCGTAATAATGATAATTGCATTTGCATATTAACTTACTAACTTAGTGTACTTTTGCATCACAATGTCAACTCATCTCATCAAAACAGACTATTACAGAATCTACATTATAAACATACGGACACGGTACAATGTAATCCTACTTTGAAACAGACATATAGGTACCAGAAGAATTATAAATTCTTCTACTCATATACTGAAGTAAATGGAATAGAAAAAACAAGTGACTTTGCAATGACACAGCTAATATGCCATTAGATAGTCAATAGTGATAGTGTCCTATCGGGGTTCATGCGCTTACCTAATATGTTTGGGTCATTAAACAATATGAACCTTGACCAATAAGCGTGAGATAGGATAAGAGAACCAATCACGACGTTACTTACAGTATCAATATGACTCCCATGTGAGCGAGAAGTGTCTGTGACAGTGATTTAATTTAATAAAACTAATTAATATAAATTAATTAATTAAAAGTGAAAATTAACAGTGAATGACAAGCTGAAAGGATAGTATCGTGGTTATTGTGAGGTGAGAAAAAAATGCATGTGTTCGTAAATAAAAGAAGCGGTAGGTTTTTTGTGTTTAATCAATGGTACTGATTATAAATATAAATAAACAATATTCGGACTTTGGACGTAGGTTTTTGTGCAGATAATTAGTTTCATTATTTGGTAGGTACTTAGTGTTGTAAGCTTTCTTTTTAGGAGTTTAGGTTATGATGTATTGTATTGGTTATGAAGCCGGTATAAAGTTATATTGACACTACTTACTTAATATGTAGGGCTTATTCTATTGATTCATTGAGTTTTGATACGGAAAGGAGAATGTATTCGTATTTGAATAAATTTAATCAAATTTACATTTTGAAACAATAGTTGTTATGCTTAGATCTAATATAAATTTATAGATATTTTATCCCCAATGACAAAAGTTTCCATTGTTCAGTATAATAAAGCAAAAAAGAATTTTTCACTCCATGAAGTAAATCATCGTAATTTTCCATTACCAAATTATGTGATTAAAGTAATAGTAGTCGATTACTCTAACTTATAGTAAACTAACTTGATTATATTCAACATGCAACTCAAAAGATGCAACATCAAATCATTACTACATAAAGTAACTACACTTGAGTAGCAGTTATATTACTTAAACATTTGCATTATTTAGTTCTGAGATGTATCTGAAATTCTGTCCATCCCAAAAGTTACAACAAGACATGCGCGAATGAATAAATAAATGTTGTCAAATTAATACGATAAAGAAATTATCTTTATGAGTACGTATTAACTAAAGGGCTTCGACCCTTAAATTTGAACGAAGAATTATAATTTCATATCATACACATTACATATTGAATTAACAAGATAGTCTTAAATTATGTACATTACGTATTACCAACATTACATGCATTTAAGATTCTAAGCATTATAAGTACATTTATAAACCTATGAATATTTCGTAAACATTTACGACATGCCTGTATGTGCAAAATTTAAGAACTGTCTTAATAATATATACAATACTATGTTGATGTAGATGTGATATCTCATTCGTAACGACAACCAAAATTACTTTTATCGGTCAACAGGATATTTTACAACAGTGCTGTATATTTAACTTACATTAGATGATTAATAATATCATTAGTTATTCATTAAAATGCTACACCGGTTCGGACATGTTATGATGAATGAAAATAATTTGACTAAAGATGTAACAGAAAAGTAGCTACGTAGGATTCATCTTAGTTAGTCCTGTAAGACACAAATTAGAGCAATTCTGAGCAAAGAAATGTATGTATAGTATGTATGTACGAGTATACACGCAATATTTATAGTTTAACGCAATAATGGAATGTGTGATAAACCCAATTAACTTAGTAAATAAACAGACCAAAATAATATTTAACTTAACGATTCGTGTATCGATATCAACGAATACACAATTGGTTGCACATAGATAAATATATTGTTTGCGTAACAATTCGGTACTGTCACGGATGTCTTCATAGATAACAGGATAGGTAGAGAACGTCGGGAGGCCGATAGTTACTATCTCTGTGCAGGGTCAAATAGATTTACTTTGTCTGTATCGAATCGATTACTATTATAATCGATCATTATATAATGAGTGTGAATTTTAGGGTTTTAGGCTACCCAGCAACCGGTGCAAGTCTACTAAAGAGTTTTAGCACAATCGTAGTTCAATATGACTTCAGTAAGAGTGTAAGTAGTTAAGTTGGCAGTGGATAAGCAAAAGTGCTAAATTTTACCATTAATTACAACAACGTCACAATGTTACTGAATTGAAGTTACTGAATTCAACTACAATATTGTAAAACGCATTAGTGGACTTGGGTCTCATAATGTTTGGTTTGATAACGGCGACTAATGGCATGCATTATTTTCGGGAAATTGTAGTTGGGAACTTAATGATAAGATCTTAGTGATGCGGTAGATCTCCAACATCATTTGTAATTTATTTTCTGCGATCGTACTGCTACAGCCTTATTTCTTATTAGTCCGTCTATAGTTTTCTGGTTAAGTGATAAACCGTTGCTCTCGATTTATAAATTTCTCAATATAAAAAGACATTTGAATATAGAACTTTGGCTCTCGGGTCAAAAGCCTCACTATAATAGCTCGGTAATTATAGTTCACAGCAGCTATGTAATAGGTCTCTGTTTATTATTCTGTTTTGAATACCCACTGATGTATGGAACTTTTATTTTTTACTATTGATAAGCCTCTAATTGCAATTATCGGTAACGATGTTGCATTTGTAAATTTACTCGTCATATTTCTTCTATAGAATTTATAAAAACATTAGCTTAACTTTCACTTACACTATCAACATTTCACCAAGTAAATACTATACAATATTTGTATAATGTAGGAGCATAGAATCAGTATAGACTTACGTATACTAATATTAAAAACCGACGAGTTTGTTTGTTTAACCGCGCTAATATCTGGAAGTACTGGTTTGACATCGTGAGGAAACCGACTTGTTTCCCGAAGGGGTAATAGTTAGTGCTTGTAAATGGCGATATGGCTTACCACCTGTCACATTGAGTACTGACTATCTTCGCAATTGCGGAGATGGACACCTGAACCTCTGACTACCCTGCAAGGGTTAATGGTCGTGAACGCGTTTGTCTTTACTGGTTTGAATCGAAGAATTCTTTATGTGTTGATTAGAGCATTTACCAAGGAAGGTTTTAGGCTATATAACATGACGCTGCAACCATTAGCTGAGAAGAAACAGTGGCAAATGTAGAAAAAAACAATGAAATTTTTTTTGGTTTAAATATAGTTATTCCGTTCACATTTAGGAACATTTTTAACCAAAAATAAGTGTTTATCTAGATAAATCATGCCCAAAATAACTATCCCACTCGGTTGAAGTCGCGAGAACATCTAGTATTTTATATTAGCAGGGTTCTTAGTTAACGATGTCATAGGCTAGTTGGTTGGAACCCGATATTTAGATCACAGACACTCAGTACAATTTGTAACACGCAATATCTGATAATTACGTAAAGAGTTGCTCAGTGTATCACGAGGTCAATTACCCAACTGAGATTTGCACAGGCATCGATACAATATCAATCTCTAAATACCTATTTCATGTTAGGCCTATATTGTAATGTAAATAATTAAAAGTTATATCTTTAAAAAGTAAGTAACTAAAATTTTTCAGTCAACGGAAACAGTATTGCAATCAATGCAGGTTATTTATAATAAATAGCTATTTATTTTACTTGTTTTTTGCTCTTTTCAATTGTTTTTAAAAATATTTTTTTTACTTTCTACTAAAAGACTTGTACTTGTGAATTTACGAATTGCATCCATCTTTAATTTTGTCTTATGCCTCTATAGTGTTTACTCTGTACCCATTTTATCGTATTTACAGTGTAGTATTATATGCGTCAAAGACGACGCCCTACAACTTTATTTACTAACAATTTCATCACTACCATTTTCTCCCACAGAGAATTCCGCGCATAGAAAACTAGCTCTACACATTCAAGTGAAAGGCGTGTGACAAGTGCCAAGTTAGACCAAGTGGCAGTAAGCAACAGAAAGTATGGAATCGGGACCGAAGAAACACCTGCGAGAAAGAATAGCTCGAGAATTGCACACTTACTTCGCTTTCTCAATCGCTGTCAGTGCTCTGCCTGTGTTAACAGTGTCGTATGTTGGTGAGATATTGTTTTTTAAAGTTACGGGAAGTTTTTAGGTACTTGTTCTGTGATTGATCCAAAGAATAGTGAGTGTGAGTCAAGAGTTAATTATAATGTGCAAAGTGTAATAATGTAAAAAAATATACTTACCTGTAATTAAAAATCTTCGAGATGATGTAAATACAGGTTTTTAACTATTTATAAGATATATATTGATTTAATTTGATATTGAAATTAATTGACAGTTAAAATAGAGCGTGAAAGAAGTCAACAGAATAATTTTGATGTTCTATGTGTGAGTTAATTAATGGAAATTAAATAAAGAGATATTCAAGTAGTATTTATGTAATCAATTTAACATCCAATAATTTTTTTTACATATTTATTTTTATTTGCTCACTTTCAGTGTTATGTTTATAACCATGGCAACCACAATAATTACGCCAAATGTGACAAAGTTTATTATGTGATCTTACGTAAGTACACGATTATAATAACTAACTAACCACCTTTCTTTTTACTTCAGTTGTACGAATATGCAAACATCTATGGCTGAAATTGCTATCCAGCAGATATCCTCATTTGGAGTTCATAAAGACGGATACGATAAGGTCTTTGTTGGATACACACCGGAATCAGGGAATCATAAATGTACTACTTGGGGTGAAAGGTAAGTGCTTGAAAATCAAATAGCTAAAACGATAAACGCGTGAAAATCTTTTAAAATACTTATTCTTTTAATGTTTTTGTTTTTCGAATTAGGCGTAGAAACTATGTTTAAATTCTAAATTTGAAATCAGGATATTAACGATACCTAATGACATAATTAGAACTCTTGGTTTATGGTACAGAATTTCAGAGAGATATTTAACTACGCAGATGTTCCCTTATAGTCTACGAATTTAATGTCACATATCACAAATACGTACTTACATGCAGACACCTAACCGTTATAAACTGTCTTTTAACGATAAGATTGGAAAGGTCATTAAAGATCCTACACAAATTCAATATCTACAAACTTCTACAAATATACAAACAAACACATATGTATATATATAATATTTGGACATTATTACACCAATTGAACTAGCCCCTCGGTAAGTACATTTTAAGACTTGTGCTAAGGGTACTAGTAGTAGTACTAACGGATATTTAAGAAATGTATACATACTATAAATAGATAAATACATATATAGCATATATAATCAACGACCAGACTGGAAAGCAGTAGAAAAGCGTAGTTCTTAACTCTGCCTCCACCGGGAATCGAACCCGGGACCCCACGATTAGCGTTCAGGTGTCTAACCAATCGCGCCACGGAGGTCGTCATATATATACAAACTTCTTTTCCAGGATCACCTGACGTTGAGAAAATCAAGGAAACGTTGACTGAGCATGTATTGGAACGAAAAGATAGGAATGGGGAGTTCCAGTTTCCCCGCCTAAGGCACTTGTTAGTGTCGTCTTGGGGAAACTATGCCTGGGACAAGAACATGCCTTTCAACATCGAAAACCACGTGGTAGTTACCAATGGGATGTATAGGGGGCGTCCTGTCGCTGAACATAATCTTCAGGTATTCTTATCATACAGAACATACACATTACACACGTCTCCCTGAAGAGAAGTAGACATAGTTCACAGAACCACGTTTCGGCGATCCAGTCAATTGATAAATACTTCTGCGCTTCATTGACAATCATAAGGCTTCTCATATACACTCAGCAGTTATAGATACTTGTAACGTGACCCTTTTTTTAGACAACCAAAATCTAATGAATTTAGTATAAAATGTTAACGCAAATAACGTATTGAGTTGACGACGATCGACTTGTTGTCAGGGTATGAGTTTTACCTGAAATGGTTTTAATAAAGTATACAGGATCCTTGATTTAACATAATAATATCAATAATGTTTTCTATAACTTCAACTTTCATTTCAGGATTACGTAAGCGAGATCGTATCAAAATACTTCCCGAGCGACCAACCACCTTGGCAGTACATAATCATCCCCTTCATGTCACCGACACCAATGTACTACATTCTCGTAAGAGTTCACCACTTACTCCTAACTGGGAAGAAATCAATAAACATAGGCGATCTTCTCCTTGTAGAACAACTGAACAAAACCGAAAACTCCGCAGAGTATCGCCAAATAAGTAGTCCGTTAATCAAACTGTTACCAACACCTTCAGCAATACCTGAACTATGGGAGAAGGTAAACGAGATGCTATCCAATGCTTGGAATGAACTAGTCTCAGAATATGATCCTGTAGAAAGTACTAGGGCGTTGAAAAGTATGCCGGGAATATTCCACGTGGCAGGTTTGATATTAATGTCAACAGTTAGTGCGGTAAGAGAATTCACGAAGAAACGCTACAATGAGAGGAATAAGAGTAATAATTCTATAAAGTTTACGAAGTTGTTCGATGCTATACAGAGGGAGTTCCGGAGGAGGAATTTGACGATTACCAAGGTATGTATTAGTGTACAAAGTAATGTTATAAAGACACACATTAACTAGAAAGATTCGTTAAAGAATTTAATTGGTGTTAAAGGATTTTTCCTCCGCACAGTTTGGCATGTTACCTATCCGCAAGTGAACGATAGAATGAGTAGGAATAATGACTTTTACTACTGTATGATTTCTGAGTTCAAATAAATACGTATAAAACTAATGGGGGACAATGACCAAGGATATCTTATGGTCATCAAAATGTAAGTGCCATTTAAGAATGATAATGTGTTAATATTTCATACACAACTAAGCTTATAACACTTTATTACAGGTCGTCCTATCACCACTAGTCACAATTAACCCTCGTAAATGGCCACGAAGACTATTCGACACCATCACTACATCAGCAAAAGCAATATTCAAAACGCCAATTTGGATACGCGACGAAATCGCAGCCTTAAATGAACTTAAACGCACGGGACAAGTGCTATACCCTAATACTTTTACTTGGAAATACGCCAGCCTCGCTAAGCTCACTGTGAAAGCTTTGACGGAAGCTTGGCTCGGTGTGATCGAGGCTTACAAAGCTCCGATAAAGCTCTGGACGGATACGTTGCGTCCTGATGATGGACAACGACACGCGTTGCAGACCGCTTCGCTATGCGGTAGAAAGGTAATTTTATACTTAGAATAGCTATACGAAGAGTAGGTGTAGGTAACTTGATATACAAAAAGTAGATAACTGCATAATTTTATGAACATACGCTATTGTATTGTTGTTATGCTAGGTTACGAGAGAGAGAGTTATTGTCTCGTCAAAATTTGCATTTAAATTACGACCTAATTGAGCAGTTCCTCTCATAATATCGTTATAAAAAGTAAGATCAGTTTTAGAACCGTGAAAAGACATCATTTTAGATACTTTTCTGCATTTCTTTACCTTCAGTACCTACATCAATAGTCACCAAAATTACTTGATTAAGTCTCATTACTATTTCATTAACCTTTATTTTCCATCTCCTACCCTACTCAGGTAGTAGCATGGTCGAAACCAGTATCCAGAACTGCAATGGAACGAGCAAGCCAAGCGTTAAGGGTGTCAGTCACTGACATCGCCCTATACGGAGCCACTGAAGCCATGCGTGCTTACTTCGAACAGACGCGGCATAAAACACCTGAATACATACTTAGTACTGCCAGGGCGGCCACTGAAGATTTCTTATTCACTTTCGCTGAAGGCAATGGGAAGATGTACAAGAAATATCAAACCGGAGGTGGGTTCACTAAAATTAATACTTGTTAAAACTGAAGCAAAATAACTGGTGTAAAGAGATTGTGGGAATATCTTCTCAAGTGCGAATCATATATTAAATAATGAACTAATAATAAATAATATCAAGTGTTGTGTCCACTGACATCGGTCATTTCAAGGAAGCGGTATAGTTAAATTTCTTATATTATGCAACATCGCTTAAGAATCTAATCTTTTTGTATTTAAGCACCCCATCAATAAGTTTAGGATTTCACTAAGGATCTGTAGTTTTATTATTGCTGTACAAGGAGGTAATAACTCTAATTCTTGCAAAACATCCTTTCCAAAGACAATGCCTGTAAACCCTTACTTTATACTTATGAAATTTATCAAAAACCATTCCTTTGTTCCAGGTATGATTTGCCTATCCCTGCCCATAGGCGCCAGTCCGCGTCGTATATCAGCAGTAGTAGAGAAAGCTTGTAAGCGTCAAAGCGCTTTGGCCGCCATGTGGACGGCACAAGCCCGCTACGGCGCTTTGACTCGAGCCGTCCCTTCGCCTTTGGCCAGGCTGACTTTGAACTTATTATCCAGGAGATATGCAGTGTCTTACACGGAGATAAATGCTCCGAATTCGAGAAGGCAAAGGCTGATGGTATGGGGCCAAGATCTGGAGTGTATTTTGTATTGGAGACCGCCTCAGGCTAATATTAGTAAGTATAAATGCATTTGAATTTGGTGTAAGTGTCGCAACACCTACTTTTACTTTTTTACTTTTGACATAGGTTACATAGGATACGGTTTGAAACCCTTCGCGCTACGGAAGTCATCAGTTATGAATTGAGGTTGCTAAGCAACCACGTAATAGATATAGATTAGAGGATTTGTCATAACTCTTTTTTTACACCAACGCCGCCAGCCGCTACGAAGAAAAACGAAGTCGATGCTGCAATTCTGCTCTTCCTTGTTCTTTGGTTCGTTCCAGTTGAGGATTCAAATATAATCCCCAAGCAAACATATTTTGCCAGTTTGGCGTCACAATTGACTAAATATTCAGCCGATACTAATTATTTGCATTATCAACTTTCACTGAGCTGCTGACTTTGTTGACGAACCATAGACGACTTTTAATAACGTCAATAACCCAATCTCATGTGTGTAGATAATTTATTTGGTTAAAGTTTTGCTTGTTTAAATAACTTATTTACCATCAGGTATGTCCTTAACCGTAATCCAATATGGCGACACGGTGCGCTTGACCGTCATGTCGGACTCAAGACTGAAGCCTGGTCACTCCATCCCCGCCGCGCGATGGTCGACAGCCGTGGAGCATTTGATCAACAAAATCGACCGAGTGATCACCAGAATCACTTCCCAAAACATCCCACGAATCATCGAGACTCTCGACCATGAGCAGAGTCAAGAATCGGAGAACGAACAGCCGTCTACGTCTAGTTTAAGTCCACCTTCTATCGACGCAACCAGCCCCCCGCCAGTAAGAAAACGTGTGGAATAATATATTGTGATTTCGTATGTTGGAACATACACTGGATATGTTTGTTTTGTCACAAGGTAGTCCCTTATGTCACGCATAAGCGGTAGGATGAGAGAGTTATAGAAAAGGCCATGCAGTTAAAGTATACACGTGAAATCTGTTTCTGAATGACAACAACAGATGGCGTGAACCGTGGATGAAAATTGTAGTAACTATGGTTGTGAATTTAATAGTTTTACGTAATCACGTTATTGGAAGCTGTGCGTATAATCAATGTCATTAGATTTTATTTGTAGGTTTTTTTTATTGGATTATTTCAATACAAAATTGGAAACAATAGTTTTGTTTCACTGCAGTACACCCTTATACTAATTTTAGAATATAATTTAGCTAATTTAAGATACATAATGTTTTAAATATATGTGTTTTAGTTTTATCGCATGATCTCCATCACTCATTCAATTCAATAAATGCCAAGAATACCTTTAACCAGCCCACTGGATCGGCTTTCTGTTTTTCCTATCACCGTTATTTCTAATAGAAACACCAAGAACCAATAGAATAGAATGTTATTGTAGAATATACTCATGCAAAGTATATCAACCTCATAAATGGATTAAAAAGCCAAGTAACCAAAGAAGTCTTGCTTATTTTATTGTAATTGTACAATTCTAGTTAAAACTTTATAATAAAAAAGTTTCCTTAAATACCAACTGTATTTTACTTCTTCTTTGACTTTTTCTTACTCTTCCGCGGTCTTCCATCTTCTGCCTGTTCTTCTTTCCTCTTCAACTCCTTATTAGAAGAATCTTCGGTCTCCATCGCTTCTTCTGCCACATAGCTGAAGCCTGGTACAAATGGTTCTACCAATTGGTATACTAATTTCCTGTGCTGTAGGTTAGTGCTGTCTAGTGTCAATCGGACGGTAATCTCGTCGAAAGTTTTTAGTTTGACGTCACCGCATATTTGCCAGTGTTCCTGAAAAACACATTGCTAATAAGTAGGAGAGCACATATTGTTATGACACTTAAGTCTAACATTTAATCTTTACCTCTTTTTTGTCATCAAAAGAGAATTTTTATATAAAACAGTTATATTTATTTGTGTATATCAAGACACATACAAGATAAGATTTACAATAACAATAGAAATATTCTGTAAGTAGCCTTAACTTACAAGTCATTTTAAGAAGTTAGTTGAAACTGAAAGCATCAAAATTGTGACATCTTTTATAAGTAATAGATATTAACAAAACATTTATCTCATCTCAGAACTGCAATACACTACAATACAATGAAATCTGTTAAAGAGCTCCAAAGAGTAACCAACCTCTTCATTATAAGAGAACATCTCTGATGGCAAGTAAAGTGGTCCTTCGAGCCCGTACTTGGGTATTAGCACTTGCACCGCATTCCTTTTCACCGACAACACCACTGCCGATTCAATCTCTACGCGGTTCTTGAAAAGAATCTGTGTAAAGAATTTAATGTTGATGAACTCTATAATATGATATTATATTATGCATGAAATTAAACAACGATACAATAAGGTTTATGGGTACAAGTATTTCTTAGTTTTTTATGCTATGTTACTTATTACAGATACAGTAAGCGGAATGCGGATAGCATAACAATCAGTAATCGCTAACATACTGACAGTTTATTACAAAGGTATTCAAATGAATTTAACTATTTACTCGACTATCACATGAAAATTAATTAGAATATTTCACCACATTAAGTCACTAATAAAAAAAAATTACACACAAAGCTTGTATAACACTTACATTTATTTACAAGTTACCCAGTTATCATAACTTTATATACCTCTAAAAAAGGTAGTATCTATGTGAATATCTTTCCTACTGTAAATACACTTACATGAGTATTAAGCGCGACTGACGCACGACCGGCATATTGGGCTTGTCTGTGCCGATAGTTGAGGTTCTCACACAATGAATCTGCGTACTTCGTATCCAACAGGGTGGAATGGGTCACGTCGGCGCCTATAGTGGCTGCTAGGAGGCGATGGACTATCACGTCGGCATATCTAATATGAAGGATAAAAACATAATTTAATAAATCGGTGACAAAAACGCCAATGAAGTAAAGTACCTAGCCCATTGCACTATAACAAAAAAACTATGAAAATCTTTCGATATTTAAGACACGGCAAATAATAAGTAATTAGGAATCTTTAGGAATGACAATTTCAGGTGAAATTTATATACATATTATACTTATTTAAATGCTTAATAATCAAAGGGGTGGACAATATATTATTCTGAACAGCGTCTGTAATAATTTCGTTCGATTTAGCTTTTAGCGATTTAGATTTAGGCTGAGAGTCAGACTACGTAAAATTCCTTTTAAACAATCAATCAATTACCTCCTAATAGGCGACGTGAAATGCGTATAAATGGGACAGGCCAGTCCATAGTGATAGAACTCTTCCTGAGTCATAGTTCCGCTAGAGAAGTAAACGGCTTGTTGCATGCATCGCGTTGCCATTATACGTAACAGCGTGTTGAAGTACGGACGACCAGGTATCACTGCCTCGTCTAGGGACTTTGAAAACGCCTTGTTCGTTGACACGTCTAGTTCAAAACCCTGTTGAGGAGAAAATTTGGTTAAAATAATTAATTTTAGTTATGTATGAACAGTCAGCGCTATAAGTGTGATTCCAGTAACTGGTAAGGTTTAAGATAATAGGAACAAAAGACAATGTTTTACATTTTAAAACTGTCGCCACTATGCATTGTACATATAACATATATGGGGAGGGCGTGCTCGAAATGAAAAATATTGTCTTTTATTCTTATAAATGTAAACCTTATAAAAAGGTACTGAGACTGCACTTTTAGCGTTTACCATACGTTATTCAGTTTATACTGTAGTTATCTTTAGTATTGTTAGTACATCAGACTATCGAGTAAACAATATAAACTTGTTTACCTTTAGCAAAATTACCCTGATCAGCATGATATTTCATACATATATTCACATCCTTTAATGCTTTTAATGTTGAACAGAACCTTAGATACATAATTTCATCTCGGTTATTAGACCGACCCTTTGCCCATGTGATCCATCAATGAGACATCGAGATAAAACCAGCAAATTAGCATTCTAGCATCGCCTCCTATACCAACACAAAATACTAAAAAATGTAAATAAAAGTATCTTCAACACAAACTATAATAATAGTGTATTCGCGTTAAGAAAATAGTGACGTCATCATTACCCAAACGATTTGACCAATGAGACGTGACAACGGTTGTCTGCGATTGGTCAATGTGACTTGTTTTCTCATTAACTAACGTCTCATTGGCCAGTTTAACTTCTGAATGTCATGACGTCACTATTTACTTAACGCGAACAGCCTATAGTACATACCTGTTGCTTAGCCGCTTTCAAGAACGCAGTGAAATTAGCGGGGGGCGGCGCGGGGTGACGCCTGAGCAGCGCGCATTGCGGGTAGTCGGTCGCCAGTCGTTCGGCCACCGAAACGTTGGCCAGCAACATGAACTCTTCGACCATCGCATTTGTGTCCATTATGCGCTTCGTTTGGACCGAAAGGGGCTCGTGGGTTTCCGAGTCGACCTAGAATAATTGTTATGTATTCATTTAATACACCTATCGATATGTGTCTATTATTGCAACATATCCAGCTGAGTTAAAACCCTTTTGCTGCGACAATAACATGCACAAGTTATACCCCTTAGTTTGTAGGTTTTTATTGCAAACGTTTTGTATTGTGTATGTTTTTGTGGCTGTAAATAAACGCTTTTTATTATTATTATTGAATAGTTATGATTAAATGAAGGACGGATTTTTGACCTTTGTAATTAAAGTTCACATATACGCTAAAGCAGTAGTAGTAAGTAATTTATAAGGCCTTATTATTTCCTAATGGTACCTACATAATTATAGTATTCATTCTTGATTTCAGTGTCTAAGGAATAATAAGACACTATCGACGTTGAGAGTATGGTAATTTAATAAATTGAAACCTGACATTCTTATCCTTGTTCTTATACATATAAAAGTCGTTGTATGTAGTTTAATATACGTATTTTCAATATCATAACTACGACGGTGAAAACAATACCAAAACTAATCTTACTTGGAACCTAATCTCCGGCGATGCTAGTAAGAGAGCTCCATTATCCAAACGCCCTTTCTTCAGTTTCTTTGCCAACTCGTTCAATATACGAAGCGATTTAACCAACACGTCACTCCTGGATGCATCGTCAATTGCTATTTGGGCCTCTTCGTAAGTCATTGCTGCTTTGGACTGAAAAAGAACAAAATTTACATTTAATCCCGTCCCAATATTCCTTTAA
This sequence comes from Leucoptera coffeella, assembly GCA_030578115.1. Classification (NCBI taxonomy): domain Eukaryota; kingdom Metazoa; phylum Arthropoda; class Insecta; order Lepidoptera; family Lyonetiidae; genus Leucoptera; species Leucoptera coffeella. Next base: position 23,605 of record JAMBLF010000115.1, on the reverse strand, counting down.
GAGTGAAAGGAAAGGTCATTGGGCATAATCTGACCCGGTTTTCGAAATATTTGCTACAAAAATCGAATTATTGGTAAATTATTGAGGGCTAGCCTACATTTCATTTTGTGATGTTAAAGAAAAAAAAAACCGCGGGGTTAGTCTGAAATACAACTATTGAAATTGAATTGAAATGTGTTTAAAAATATATATTATTGTATTATATTATATTAGGTGTATTTTTTATCTTGGGCCAGACACCAAGAACAAATAGATGCGCCAGCCATGTTCTTGGACAATACTATTGTGCCTGTTGACATAGATTATGTTGAATAAAAACTGTTTGATTTAAACACACATTTGTTTGATTTAAAAATGCATCAGATTATTCCTATCGTAATAGTTCATTACCTATCAATTCAATGCAAATAGTCGAAAATGTCTTATCATTACCGTACATTACTTACATTTATTTTTATCAATTTTTGGGCAGATTCCCATACTCTACATTGATGCGACATATATATTCGTAAACTAGGGACGTTTATCTAAGCATCCATACTAATTTTGTCTCTGTAGGCCGCGGGTATAGTTTTCATAGTAAGTTGCCCAGTAACCTTTGGTAAATAATGTCTCCTTGGCCACCTTCAAGGGAATAACATTATAAAACGATCTAAAGATCCTGGGATTGGACCTTGAAATTCTAAAAACCTATTATCTATAATAATAAACTCTGTTTTTAACAGTATTTTTAAACCACACCTGCTTTTCCCTTTTAATGGAGACGGTCGTCATTTATACGTGTTTAAGAACATATATCCTTACATACGCTTCACGATTTGTAAATACACACTCCATTTTTTATTGTGGCGGGTTAGTCAGGAGCTTGATTGCCCATCATCGAATTTTAGAAGGCATGTTAGCTAAGGGTCACTCGAAGTCATACTTAATTATACATACTTATGTATGTGCATTATATTACTCACCTTAATAACACTCTTGTGGAACTTCGTGGACAGTATGTGAGCGTTCTCGTCTATTTCCCAAACGCAAGAGAACGCCAATCTCTCTTCGCCACCGCGCAGCGAACACAAATTCGAACTTAGCAGATCTGTCGAAAAAAACGTATATTAATATTAGCCCCGGACTACCGTATTATGTAAATAGAATGCGAAGTAGTTGTCTTTCTGCAAGCCTTAACCGATTAGGCGATGGGCTACCAATCAGTAATAAATCCATTTCAATGTCATATTACCATTATGTCAAACCCTAGGAATACTAAGGATCAAAAGTCGTTTACCCTTAAAAGGATTAATGACGTGCTTGTATGTATCAGTCATTAGACTTTACTTTCAAAACATACAAAGGGATAAAAAAAAATAATCATCTTCTTGCCTTTAATAAATCTTAGTAACTTGTACTATTTTTAACTTTACGTATGCATTATTTTATACTACCCTCTGTGAGCTGCTAGCTGTAAATCGGTGGATTTACTGAGCACGCGTTCCGTAGATTCCCCCATACTATTTGACTGACATTTAATTCTGGTTGGTAATTTTAATTGAATAACTTTTTCGTGTATAACATTTTTCTTATTTAATTTTGCATTGTATAATTATACATTATTTTATATATTGTGGAGTTTCAATAAAGGATTATTATTATTACAATCTATTTTAAAATAGCTATCTTCCATTCATCTCAACTCTCTAACTTAATACCAACCTGGCACCATATCAATCCTCTTATCCACCAAATACACTGTAGTAGCCCTAAGCGCAGCTTCCTTATCGAGAGCCGTGTTGGGCCTTATAAAATGCGTCACATCAGCTATATGTACCCCCACTTGGTACTTGGTCAAGCCATCCGGAGTCTTTTCTTTCAGCTTGAAAGCGTGTAAGGCGTCGTCTATGTCCGTACAGCCCGGGGGGTCGACGGAACAAATGCAGATTGAACGCAGGTCTACACGCTTCTTTATTTCCTGGATGGTAAATAAAATAAAATCAGTGGTGGTTTAGAAATTGAATTGATAGTGAGAATATTAATAACAATATGACAGCCTAGTGTTAAGCCATAATATACTTATTCATGTATTATAAGAAGTAATTAGAAAGAGAACTAGATTTTATGAGAATCTGAAACACATAACTACATAACTGCTACGAAAACATAAACGTAGAAAGCTTTAATCCCTTGCTAAATACAACCACAAAAACCAAAATACTTAATACATACTTCATTTTAACAACATTATTTCTCCTAACTAGTTATTTTTAAACACTCGCGATTTATACTCATTTTATTTACTATGTGAGACCGGGTCATATCACGATAAATTAATAAAGATATCTGATTACCTTTATTTTGCCCGACGTTTCGACCCAGTTGCATAGGCCGTGGTCGCGGGAAGACTAGCGTCTCAGCTAATGTCTGTCTACCCTCACAAATTTTTGTTAATTCATAGCACGACACACTACACTCACGCTATCCGAAGACACATCCGCAGTTACGCCACGTGAATATAATCCCATGATTACCGGTTCCCATGTTTCCGAAAGCCTAAAAACACGATTGAAATTGATTTAATTGATTTATCGTGATATGACCCGGTCTCACATAGTAAATAAAATTATTTCCTTTATAACACCATTCCACTAATAGATCTGAAAGCCTCCAGTATTATATCCGCCCCTTCACACATCATTGTCATACAGTGTCCATATAATAGCATACATACCTCTTCCGGAATAGTCCAGTCATCGGGCGGTAGACAGGCTAGCACAGCCTCACTAAACCTCGCGTGGGGCACATCGTGTTCTAGTAACAGCACTTCATTCTCAGCGTCTTTGTCACCTAAAGAATAAAAAATAAGTTACCTCAGTAACGCATAAGCAAATATCTTATTATAAAAGTTAAATGTCAGTGCTCGGTGCAGTTAATATTATTCAACATAAGGATGATAAAATCACTTATTGAAAGTAAAAAAAAAACATTTTCATATGAAAGATTGCGAATAAAATTAAATAATAAATAGTTAAAATTAGTTAAATAAAAATCGCATTTTAAAATACATCTTAGGTTAGACCTGAAACTACCTGAAACTTGAAACTGAAGAAAATTAGAGTTGATGCTCGTCCACACAGTCTACCACTAGTCAACATTTATATTGATTGTCTCGTAAAACGTGCGTACCTACTACCCCATAAGTGATTTTAGTAGTGTAATTTCTTACCAATAGGCCCTAGAGCTCTGACGAAGTGTCCGAGTGGATATCGGCTGTTCCTAGGCCAAGAGTCGAGTGCCACTAGGATTCTTTGCGACGCCAAAATGTCACTTTGACGTGTCTCGATACGGACACGCGGTATCCGCTTTTCAGCCGGAATAAAAAGATGGCGGGTTGCTCCTGGAAAAGAGAATATTATTTTCTTTTAGTCATCTCTGATTCAGTTCTAATATTACTAATCGAATCAATGCTTCATTTATTTCTTAAACTGCTGTGCTACCAGTGTTTGGTTCCCATAGGATAACTCAATTAATAAAAATCTTTTTTTTGAAATTTAATTGCTAAAAATATAATAAAAAGTGGCTAAAAGCCTAAAAACGGTTATTATTTCCGCCTCCATGGCACTAATGTAAGAACCCACAAACAACCCAATTAATAGTAGCTGGTAGTTTTCTATTAACCTTTTAGACCAACCCAGTTTAAATATTATTTTTTATAACATAATTTAACTTTACCTGGCAACTTGCTAGCCTTGAGTATACCACAATACTGCCTCCACTTCCTTCTTATAATCCCCACAACCTTTCCTGTAGGAGTGATCTCCTCATCGCTTTTATCTACCGGTTTAGCCGTGTCCAACACTGTGGCTTCCTCTTCGAACTGATCTCCGGGGTCATCCGCCTTATCTTCAAGTACTATGTCACTGGGTCTACGCCATTCCTCTTGTGGGAACACTTCTATGGCTACCAAGTCTCCGTCGACCGCGCGGTTTATTCCCACGTGGCCTTGGAGTAAGATCTGGAATTGATTTAAAGGTATATTGGATGTATCTACAAGAGTAGTACTTTAATAGAAAAGCAAAATAAATTTCTGTACTTTCGCCAAAATATCTAAAAAAAAATATACTTTCACTGAGTGTTCTGTTGTTGTTACTTGTAACAAATGTAGCAAATTATTATATTAAATCTAATTTAAATGACAATGGGGGTTATGAGGTTGCTATTAATCTCTTGTAATTTTATAGATGGACACTTAACCTTTATCTACCCCAACAAGTATTCATAGTAATATTTATAACATAAATAAAGATAAATACTTACCGGAGTTTCAAAAGAAGATACATTAGCTGTTCCTTCCAGAAAGTTATCTCTTGACGCATGGAATGTACCTTGGTACAATCTCCCATTGCGTACACCCTCGTGTATTTGAGATGGTGTGAGATGAGCAGGATATAGAGCATCCTTAGACACAGTCTCTGGTATAACATTTCTGGACAATTTGTCACTTAAACCAACAATCCCACTTATGTTTTCAACATAATCACGAACTGAAAATGAAAGGAATTTGTTTCACAAAAGTATCTATATTATTTGGTTTAAAATTTATTATATTTGGGCAAGTACATGAAACATCAGTGCTTAATCACACTGTATTTTGTCACTGAAAACCTGCATATTACAACACTTACTAGATGACAAAAGATAGAACACTATCACATTTTACATGTAAGTAAACATACAATATGCACGACTTGTGACTCACTTCTTTTTTAACTGTGGTGGGGTAGTCAGAGGCTTAAGTACCCATATCCAAATGAAACCACTGTTATGATCCAAGATGGTCACTCATCAAGATACAGTTAATATCCAGAAATGAATCAATCTTCTGAATTTTTTAAAGGCATCTAAATAAAATAAATATAAGATAATCTTGTGTATAATAATTTCCATACCTGAACTACATAAAATGCCTTCAGTCTCTGCTATTTTCCTGTTATTGTCATCATCAGTCAGCAGAACAATTTTGGGGAACTTTCCATTAACAGAATCAATGGACAAATGCAAGCCATACCATACAGCTGCTTTTCTTATAGCCCTGTCATTCCTATCATTTGGTCTTTCACCTGGAAGCCTTTCCACATATGTATCCCTGGAAAACCACCACTTGTATTTATAAACAAACACTTAGATTAAAAAATACAATTATACTTTACAATTATTAACCATTGTACTATAGGTAGATCTTAGGGCAATAGTATAGGAAACATTCTATAGACACTGCAAACCCTGTGATGCATTGCTAGCCCATGTACATTATACATACTCAGCAGTTTTAAATATTCTTAAATCAGTTTAGGAATCATAGATTTTTGCATCTATCTATCTAAATTTATATTTATAAATTATACTCACTTATGATGCTCATTAACAAAAGAGTAAAATTTTCGTTTCTTGTCAGTAATTATTTCCAAAAGCCTTTGGTATGTTGCGCTGTTTTGGTGCTTGACTTCTTCTAACACTGTTTGAAGAATTATCACATTAGACAATGCATCTTCCTCCAAAACATCTATCTGGTGAAGTACAACATTGGTATCCAGGATAAGGTAATGTGGATAGTCGAACTTGGAACACAGAGATTCAGGTTCTGCATCCAAGACAATATCACTGCTCTTATGAGGGCACACCGTGCAAGCTGCCGATCCACACAACAAATCATCACGCAGGTAATGTTCTCGAACAATCTGTAACAAAATATTAATGTAGTTATTTAGAAAAAACCCTGTATAGGACATGTAAACATAACCTATTTATTTACCTTCAGTATGTTACCCCTTTTAGTTTTCGTTAAAAATGTTTTGGTAGTCCACAGGTTTTCCATAATGTAAATAACATTTGCTAAAGAGCAAATATCGTTAATATAATAATTTTACTTATTAAATTAAGTATAGAACTTCTTCTACTCAACACTGCATTCCTGCTTCAAGTTTTAATTATTCAATTCAATTATTTTTAAGATAGCATGGCACTTTGATATTCGGGTAAATAGCGACAATTCAGACAATGTAATGTAGACGAAATACGGAATATCTCATTATGTCTTTGGTGCAAAAACCTGACTATTCTACTGATTAGGGATTAAAAAGTACCCATAAACAGCGTAATGAATACTGCTGTCATGTTTGGATATTGATACGTTTAGTGAATCTAGGTTTAATCGTCAAAATCACTGACTCTGCCATGCAACTACAGAGATAAACAATTTAAGTACATATATTTAAGTGTTTATATCGCATAGTATTCTGATATCTGTGGCATTTCATAGAGACTTTCTATCCTAAACAAAAGCTTATATTACTGTTAGATTGTAGTTATGAGAAAACCTACTTGTACCTCAATGATAAGAGTTCACCTATGGATTCTCCATCTTATACTTGGTACTATATTGTATACCTATGACATACAGCTGTGCAATTTACATCCCAGGGTCATATAAAAATACAAATAAGTATTGTATCGTTTTACAATCATTTATTTAGCTACAGTTTATCAATTAAACAATAAATAACATGTAAAATATATTTCCACCCATTTTATTCCTTAATAACCCTAATTCTTCTCTTGTGTGTTGTTGCTACTTTGTTCTGCGCTCATGTCTAATTGATTCTTGACATAGGCATAACTCTTTTCTGCCGCTCCCACAGCATGCTCTGGTAAATCTACTAGAAACCTGAAAGTGGCTTTCACACCGTTGTTCCAGTATTGTTTCGCTAGGTATGTGGTTTGGCCACTTGCAGGCAGAGGGGGTAACTGAAAATATAAATGATTATGAGAATTATGCTCTATAATGCTATACAAGTACTAGTTTATGTTTTTAGATGATGATATAGCTTAAAGCTTGTTATACTAATTGCATTATCACATTCAGTTGATACAACTTCTATACTCAAAAATATAAAATATGGTGTTAGGTATTTTATGGGATAATATAGGTTTTTCTTTTCTTTAATGGTTTGGACATGTCATGCAGATGAATGATAGTAGATTGATATAAAGGAACATCATATGTGGCTGAGGCGTGTACAAGTGTAGGAGTGTAATTGAAGCGAAAGTGATTAGTCAGGTTCGAGAAAGTGATCTCTGCCTACCCCTCTATAGTTAGACAGGTATTGTGAGTGTATGTAATATTTTTTAATTACCTCATAAGGAATCTGTTTTGCCAATTCTCCGACATAAGGAGACAGCCCTTCTTCTAATTCATTATATATTACTTGGGCCTTTTCTGGAGTATCCCACACTCCTTTTTCAACGGTGTAGTAGGTTGCATATCCCAATATTACAGACTTTATTCCGAATCTGTAAATTCAGTGAATTAGAGAAGTTACAAACATAGTTATATTATGTCTAAAAAACAATATAATTATATCTTGCAATCTTAAGTGAAGAAACTTTATATTACTTTCACAAACACTACACAAAAAAATTGAGATTTCGATATTACTTAAATTATAATTTAGATATTGTAAATATATAATTTAGATGCCACTTACTTCAGCATGATGTCAAGTTACGGTAGTAAAAATAAGACAATCAGCTAACTAAATAGAGTCCAAAGCTTTTGGATATATTATGTAGGTAAATATAACTATTATGTAATTCAATTTCTTGAATTTTTGAGTAGTTTCGTTGGAATGATTCTACAAATTGTATTACACGAATACTTAAATCTAATTCTAGATTAGATTTTTATAAAATTGTAGTCGTATTCTTCGAGTTATTACGGTTTTATGATCATAAAAAATAAACCAACGATGTATGATGTTCAATTCAATTTTTTTTCATATATCAATATGCAGATTTAAAGGGTAAATAATTTAGTACATAACGTGTTAATGTTTAAGGTGGGCCGTAAATAATATAACAATTAGCTCATTTTTGCCTGATATACTAAATACTTAAATAATATACGAATGGGTTAGTACTAATCTTCCTTCATAAACCAAATATTTATTATTATTATCGCAACAGTGAAATTAGTGTTGGAAGATGTAAAATCTTTATAGCCATAATGCCTCTGAATCATAAATAATGCATCTTTTTCCTTTCTTTCAATACTATACAGTTGTTTGAAGCGTTTAGAAACAATACTTGATCATGTTAAGAAACGCTACTTGTTTTTGCTGCAAAAATAGAAAATTTATTAAAGTTTCATTATTAATTTAGTTACAAATATTATAAATTTATATAGTTGTTTTTTGGATTAGACTGACAAGTATGTTTGGAACTGTCAGAATCATTTGTTTTGTTTTGTGCTCATGTGTCGGTCTGAATTAATATATTCCTTGTATTTACGATTTATTTAATTTCTTAATCTGTATTAACATTGGAAAATAAAAGAATTGAGTAGTAACCGACGTCGTCAACATAATTTCTTTTGAATACTGTAATTTCTTCGCCATTTACACAAAGTGACAATGGTTGCTAACATGGAACAGGACGACGACTGTGAAAATATTGGGTTGGCTTGTGCTCTAGAGCATTTTTCTGAAGTCGATGTTGTTATGGGAATGATAGATAATGTGAAAAATATCTATGACACCCCAGATTTAGAAGCTCAGTACGATAAATTATACTCTATCTTAAAAAACTACTATGAGCAACCACATCTCTTAGATCCTCATCTCGATAAAATACTAGCCAAGTTCATCGCCTTGATCAAAGATGAGGAATCGCCGTTGGCGCTGAAGCACGCAGTTTTCAATTACATGTATCAAATAATAAGAATCCGAGGTTATAAAGTGGTGGTCCGACATCTGCCTCATGAGGTTAGTATCTTAGCCCAATGTATTCTTCATATGTAATAAATAATAAGTTCAATGGGTATAATTATTGTCAAGAAAGTAGTACTCATAGTTCTAGAATACACTTAGGAGGAATCATACAATAAGTTTCTGAACTTAACATTTTTCTTTTTTATAAGAGCATCAGTGATACAAAAATTGAGAAAATGTGAATTCAATAACCAATTAAGTAGATAGATTTTGACAATTCCTGGTTCTTCATCATAGAGTGGAGTTACCTCAATTGTGGCAGTACCTTAATTGGTTAAGATGTTGCTTTGTCTACCAAAGAGTCCCTTCCTGTGCTCTAAACCAAGCTTGTGGCTTAAGAAATATAGAAATACTGTGCCCCATGGTAGGGACGTAAATATAATGCTAATTAGCTGCCATTCTTCCTGGCATGTCATCGGAGGCGACTAAGGGAATACAGGTTTATGGAATCAATTGGGCGATAGGCTAGCAACCTGTCAACAATATTCCAAATAACAAAACCCCCGTATACATGCTAATAAGTGACCAAGAAGTGTTTTCATGTCTCGAAGGTACTGTCCATTTCTAAACAAGAATTAAATGATGTGAATGTACAGTTTAGTTTAGTTTATTGGGCTCCGTGGTTTCCGCAATTAGTCCACACTGGGACCATTTTGCGTGATGTCGCTGACTTTTCCAGCCAGCCCAGCACCCGCCAGAAGCGCAGAAGACGCCGGTTTCCCAAGGATTTTAGCCCGATCTTCAGCCACGGCCATGCACTCCAGGACAACGTGGCCAATGGTTTCAGTGGAGTCAATGCAGCCCCTGCACAGTGGGCTATCTGTGATTCCGAGCTTGAATAGGTGCCCGTTTAGTCTGCAATGGCCGGTGATATTTTCGGTCATCACACGCAGTTCTCTTCTCGTTAGTTGAAGCAATTTGTTCGTTAATTTGGGGGCCAACGCCGGAAAAACTTCCTTTGAATGGCTCGAGCCATCGTGTTCCCTCCATCTCAAATTGTGTAGTTCCCTGGTCCAGGTTCTTATCCATGATCTGAACTTGCTAAAGGGTAGGGGCAACAAAGGCTCCGCAGCCACTAAGGCCGCCCCCGCTCCTCTTCTTGCAAGCTCATCCGCTGCGTCGTTCCCAAGTGATCCACTATGCCCTCTAATCCACTGCAGTGTCACACTATTCATAATGGACACCTTGGTAAGCTGGAGATGACACTCGTGTATTAGCTTTGATGTTATTGTCGTACTGGACAGCGCCATCAAAACGGAAGCGCTGTCCGAGACCACCTTTATGTGGTATCCCTTGAGTCCACGTCGCAGAACGGCGACCGCCGCCTCGATAATTGCCACACATTCACATTGGAATATGGAGCTGTGATATATTTATGTTGAGATCTATTGAGTATATACCCGCTCCAGTGCCATTATGGGTCTTGGAGCCATCCGTGTATATACGGACGTACTTGGTGTCCGCTCGATCTCCGTCTTCCTGCATGTTGATCCTGTAGTTTTTTTGCATTGCCCACACGGCAGGGATTCTGTCACACGATGCCCCCAACAGCGGTTCCCTTGCCAGGGCCCTTTTTAGTATCCTAGTGTGAGGACAGTCGCTGCGAGCCCAGTGGCCCGAGTTATCGATTCTAATTGCACCGGCACACCGGCACCGGCGGCACACCCGACCCCGTACCGCTGCAGCAGGGGTCAGATGGGCCGGGGGCCGAGCCAACCAAAACGTCCTCCCTCCTGTAAGGCCGCGCGTATATGGAACCAAGAGGCCAGCTCATCCTGTATTGGTTGGTGGCGAGTCTGTTGGCCTCTTGTTCCGGTATTCCGAGGGTCAGGTATGCACCCCCATCATCCCTACGGTCGATGGAGTACAAGGTCCACCCACCCACGCAGTACTCGGGATTGTACCATTTTAGGACCTTTTGAAGGTCATTGATGTTTTCCGGAGCTTGAGGTACAAACACTCCCAACTTCAACCTTTGAGGGATTTGGGATTGTTGCACCACCCGGAGTCGAGTTCCTTCCTTTGGTGAAGGAATGGTGCTTATGTTGCTAGACAACCACGCAAGGGCGTGATCGTCTTCGCACCACATTTTTAGGGCCCCATCGCTGTGGAAGTTTGCCCAGTTTGCTGTCGGTGGTAGGCGTTATCGCTATCTTTATGAGGCGGTCATACAGGTTCTTCTTGATCACCTCCGCTTGATCAGCTGATAGCTCAGTGAACGGTTCAGTGATGACTGCAACACACAGCGGGTTATTCTTGAGCTGCATCGCCTCCGCGTAGGTGGTTGCGCTCTTGTGGTGGTGTAGCGATTTCGGTGTCGAACCCGCTGGTTTGGCGCGCTTGCTGCCAGCTTTTGGCGAGATGGAGTCGTCCTGTCTCGCCCTTTTGGAGGGTTTCTCCGTCGCTGGTTGCGCTGGTGGTACTGGAGGAGCACCGGTGTGCTTCGGTACCTTCCTACCTGCACGTCTTCCGCGAACCCCGCGCGCCCTCTTTTTGTCTCCTCCCCCATTTGGGGAGTTAGGTCTAGGGCTAGACGTGGCTGGTGCCGTAGCACTCGCCTGCGCAGGGGCTCGCTCAGATGCACATTCGGCAGGCACCGAACCCTTGGCTGCAGTGGAACCGTGGTTCCGCGCCGATTTTTGGGTCCCAGAGTTGTTTGAGAGTGGTTTCTCTTTTTTACTTCTTTTGCGGTGGGAGACTGCACTCCAGTCGCTACCGACAAAAGGTTCGGGGATAGCGTCGCGGAGGTCAGCGAGGCTAATGCCATCAGCATGACTACGCGCCGCAGGAAGTGATTGTGATAATTCGTGCGCTACCGAAGTTGCTGCACGGTTGGAGACCAGCGCTTCCGAAGAGGCTGCATGGTCGGATTTTGTTTTATTTTGATTGGTTTTTATATTTTCATCCATATTATTAGTATATTTTTAACTTCATTCCACACGGCTCCCCACCCGCCACGGAGCCCAACACGGGGACGCCACGCGATTTACGCCATGGTCGCCAAGGCTACCGGTGGAATATAGGTGTCCTCCCCAGGAGCCAGACGAGTCCGCACGAAACGAATCAACCGCGCGCAAAAACCATGCAGCGTGGTGACGCGCCTCGCCGACTGCCCTCCCCCGGTTCAGACACCTCGCCTGACTACCCGCCCAGGACGGTCGTAGTCGAAGCCGATTGATCCTACATGGCTAGTGTAGGACCACCTGTCTTGGGAGAAATCCGGACCAAAGTGGAGTGTTGCTTCCCCCCGTCCGCGGACAGGGTTCCACTCAGCCACCAGGACTCCTTCATCCCCCCGCACAGAACGCCACGCACGGCAAACACGTGGGTGGCTGATAATAACTCTGACCATCGTCATGTTTTAGCGATGGTCCGAGGCAATGACTCAGCCACATGATCACTGCAGTAGTATTATTATAGACTACATACTAATATTACATAAATTATACTTCTATAAATATAAGCGTATATATTAGCATATATATTATATAACAAACTACATACATAAAAAGGGGTGCCTGGGAGTGTTTAGTTGCGTCTGTTTCTTATGGAAATAGACCAATAACGGGCAGCACCACGAGAAGGTAACTCCCAGACTTGTCTTGAGGGTCTTTGCAACCTGTGCTAGCCCCAAGACCATCTGCCAGAACATACACCAAATAAGTGTATGAACTAGGTGCAGATCCCAGTACTTAAAAATAAAAAGCAAGCACGGACCTACCCCCGCCCTTGTGAATGTGATGTGAATGTACATATATGTATGAATTTATTCCACAAAGCATTCATCATCAGATACAATCATCAATTCTAACTAGAGATTAACACACTATTTCTATTTAGGTGTCAGATCTTCTCATGGTACTCTCAATGCTAGAGAATGCCGATCCCAAGGACCAAGTGACGTGGCGCAGTCGCTTTGTGCTGCTCTTGTGGCTGTCAATTGTTGTGATCATTCCTTTCCACATGAGCCGGCTGGATGGCTTCTCTGCTGCTGAAGGGGGTAAGTCAATTATTTAATTTATAGAGTAGTTACATGTCTGGTCTTTAGATTGTATTCTTATTATTTTCATACAGTTGTGCTGAGATCTGACTAGAACATTAAACTAATTATATTCTTTAAGGTTAAATTTTAATGCACTATGTTATTAAATTAATTAAACACAATTAGTTTAGTACAAATGTCAGTTAGTTTTTACACCATACCAGTTAACATATCGCACCCACGGTGCAATAACGTCACTTATGCAACAGATGTAATTTTTCAGGAGAAGCGTTTGAAAATTCAACACTCTATTACAAAGTACATCTCTTCTAGACTAAAGAAATAAATTAATATAATTAAAACTATAACTTTAAACTTTATTTCAAACTAAAATAAAACATCACATTAATTACTGTTTAAAATATATAGACGTTTACAAATTACTACCCTCGTAGTAGTGACGTTAAGGCACTAGACAAAAATTAACCGGTCAGTTATGTCGAAACTAAAAAAAACACGAGAGCATAAATTTCTAAAAAAATATTTATTAAAGAAGCAAATAAGTATAACAAAATTTCTTAATATAGTAACATTTATATTATTCAGACTTTTAATAACAGTCATATTCTTACTACCTAAATTTGAACAAACAAACAAAGGTTAACCAGTGTTCAACGTAGTTTAACGCATTACAAATATCTTTAGAACTTTTACTTATTAGAGTTTTTAATCACAGTCATTGTACCCGTATTTAAACTAATTAATTAATAATCAACAGTAGGAATCAAATACTAAATATTTTACTTATTCTTATACAAAAATAACTGTTTTTAACATAAAATCAAAGGATTTGTAGAATCTACAGTAAGTAAAAAAAATTAAATGAGATCATTATAAAAACTTTCGTAGTATCTAGGCACGAGATTAGCCTCCAATAATTGTAATAAATCACGTTTTTTCCGTTCTGTAATTGGAATTTTGGAGGTGTAAGCTTGCTTCAAGGTAATTTCATCTATTCTTCGATTACCTCTATTACCGCGTAATGTTTTGGTTTGAACAATAGCTTTGGCTTCCTCCCAATTTTCAGTTTTGTAAGTAGTTCGATATCTATAATTATCAGAATTCTTAGCAAATCTAATACTTTTGATCTCACTTATCTTGATAACACCACCATTCACATTTTTCGCTATATTAAAGTTTATGTTCTCCTCAAGTGATTTCAAATCGAAAAAATCGTTATAGTTCATTTCATTTACCACGAACGGTTTACCAGTCTTTTTGGCCCCACGAATTAAGGAAATGTATTGGTCGGGAACATAAATACATCCAGCATTTTTGGCCCTCGTCACAGATTTTTCTATAACTGAGTGAGCAGCGTCACCTTCATTTTGCGTGTGGCCTCTAATCAAAAAGTTATGTTGGATTGAGTTAATATTTAGGCGACTCACTGAATAGTAGTACATCACAAAAACAAATCTATTTTTTTGCTGACCACAGCAATTATCCGAATAAATAATTACGTCGGCGCCTGGTCTTTCAATAGCTATCTGTTCTAAGTATTTATAAACACATGACCCTATTTCTATGGCACCTCTATTACCCAATCCTTCATGCCAGAAGTAACATGTGGTTTGTTGTATGTTGGCATTAGATATTGTTAAATTATAACAATTAAGCCTTGATTTATAATAAAAAGAGCTTGATTTGCCAATAGGGCATGGTAACACTGCTTGTAAGTCATAGGTGAAAACAATTGTGTTGTTATCGGGTTCATGACATCTTCTCATATCTCTATCTTTCGCATGTCTACTTAAGCTTTTTCTTCCTGATGTAATTTGAAACTGTCACGTAATTTATTCTTTTCTTCTTCAGAGGCATTTTCGTATGCCTCACACTCATCGCACCGATCTTTTTTGGGTTTGAAAAATCCAATATTAAAATCTTGATTGAAAATCCTTGAGTAAGCATCGTAGTTCACAATAGGCTTGTTCTGTTGTTTCTGGATTTCGGTATAATTTCTATGTAACTCTGCTACTGTCAAACCCCCATCAATGAACAGTCTGCTAGTGTTAGCCCTAAGATAGTGACTCTCAACCTTTGGAATTGATTCGATATGATCCTTTACTGCTTGTATAACTTCGGGTGCCAATGAACATTGTTTTCCGTGTTTTCCTCGTTGGTCAAGTGGAATAAAGCCATCATTCTGTGCTTTGCCGTCAATAACAGTTCGTATAATCCTCTGTGTGATACCCAGAGTATTGATGAGAAAAGTTTTACAGACGCGGATCTCCTTATTTTCATTAAGCAAGTAATATGCAGTGTTTTCTTTTCTTTCATACCTTTTGTTAGTCTTGATGCGGCGGTAAGGACATTGTAGTGTTCTTGTACAAACGTTTAAAAAATCCCTTTGCCTCTCTATACTCTTCAACTTCCAGTAAGACTCAAAGATTTCCAACCTCCTTTGTTCTGTAAATTTTGCAGCACAGGACAACCGACATTTCGAAGTACATGTAGGTCCTATTGTTTTGCCTTTATTTAATTTTTTGGTCTTTACAGAGATATACGATTGCCCAGAATTTTTCAATCGCTTAGCAACGTTCTTTTTCCAGGTTGCGGGATTACGCGTACGCTTTCTGCCTCTCGGTTTAGGTATAGCTGGCTCATGAAGACTCTGATTGTTTGAACTATTATTTTCTGCAGGAGTATCACTGGAACTGCTACTCGAACTACTACTAGAACTACTGGAGGTACTGCTGGACCTATTGGATGAAGACGATCTTGAACGAGGACACCCTCCTCATCCATACATAACCTCATCCATATACACAAAACTAATACAATTCATTAAGGCGTAATAATTCTCATAAAAAATATAAACCAAAACCATGAACTATCCTGGAGTAATATCGTCACAAGTGTCAATCTAACGTTTAACTATATAACATAAAATACAAGGATTAGGGAAACAACGGCACTATTAACACAAGTGACATTATTGCTCCAAAAATATTTAAAAAAGGATTAGGGAAACAACGTCACTACTAACACAAGTGACATAATAGCTCCAAAAACATTAAAATAAATCGTCACAATTACCTTAGTGGCGTTATAGCTCCAAGTGACTGCTTCTCCTGCGGGGGGCCGCGCGCAACTGACCAATGAAACGTTGTTTCTCCCAGTGCGGACTAGAATCGCGCCAAAACCATAACGACACTAGTGACCTCACGAAGAAAGTATGCGTACTACACAAGTGACAATTACGCACCAAGTAAATAGGTAGTTAAGGTGTAGTTTCTCATACTCAGTTCAGTTTTGACAAAAAATGCATAAGTGACGTTATTGCACCGTAGGTGCGATATAGCAGAAATACAAAAAATCTTTACTGCTACTTATAAATAGACAGTAATAGTTAATTTTAATATATTCCAATTTCTAGTTAATGTCCCACTAATAAATGAATTTCATAATTTTCCAGAATCATCCCACCAGCGCACAGTGATGGAGAGGATCTTTGTCATCTGCCAGACGTATGCTCAGTGCAAAGATGCATGCGCTGATGCTAATGCATTCTTAGCCTCCAAATTTTTGACTAGGTAATTTCTATTTTGTAATGCCTGTTTCAAATTTTATATTACCTTCTGTTTAGTTCTATAATATCATACTGTGAGGAGTGATGCTGGAAATTGGCAATAAAATACCAAACAAGTATGTCATCAAATATGTCAGATAATTAAGGTAGTTTTTATCAATAGTCCAGTAACTATATAAAGAAATAAATAACATACTATCTTACATCATACTTATTATCAGAGTCCGGACTTTTTTTACAAATTTCTTCAAAATGACATAGTGGACATACAGGACGATCCAAAGATTTGACAGTAGGTAGGTACTGTACTGTATTTGAATACTGCCCAGAAACGCATTTTTGCAAAAAGTCTTAAAAATTATTATTATTAAGTTGAGTCCAAGGTATATTGCCAGCTATCATAAGTTTAGTTAAATCTATATTAAAATCACTTTGCGTCTTTTTTTGAGTCTCGTGTGCTAAGTGCTTGATTGATTTTAAATGGTTTTTTTATAAAATTCAATCTTGGTGTTATACTTTGCTGACAATGGGAGCAAAACACGTTTTCACCATTTACAATTAAAAACGGAAACTCCTTACAAAACGAATCCATAATAAACAATTATAATAAATTAATAAGTAATGCTTTTCTCTAATCTCTACTAAATATTGTTATTTATATTGAAGTATTGACATATAATTCTTTGACAGTAATGCATGACATTTGTTTATTTCGCATAATCTAAAGAGGTCAGATAAGTAAATACTTAACTACCGATGACATAATATTTTGATATCTATGTATGAATTTGATTAAACACGCTATATATAGAATGACGTCATTTCGTAACAAAAGTCCGGACCCTGCTTATTATACATACTTATCATACAGGACTTCCAAAATTGTAATTGATACAAAGTGATAAATATTTTGTATACTATGATGTTTACCTCTTCGCAGCTGAATCAATAAAGTAAGACCATCAATATAACAGATCCTAAAAAATTTTACCTGATACATGTACCCTTCTAACTATATTCAATACTAATATACTCAAACATTGTTTCAGATCAGACGTAAAAGACTTGTACATGGGAACATTTTTTACTTGGGCTTGTGATCTTCAATCAAACATCAAGGATGAGAGCTCAATATACTTTGGTGTTCTGGCAGCAGTAGCGTCCGTCCTTAAACATGGCAAGCGAGAGGACTTGTTGCCGTATGCAGGGAAGTTGTTAGAATGGGTGAATAACCAGAATTATAAGCAGCACAGTGCTATGTTGGTGCGCAAGTTTGGTGTCAAGATTGTGCAAAGGATCGGTAAGGGATTGGTTTAGTTTTTATAGCAAAAACAGTTGTTAGATTCTAGTTTATATTAAATTAAATAACTTTGAAAACCTTTGCTATTGGTCGGTCGTTAGACTCGACGTAATAACTAAAAATGTGTACTTTACATAATAACTTTTTTATTGTTAGTTTTTTTAGCATCTATCATCATCAATTCTTTACCAAATTTCGTTCTATATCCTCAACAACAGGCCCTATTTTTCCCATTGCATTAGCATTTAGTGCATTAGCAACTATTCAACTAGTATTTACTGACAGTATCATTATCAAAACTTACGTATGTAGTATTTATTCACAGTACCATTATCAAAACTTCCGTATCTAGTATTTACTCACAGTATAAAGAACACCTTTCCCCGCTAGGTTTAACCTTCCTGCGTCCGCGTGTGGCGTCCTGGCGCTACACTCGTGGCTCTCGCTCCCTGGCTCTGAACCTCGGCGTCACCGCTGCTTCGGGTGACCTGAACCCTTCTCTGCCAGTGCCAGAGGATGATGATGAGGATATTCCTCAAGAGGTGATTGTAAAGTTAATTGAAATTGTGTTTGTTGAAGTGATTCCCGATAATTATAAATTATATGTTGCTACTAATGTGTAATATTATAGAAATTGTGTGTGTCTATGTGTGTGAATTGAAAGTGTGTGTTGTGATGATTGATTGAAGTGTGATTGGGACAAAGATGCAGCTCAATAAAATTCATTTAGAACGTTCATTTTCTTTTGTTTAAGACTTATAATTTTATTCAATATTAAGTCTCTTATAAACAAGATAACTTTTTTCTTTCTATCAGGTAGAAGAAGTAGTAGAACTACTCCTCTGTTCCCTAAGAGACGAAGATACAGTAGTAAGGTGGTCGGCGGCCAAGGGAATAGGTCGTATAGGGGCGCGACTTCACGCGGCCGCCGCGGCAGACGTCGCTGGGTGCGTGCTAGGCCTGTTCGTGAATAGCGAGAGAGAGACTGCCTGGCACGGAGGCTGTATGGCCTTGGCTGAGTTGGGTGAGTAATTGGGAAATAGTCCAATGAGACAAAGGGGTCAGGTGTTAATATCTAACGATAATGGAATGCTAATTACCTCCTTTTTTCTTCTCGACTTCGTGATTAAAATACAACAGTTTAAAAAAATTAATTAAGTGATGGATGGGCTAACAACTTCTCATAAATATTCCATATCAATGCTCACAAAACCCTGATAGTTTTAATATTGTGTGTTAAAGTTATGTCCTCACTGAAAGCCATTTGATGATGTAGATATATGTATGTAATAAATATGAGTCCTCACTTTACATGTAGGCACTCAGTCATATGCCTTATTTGCTAGATAAACACTGCTTCCGACTTCAATATTGCGTAAATTGTGACCTATTTCGATTATTTATTTATTTTTACAGCACGTAGAGGCCTACTATCCCCAGAGCAGTTAGGACAAGCGGTAAGAGCGGTGGTTCACGCGTTACGCCGCGATGAAGCGCGCGCGTCAGGCGGCGGCGGCAGTGCGGCGCGGGACGCAGCGTGTCACGCAGCGTGGGCGTTTGCGAGGGCGTACGACGCTAACGCACTCAGTCCGCACGCCAACGTACTTGCTAACTCACTCTTGGCTACGGCGTGTTTTGATCGAGAGGTTCGTTGGGTTATTAACTTTCTTCTAGAGGTGCTTCTGTTAATGAAGAAGAATACACGTGTTAGTAAAGAATATAAACGTAAAGTAAACTGTCTTTTTCTGTGTGTCGTATGAGGTGTCTAGAGAAATAGGCCGCAGCTGAATCACTGGGTACTTGGCTAGGTTGACATCAATAATTCATTTTAATGCCTTTATATTTTTGTATTATGACAGACAGATTTAAAACTACGGCGTTTTCATAAAAAAACGTCTATACTTATTTGATTAACTTATTTGACATCGAGAACGGTACATAATTTTTGCCATACAATAGTAACGTTACTATAAGTATAGACGTATGAATCCTACACCTACTATTATAATTTCCATCTCCAGATAAACTGTCGTCGTGCCGCGTCTGCCGCGTACCAAGAAAACGTCGGTCGTCACGGCATGTTCCCCCACGGTATAGCAGTGTTAACGGCAGCCGATTTCCAATCCGTGGGCCCAAGGAAGAATGCTTTCTTGCAAATCGCACCAGAGGTCGCCACTTACAGTGAATACACGCAGCCGTTGATCGACCATCTGTTGGAACTGAAGATTGAGCACTGGGATTGTGCGATACGGGAACTGGCTGCTAAGGCCATGTATAAGCTGACTTTCAAGGTTTGTTAGTAACTTAGATTTGTATGTTTACTATGTACTGGACTCTGGATTAGGCTTAAATGCATATTGCAGTGGGAATTATTTCGTATTCATGCCACAACAGTAGATGTTGTGTTTTCAAAGTGCTATATATTCCAAAATGAATAGAGAAAGACTTTAGTATAATAATGTATGTATAAGCACATTCCGTGGAATCTAGCGCACGTTTTTATATCGAAGAACTATTTCCATTTTATAAGTCTAGGAAATTCCATTTATAAGAGATATTGATGACGAATATTCTATCCTTTTCAGTTACCGGAATACGTGGTGCAAACTGTGTTGCCAGCTTTGATAGAGAAAACGAATTCAATTGATTTAAACGCACGACATGGAGCGATTTTAGCTATAGGCGAAGTCATTCACGCACTGTCTAAGACCGAATTACCTGATGGTATGTATTAAATGTTCTAAAACCAGAAATATATTTTGTTCTAATCATCAAATTTACTAAAGAGATTTAGTATAGAAAGATCTAAGGTCTGAGTTTCTACATTAAATTACAAATATGCATCCGTTATTCTTTAACTAACATTCTCTTAGTATAAGTATAATATTAACAATTCATACAATTATTGCAATGTTCGTCAACATACTATGAACATAAATATTGAATTGAATGAACATAAATAACACAAATATTTACCTAGCAAGGATAATATTTAATTACTTCACATACAGGTCAGAAAGCAATAAACAAGGTCCCAGGAGACATTTATGCCTCAATTCGCAATCTAGTAGAAAGTCTAAGGTCCAAAAATCAATTGAGAGGCCTAGGGGGCGAATTACTAAGGCAAGCGTGCTGTGAGTGTATCGCTAATATAGCGCTAGCTAAAGTGCCTTTTCACGGACAAGCTGTTATTGGTGAGTGTTTTATTGTTTATTACATAGTCTCTACTAAGATTAAGTTGAATATTTGGTATACAGTTAGCGTTGAACGGTCAGATGTAATGATAACGCAGGTCAGGTTATGATTGAACCCTTTTCTATCCAGTTAAGGAAATATGAAATACGATGTCAGGTCTGTCGTATACCATCTTGAGGCCTGTCTTGTAGCATATTGGTTTAGGTTTGATATAATGTTACAAGTTGAAGTTCTGCTTAGAATATCGCAAGGATCAGGAACACTATTTAACAACTTACACTGATTAGGAATTGCGGAAACCACGGAGCCCAATAAAATAAACTGATTAGGTCTCGCCTAAGTTTTGGGTGTATTTCCTGGTTGAGCGTTAGTTACCTAAGCATAAACTGAGTGTTGTATATCGCGTTGGTAACTCACAATAATTAACTAATTATATATGAGACCTATATCTAATATGCACTTAATACCGACGTGGTTCATATTTCAGATGATTGGCTAAAGCTAATTGAAGAGTGCCTCTCGCATGAAGTGGAAGCTATAAGGAAGAAAGCATTGCTAGCCCTTCCCTTAGTTATCGGCGAATATTTCGAAGACGACAACTTAGTATACAACAACGTAACGGCGAGAGATAAGCGTCTGGAGTTGATTAAAGAATACTGCAGTAACTTGAATAATACTGGTGTTAATGGATTGCTGTTACGAATGGGTTTTGCAAGGGCCGTTGGTAAGTGTATTTTGAAACTATACTAAAGATGGATTGGGTGATCATTAAGCAGCCTGCCACCAATATTCTATCACAATGCTATCACGTTCTCAGTAGTTTTGCTAAAAGTGGTTGAAAAGAAATTATAACTCTGAGCTTATATTGACCCCAAAGGGGGCCAAGAGACGTGAACATGTGTATATGTAAGATTGTTTTCATTGTATACTGTATTTTATATTCCATATTGAGGAACTTAAGACAGTATTATTCCTTATTATTCAAAGTCAAAGTCAAATATGTACAAGTACAGTACATTCATTGAAAGTCAAAATATTTGTCTGACACTGGTAGTCTCTTAGCATTGAAATTCTATCGTTGTTCTATTGTTATTCCTTTCACATTCTAGGATCACTACCAAAGTTCATGCTAACCCAGTACCTACCAGAAGCTATATCAGCGCTCATAGACTGTTCCAAAGTGACAGAAAATACGGAAAAGTGGGCGGAAGCACGCCGAGACGCTGTCACCGGTCTGACTGACATCTGTCAAACTGTCAAAATCAAAGATGGCGTCGAACCGTACGTGCACAAGGTTTTGGCGGCGTTCTTGGATTGTTTGTCGGAGTACACGATAGATGTTAGAGGTGATGTGGGCGCCTGGGTTCGAGAGGCCAGTATGAGTGGTAAGTGACTGGTGTATTTTAATTTTTAAGTTGATTTATATATTGCATATATTATTCATTACAATAGCAATTAGTAAGTAGAAAAGGTTCTTGTTTATGTTTTTTATTTTTGATATTTGTTTGGAAATCTTATATTAAGCAATTAACATGTAACTTATATCAGGTAACAAAGCTATTTACTTGATTTACTATCTTTCGAATATAACATTCAATTTATTCCCTCTAATTATTTGTCTAATTCTATGGTACTAACTACATACTACTTGATTAACAGGCCTACTCTCTTTATGTCGTCAATGCACGACCGAAGCTCCATATTTACTCACGCCGGATATAGTGAGCAGAATTATGTCTGGCTTAGCGCAGCAGGCGTGTGAGAAGATCGACAGGACGCGAGCTCATGCCGGGAAGATATTCGTCTCGTTTTTGTATAAGTAAGTTACGAAAGATGTTACTTGTTTCTTTAGTTTATGTTGTTAAAGCGTGGTTCTGTGTTTGAAACGCGAACTAATGTGTACTACGTTATAGTGACAATAAAACGGAATTATATCCCAGTTTATTACACTAAGAAACTCACCACTTAAGGTTAACAAGTCGTTTACACAACAGAACAAATTTACTGAAGTTTGCACTAAAAACTCATCTCAACCATCAAATATATTTGTCATACATATACATTTATCCCTCCTATTTAACACGTAATTGTTTATAAGGATTAGAAATTAGTTCATCAAATATAATTTTAAGGTTGCTATTATTTAATTTAATTATCATACTATTATAGCGATCCTCCGGTACCCCACATTCCTCACGAAGAGGCCTTGAAGCGCATTTTCCCATCTGAAGAGATCGGTTTGAAGGCTCAGGCCGACGCCGAAGAACTGCAAGAAATGAACTTTGTTAGTGAGAATTCCAATGTAGTGCTCTGGTTATTCCCAGGTAAAATATTATTTTTTTATTAAACCTTTACATTTACTTATAGAGATCTTAATATCATTGAAATAACTTAATAAAGTAATGACAACATCAGGTATTATTATAACTAATCGGTCATTCAATTGTTGTGTTTTAAACAAAAAAATATACTTGCGTGACAAATATACCTTATTTTTATCACCAAAATTTTCTGGCTATGTTCTTTCTATACGGCTACAATTTACACTTTGGAGATGATAGTCTTGGAGAGATAAAATAAAACTAGTTTTACATAAAATGAATCGTATTTCTAAAACTTAATAATTTCTTTCATTAATTCTATGTGCTTGTTTTAGGTCACACTATGCCCCGATTCGTTCAGTTACTGCAGTTCGACGCGTACAGATACAGTGTCGTGAAAGGGCTCAT